>JARHVA010003374.1:1477500-2023611 GCA_037957365.1 Torreya grandis | reverse complement strand
ATTGGGACTGTTCTCACCTTCTTCAAAGTGATCCTCTCGGCCCCTTTGATACTATTCTTTTGTTCCAATTTGAATTTCCATGTCCATTTCTTGATTGTCATCCTGAACTATATTTTCCCTTTCGTTTCTTGAAATAGGGTCCTCAACAGGGCCATCCTAGACAATATCTTCCTTCGACACTTTCTAATTTTCCTCAGTTTCTTCTTTACTATTTTCAGATTCCTCCTCTTTGCTAACTCCTTTCTCATTCTTCTCTTGACATTCTTCGTCCTCATTTGAATTTGTATTCCAGCTTTTAGTACCTTCTTCTTCCTCCAAATTTTCCTCCCTAGGTTTATCAATTCTCTCTTGCTCTATATCTTCTTCTACATTCTGATTTTCGGTGCTGGGGAACTTGATTTTGTCTTTCCCTTTTACAATTTTACTCTTTCTGCTCCTAGACTCTGTATTTTTCCCCTGGTTAGGGTTCTTAACCATAGCTTTATTCTTGCAGTAGCCTTCGATTAATAGCATTAGGCCTTCATGCAGGATAGGACACGTTTCCTTCTTCCTGTGAGCAAATAAACTTTGGACCAAAGAGAAGCACAGGTAAAAGGGAAAAGATGATCTTACCTTGTGTCTAAAATGATTAAGGAAAATAAAGTGGAATTTATGCACTCTCTTTCTTCTTCCATCCAGGATGAAATACTCCCTTATACAACATAAGACATCTCTCCATATCCCCTTAATCTGTTCCAATTCATAGAAATCCCCATTCTTGACCAGCTTCTGCTCTTCCACATCCGTCTTGGGGAACTTACAAAAGGCCTCATTCAAAATGCTTTTCTGCTTGGAGAATTTAAATCCATCCGTAGGCAGCCCTGTAACCTCTGCTATAAAATCCTCAGTTAGGTTCACTGTGATACCATGCAAAGTGACCCTTTCATCAATCCAATTTTTGAAAAAAGCTGTAGTGATATGCGGTTTTGACCCATGTAGCCTTTCCATATAGTTCATGACTTTTCCTTTCTGTAGAATTCTCCTGACATCTTGTTTCTCTCTCCATACATCACAGTTTTTGGGTTCCTGCTTCAAGTAGATATACTAGAAATGGAAGTTGGAAAGATGAAAAGGATTGGAGAGTCAAAATGACGTCTATCATCACATTCTTGGGAGAAAGCATAAAATCCATGCCAATAGTTGTAAAACATTATTTAAAAGGATGTAACTTCACCATATGATTATTTTAAGTATATTTATTGATTATAAACTATAATTTTAGTAACATTATCATCAATTTAATACAAATCAGTTCTAAATTATTTCAAATGTAGTCCAATTTATTTTAAATTTATGGATTTTAATTTAGTAATAATTTGGTCTTGTTTCATGCAATTTAATTTATAGTTGGAGATACCTTGAAAATATTGAATTAGATACAAGTTTGAAATCTAATCCCCTTGTAAGTGTACATTCCAATAATTTACATTGAAATTATCCAACTTGATACATTAGTATGTTGAAACTTGCTCATGAAGATTTTCCTAATGAATAATAAACAATTCTCAAGTCTCTCTCTCATTAATTTTGTTTGTTGATTCCCCATTAATGGGTCAAGGGTATATATTGGTTTATCTCAATCACAAATGAGTTATGTTACTTCAAGTAGATATACTAGAAATGGAAGTTGGAAAGATGAAAAGGATTGGAGAGTCAAAATGACGTCTATCATCACATTCTTGGGAGAAAGCATAAAATCCATGCCAATAATTGTAAAACATTATTTAAAAGGATGTAACTTTACCATATGATTATTTTAAGTATATTTATTGATTATAAACTATAATTTTAGTAACATTATCATCAATTTAATACAAATCAATTCTAAATTATTTCAAATGTAGTCCAATTTATTTTAAATTTATGGATTTTAATTTAGTAATACTTTGGTCTTGTTTCATGCAATTTAATTTATAGTTGGTGATACCTTGAAAATATTGAATTAGATACAAGTTTGAAATCTAATCCCCTTGTAAGTGCACATTCCAATAATTTACATTGAAATTATCCAACTTGATACATTAGTATGTTGAAACTTGCTGATGAAGATTTTCATAATGAATAATAAACAATTCTCAAGTCTCTCTCTCATTAATTTTGTTTGTTGATTCCCCATTAATGGGTCAAGGGTATATAGTGGTTTATCTCAATCACGTGTTAGGTCTCCTTGGACTCCCCATCCTGGTTTATTTAAATTAAATTTTAATGGAGTAGTATGGGGAAATCTAGAAGCATCAAGAGCTAGATGCAACATTTGGGATTACTATAGTTCTCTCATTTGTATTGTCTCAGTGAAACTCCAAGATGGAACCAAAAATGAAGTTAAAGCCTAAGAAGCTATCCTCAACATATAAATTGAAAGATAATGCATAATCAAATACTTTATAATTAAAGGAGATTATAATCTCATAGTGGAGGTGATTCATAATTGTTATGCTAAGGCTTGGTGACTTAACAACGTCCTCCACCTAATTTGGCTTCTCCTAGATGAAATGAAATCTTAGTTATCATAAAATTGCTTCAAGGAAGATAATAAACAAGAAAATTTCCTTGTGAATTGGGTGGTAGACCAAGTGGCTGATGTAGTGATGGGTAATGTATATGATCGGTGGTTTAAACTTGATTTGATGGACCTATGACATCACCTATGATTTATGGGAATTTCTAAAATTATTTTAGTATTGATGCATTCAATTTTGACATACTAGAGATTTGAAATGTGTAAATTGATTTTCACTTCATGATTGCACATTAATCCCTCAGGTGTGAAGTGATTTTTCATGATAGGTGACAACTCACTCAAAGTGATTAACTACTTAATTTATCTATCCTTATCACATTAATTATTTATTTTCTCCCCTATTTGGATTTCCTCTACTATGAAGATGTATTCTACTATGTTAATTTTGGTCATTACCACCCCTATTTTATCACTCCATGCAGAGTGTCACGAAATGGATTTCTAAAATAGTGTCTTAGATTGTAGACTCTATTTCATATTTTGGATTTAAAATGTGGAGGTTTTTAATGAAATTTAGATTATTATTGGAGAGGATTATATTCATGATATATGTCATAATAAAACCAATGTGAATGTAGTTTTGTGCTTTGCTAGTAACCTACTTTGGGTTATCTAAAATAGGGAGGAAGATCGTCAAGTAGTAGAGGCCTTAGTATGGAAGGAGTTTTAGGGTGGCCTCATTGGTTAACTAACTCACTTTGAGGCATTAAATAGGTATGATTTACCTTTTACTAGTTTTCACTATCTTTTTTTGGTTCATCTAAGTGTCTTTTAGGAGCTAGAAGCTCATTATGTTTAGCTGCATGATCATTACATGGCTATGGTGGAGAGAACATAAGATACTACCCATTCTGTATAATTTTAGATAGAACTAATACCATCTCTACTCCCATTCATCATTAAATTTGACTTGGATGCCCTCATATAAGTAACCCATTATTTTTTTGACTTTTATTCAACCAAGGGTGTGGTGGCCACTTTGGATGTGCAAAATGCTAAGGCAAAGGGTGGTGGTTGCTATAGGGTTTCTTGACTAATTAAAAATTATCTTAGATCTATGGTGGATTCTGTTGGGTTAGGTAGTGTATATGTACTTGATAAACACAATGGCTCAGTGACTGGCCATACTAGACCTACATGCAAAGTAACATGGTCCAAATTCATCCTTGATTTGTAATATTTTACTAGATTTCTATTTATGATGTATGCTACTTATTTATATTTTGTATATGAAGTTATCCCTCAAATTTTTTTGCTCTCCCTTTTTGTACTTGTGTTTTAAATGTTGATGTCCAGTTAGTTTGGAACACATTCCATTTTATCTTTTCAAATATATTTTTGTATGGGAGAGGGACCTTACCCTCAATATCGATCAATTTTATTTTGTTTGTTGATGCCAAGTTAGTTACCTTAGACTCATGCAAACCTTAAAAACCTAATGAGAATGTAATTGTAGTCCCTATGTTTCCTTGGTTCCAAAATTTAATGGTTATATATCAAACCTAGAATATTTTTGATGATTAAATAACCCTAGGAAACATCACATGGGATTATAAGTAGATGAACTAATTACTTATTTTGTTTTGATTCATTTTTATTTTAGGCCTATTTTTTATTCTTTTTCATTCTAGGATTCTGAGAAGAAAACCCTTTTGACTATCTTGTCTTTCTAATGTCGACATATTTTGGCATCTCAGAGTGTTTAGGTGCTTTGACTATTTGAGTCAATGAAAGCAAGCTCAGACTTTGTTAATGCTTAAGTTGGGAGAAAATCACTTATAATGTTAAATTTAATTAGTATTTTGCTTCTTAAATATTGTAAATAACTAGTAAGTCTAACTAATTATAGATAAAGTCACCTAAGAGATACCTTCAAAGGATTCTGATTATGTGAATTTTCAAGGTATCTCCTAGGAGATAATGTGAATATTTAGAGTCTACATAAGATTAACACTAAAATAATAGAGCTAAACACTATCATTATTAAAAACATATTATAATATTATTTATTCTATTATAAATTCATATGGGACATTACAAATATATAAGAAAGTTATTCCTATAATTGGGGAGATCATATCTCCACCATAATCTCCATATCCCTATAATCTCTTCATCTAATAAACAACTAACAATATATAAATATATTGTTACTAAAATATATTTGAATAACCAAATAATATAATCTAATATATAACTCACATAATATTATATTTACCTCATGATAAATATCCAAATATAAAATCTAATGTAATAAACTAATTCCTAACATTCCCCCCCTTAGTTTTTACATGGTGCAAAAACATTCATACTCTCACCTGTAGTATGCTCACCCTTATGGCATGCCTAACTACTTGGCTCATGACCTTGATACAAATAAAGGCTCACTCCTTCCATGGTTTTAAATAGGTTTAACACAAACTTTGACATGAACAGGAACCTCATCAACTGTCCACCTCTGATGGTTTTCTGGATCTTCCACAAACTTTTTCAAGATCTATGAACTAATTTACATTGGTGCTTTTTATCCTTTCACTATTTTTTTACATTAGGGAATTATGTCTGGAATTCTTAATTAGATACAAAAATGTATTTCAAATAGCTTAAACTAAAAAAACACCACATGTGAACATGAATGCTCTTTTATTCTTATTCAAATACACACATAAAATATGTCACCAAATCTTCTGGGCCCCATCATTGGTGATTGATGGGAGGATCTAAAACCTAATAATTTAAAATAATCTATGCCCAAATGGTTTTAAATAGTCTAATTTATTTTAAATATACAAAAATTATTCTGAGATAAATTTTCTCTAGTCTACTTAAGTGCGTATAAGTCTAAATTATTTGAAATAGTCTATTGTTTTCAAAATAATCTATGCCCAAATGGTTTGAAATAGTCTAATTTATTTGGATAATTTTTTTTATGGAGACAATTTTATCCACTCCACTTTAGTGGGTATAAATCCAAATTATTTGAATGATTTGTGCCAAAATGGTTTGACATAGTCCAATTTATTTAGTATATATAAAAAATATTTTTATAGAAATTTTTTTCCACTCCACTTTAGTGGGCATAAGTCCAAATTATTCAAAATAGTCCTTAATGTGTGATAACCAAAGGTAATGTCCGAAATGATTGAGTAATAATTGATATATTAATTTGTTTATTATTTTGGTTTGCTCCATGGTAGATGGTGGTATAATAATGGGATATAATGGTTCCAAAAAATGTAAATAACCTATAAGATTAGAAGTATTATAGGATTAGCTATTAGATGCTCACTTAAATTCCTCTCTAACAATGGTTATGAATAACTATTTTATATCTTTATTATTTTAAAGAAATATTTGTAAATTTATATTATACATATCATCAAATATATTCATTAGTTTTTTCATTATGGTATTATCAACTAAAATCTAAAAATATTCAATTTGAGGATAACTTAATGTATAAGTGTGTCTAGGTTATGTGGAAACAAATTTCTTAAAATAAATAAAACATGAAATAATAAGTTGGAAGATTAATACTATCAAAGAATTTATCAAATATGAAAAACACTAGGACAATAATTGGAAATGAGACATATAAGGAGAAAAACTATAGAAACACCTATGGTTAAGATTTGTAATAATCAATCCAATAGACGAGTTCACTAATATGTTTTATTCAAATTAGGAAATAGAATATGTTATATCCTAATTAGATAAAATTTGATGTAAAATCAGAATTATAAATACATTCAATAAATGACACAAACTACTTTTTAACTTTATAAATTTGAAAAGATGCTAAAATGGGGAATTACAAAAAAATACAAATTAGCTAAGAATTTGATAAGTCATAATTGAGACAAAAAGTATAAAACTCGCTGAGAGGTCCTATGATGATTTTGTGAATAAAGAATAATGTTTTACTTATATTTGGGAAAATTCCAATGTAATTAGACATGAACAAGGAGTGTTATATATAAGTATAGTTTATGTCAAAAAAATATTTTTACCCTACAACTATTATAATAAGTTCACTTTGCCTGTGCGTTATGTTAGACTTTTTAGGAGATCTTGATCTATCATAAAAACCATTATGTGAATTTTTATTCACTTTTATTCCTTACTAAATTGAAAATTAATGATAAACTAATAAAACCAAAAAAAGGGTTAGCAGTTGAAGTTTTACTAGACCTCAACACCCCATGTCTTCAATGTTACCTACATACCAATACTTTGAAGAGGAATCAAAATCCTTGTAGTTCTCCCATGGTACAATGGTGTATGTGAAAGATTAATATAA
Organism: Torreya grandis; assembly: GCA_037957365.1. NCBI lineage: Eukaryota > Viridiplantae > Streptophyta > Pinopsida > Cupressales > Taxaceae > Torreya > Torreya grandis. Next base: position 2,016,751 of record JARHVA010003374.1, on the reverse strand, counting down.
TTATAGAATCTTTTGAAATTCTCATGTGTTTATGTGCTTAGACCATAACTTATTAGCTTTGAAATTGTATGAAGACTTGGGGTTTTATGGAATATATATTGGGAGAAATTGATGCCATTTTATCAATGTACAGTTAGATGTTCTAGTGATTTTCCACGTGTGATCATCTTGTGTGCAAAAAATGACTTTAAATTATCAATTTATAGTGATCAATTAGTAATTTATTTATATGGGTATGGATAAACATGTGAAATAACTAATTATATAAATTTTAATTTGAGAAACTACCAATTATTTTGTGGGAGGATGCAGTTGATGGAACTGGACATGATTAGGGAGTGGGATAGTCTAAATGGTGCAAATTTATTTGTGAAGTAAATAAAACTAAGTTGGGAGTATGGATCAATCATGGGATAAGCTTGATCTATTTTTAATTTAGAATACAATTTTTTTGAGATCAATAGTTACTTGTAGAAATGGGACATCTACATAGAAACTGAAAGAAGGGTGGTTGAAAGACTATGAAATGAGGCATGAGATAAGTTCATATAAAGAGTGGTCATAAGTAAATTATTTTAGTTTAAATGTTTATTTATGTTTATACATAAAGTATTAAAATTATATTTTGAATAAATTTATTATATTTGATTATAAACTAGTATCCACTCCAACTACTCATGGAGTTATATTATGTAGAGAAGATGGTGTTGAATTTTTATGAGAAATCTTCTAAAAGTATGGTTGGAAGTTTAATTTTTATAACTCACACAAGAGCATATATTTATTATTCAATTATTTTATATCAATGTATGTGTATGATCTATCCCAAATTAATATGAAGGGAGCCAAGAGGATTTTGAGGTATGTGAAAGGTACTATTAATTTTGGTATTTAGTTTGAACTTGATGGTTTTAGTGATTTTTTTGTGGTAGTTAGGAAGACTATAAGTCAACATCTATAAATATTTTCACTTGGTTTGGGTTTGGTTACATGGAGATAAAATAAGAAAAAGATAGTTTAACTTTCATCTATATAATTAGAATATATTTTAGTCATTGCAACATGTACACAAACATTATGGTTCTGAAATGTTTTAGAGGAACTGGGAAGAAAAAAATAAACCTAAAATGATTTTTTGTGATAATATAATTGCATTAAAATTGGCCAAGAACATAGTCCATCACAATAGGTTAAATCAATAACATATCTCTGATTTATATATCTTGAGCTGGATTAAATGTAATTTTTGTTCTTTTTGATTAGTGGACCAACATATGTATTTGTAGATGCCACTCCAAAGGGTCCTATCAAAAACCATTTTGTGTAGATCTCTATGTAGGGGTATGTCATAACAAGTCCTAGGCCAAAAATCTCCTATGCACTCAACTTCAAAAGGGAACATGCCTTCTTTCATTATGTCATGGATGTTTTGGAAGTAATATGCTAGATCCTTCCACTTACTATTTATAGTCAAACCAAATTTATTAAATTGATGTACATACTTATTCAAGTTATATTTAAATTCTTTTTCACTCTTTTTTATACATCTATCTGAGTCTTTTTTATTCAAGTTTCCAAATGTGCCATCAATGTCCTCATGGGTATGTCCTATATGGAGAAATGTGACCTCGATATTGAGGAAAATACTTTGTATATAAGGAGAGATAAATATTACAACACATACCTACACAAAAAAACATGATTTTATGAATTTGTAAATGTAACATTAGTTTCATATAAGGTTTAAAAATTTAAAAATATAATTATGGATGGAAATACCTATTATTATAATCCCCACAATAATTTTATAGTTGAAGGTATGTCTTATAAGGAAGTTCATTGAAGGCACCGATTGATTGTGCTTCTTCTTTTCATTTCTTGCATTTAGGGTAGTAGTTGTTAGACAAAAATGCATCATACAATGGATATTTTGAAGATATAGGTTTATATAGTAAATATCCATAAGTATTTGGTATTATTGTTTCCATATCGCTGAAGCACTTATTAAATGAGGTGATAGTAAAGTTATACCCTCCAAAAACATATGGTAAAAAAATGACCATATCCACCTGCACCATGATCATGTGTTATAATCCCTGCCATTGAAAACTCTAATATTCTATTAGTAACTTCATTGATTTTTGTCACTATCCTTAGCATAAATGTGTTTTGACATTCCACATTGTCATGAATGGCATTGAGGTATTATTTAGGGTATTTATCTTACATTCATTTATGTGTGTAATACATTTGCCTTATAGAAAGTATTTGATTTGAGTGCATCACAAATTATTAATTAATACACTCTTCCTGATCTCTAGAGATGGATCTAGAGAATTTATGTATGTTTTTTGCCTAGAAACATCATTAGATGTGGCAATGGTAACATCATGAAAATTAATTCTCCACGTGTTATTAAATTTTGGCTAGGATATTGGCTCATATTGTTTATCTTCTAGTTGTGAATTAATGTGGCACCTCATAAATTCTTGAGTGAAAGATGATGGAAGATGTCAAACATTTTCTCATGAGCCATATATATCTACCTAGAATTTTAGTAATGGAGAAACATCTAAAAAATCATTCACCAATTGGTCCAATAAATCTTTAGCTGCCATTATCTTCTTTTGTGGATTTTGTCAAAATCTCCCTACATGGAATGCAGTGACAATTTTGAATTTCAAAAAAATCTACTTCTATTCAATCCATATATTTTAAGCCAAGATTCCAAATATATCTCTATACCCTAAAAATCAATGATAGTTTTGTTTTTATTTTTCTTAAGCAAACTAGCAGAAACGACATCGAAGACATGTTACCTCCTATCTATTGTGGTGGAATCAATAAACTTAATATTTTCATATTTTAGAATCTTAAATGACATTACTGACTGAAAACATTTTTTATTGAAACATTTATCCACATACATTGTTGAAATATCACTATCTATGCTTTCATCAAACTCCACTTGGTTGAGTGAAGTGTTTGGCTGATTTCTTTTTCAAACAGAGTATAATTAGGCATGAGTTAATTTTTTTGGATGAATTTTCACTAGGAATTTTAGGCAAGGAGTGAATTCATTATCCACTAAATCCCAAATGTTTCCATTTTTTTCTCCTTTGTTATCATGTATGGTAAATTGATTGCTCTACAAGTCTCACTGTCCACTATTTTGTTGGGAGGCCATCTAACTATAGATGTTTTGGTTACCTATGTATTGAAAGTCTTACAATGTTATATAACTTACCTTATGTAAATTACCAATTAATTTTCTAACATTTGGATAAGAATGAAACCAAAAATCTCCCCTAGTTGTGCAAATTCAACATAACCAAAAATGATTTTTAATCATTTATAAGAGCTATACATTTGTGCAAAAAATGTACCCTTTTCCCAAGAAAAGTTTTTCTTAGGATTTAAAATGTGGTAGGATCATTGATAGATCAAACAAATAAGGCCAAGAAAGGGTTTTATTATTGCAATGGTTGTATATGCAGAACTAAACTCAAATTATTTTGTCTTTGTTCCATGTCATTGTCTATAGAAAACTTGTCTATGATGTGTTGCATCATTCTTGTGCTTCATATAATAAACCTATCAGCTACATCCCCCAAATTATCCACAAAACCTATAGGAAATGGAAGTAGTAGAGTTGGATCAAAATATCTAGTCATATTAACACTTACACATTCAATAGGTATGTTTTCATTGTGGCATATGGAAGTGAGATTTATGGGTTCCAGAGATTCAACATCTGGACTTGCCACTTTATGTATTCTTCCTTCACCAAAAACCTTACCATTATTTATGAGAGAAACATATTATCCATAATGGAAAGGCATTGATGCATGATTTTTTAGCTTAGACATTTGTAAAATACTTGACAAGAGTTGGTGATTAGGTTAGTTATAAAATAAGTCTAATTTATACTTGTATATAGGAGGTAAAGCTATATTTATACCAGAACATAAGCATGGAGATATGTTAAAACCTAAAAATGTTAAAAAGGTAATGTATAGAATTTTTTTAATGACATGATTTATGTCAATCCAAATAAATAATAGCTTTTAATATCATATACTACATCAATTCTTTCTTTATCCTACTTTGAAGGTATCTCCTAGGAGATACATTTCAAACATGCATCAGAGCAGAATAGCCACATAGAGAAAATAGCTAATTAAATCAGTATTCAACCATGCATTTTATTACAATACAAAATGATAATGAGTAATGGGGGTTTTGAGAAAAATCATGGAAAATGATTAGCTTCTTATATTTTCAGATCTTATATTTGATTTGAACCTCTATTGTGGACCCAAACATTTCTTTTAGGAGATAACTTTCAAACATGAATATGGGTACCCCTTAAAGTTTGAAGGTAGTACTGGGTGATACCTTGAAGGGACTTGTAATACCTTCAAGGGTACCTATGACATTAAGCTTAAGCCTTTATTTTTCAATAGTCAAGGATATGTGGCATGCACCTATGAACTCATGACATTTCAGCATGAATCCTCCAATAGAATTCCTTTGCATTATGAACCTACCCTTTATCCTTTATAAAATTATCACTTTTGTCCCAAATCCCTTTACCTAACTAACCTACCCTTCAAAATTTTTATTGCAGCCATGTTGGCTCAAAAAAATTACCCTTTGCCCTTTTTGGATTTCCCTTTGTATTTTTGAAATAGCTCTATCCCTACTAAATTTCACCCTTTAGGTCTTTTATCCTAGACCATTATATCCTATAAAGTAGACCCTTCAGGAGTTTTTTGCCACAAAGTGGACCATTTAGACCTTTCTATATTTACCCTTTGGGATAATGGGCATGGACCTTTGCCCTTCAGAACCTAACCTTCAGATTTTTAAAAGTGCCCTTTACCTTTTTGAAAAGACCCTTCAGGATTTTTTTCATCTCTACTTTACCCTCCGAGACTTTTCTCCTAAGCCCTTTGCCCTCCAGGACTTATCCTTCAGGACATTTTCTTAGCCTTTATCCTTTGAAGTAGACCCTTCATGACTTTTGTCAAGGGCACTTTGCCCTATGAAGTAGATTATTTAGATTATTTCCAAATGAAAATGACACTTTAGACTTTTTGAAATAACCCTTCAAGATAATGCCTCAGACACTTTTCCCAAAATAATTTTCCTATTGATATTGTTAAATGGCAATCTTTTTGTTGTGGGTCTTTTGTAAAAGATCCATCCCTAGCATAAGCTTGAATACATTAATACCAAGAATAATAGTATCCTTTTGTTATACATATCCAAAATAAAGTTAAAGTGTCTTCTAATGATATCTACTAAAGACCCCCACCAACTTGAACTAATAAAATTTGAATTATACAGGAATATAAAAGTAAGTTGAATATTGGGAATTTATGTTGCAAGAACTATTATTAAATGAAAAATATTATATATGTGATACACAAAAATTGGAATCCTTCATTGCTTTCAATCAAAATTGCATTCAAATTCTCCTACTGTCTTACAATGATAAAGAGCCCTAGATACTATCTCAAAGAGAACTATGAGTAAAACAATGATTAAGCTAGAGCTTAGTGGATCATACAACATACATAGAACCTATAAGGAAATTGTAAATAACATAGAGTGTCTACTGGAATGTTATCTTCATATAGGACATTAAGGGGAGCAAATCTGCCATCACCATACTCAATCAAGGACTCCACAAACTTCACAGATATAGTGTTTGATGCCATTGTATTTGAGAATAGGTATATAAACTATTCAAATATATGAGATGTAGTGGATTTAATGGACACATTTTCATTATAGGATAAGATGACACTCATTAATAGGCTATTTGTCAAAGAGTTATTGGCTTTCAAGTGCCAAAGATTACATTTTATGTCACCAAGCTAGAGGTGATGCCATGCATCAACCTCTTATAGGATTTGTTCTTCTCATGAAATATATCACAATATGCCTTCCTACATTATTCTATAAATAACATAGTGGTTGCATGCATTTTAGGAGCTAACTTCCAAAGATAACTATATTTGAACATACCTGATGAACACTACAAAATCCATATATTACTATAGTTTAGTGCAAAGAGCTTAATTGAGAAGGCATTATCTTTATAGTTACTCCCTAGCTAGACCATTACATGGAAAGGGAAGAAGACAAAGGATCTTATTTCCATAGATAAGTTTAGAATTAGGATTCACATCGGCATGGCTCTATTGAATTGAATCTATAATATGCCAAGTATTCATTTTTTCAATTTAGATTGGGTGCCATTACTTTACATAATGCTCACCCATGATGCTGCATATGTCATGGGAGAGATAATTATCTTCTACTCGAGGGAGCAAATAATTAACAAAGACAAGTGTCCCGTGCCTTTGGGTAATTTCTATATGATGTTGTATTTGCTATATGTTATTATGGGAACCTATTATAAAGACCTTAAGGAATTATGGAGTCCAAACATAGACTACATAAAGAACAAAATTTATGATCATTACCAGTTTATGCACATATATTCCTACATAAAGAACATGGTGAAGATAGCCAAATATGTCTATCCATAGGTTTGTCAAGCCATTCATGGATCACCCATGCCCAAAACTAGATAAAATATCTTAAAAAACTTGGAAGGTAAAGGGGATTATTTCCTTTATTTGAACTTCATAGTTATAATGATTTGGGGAAATATGGTTAATCTTTTGTGTCTCCCAAAATATATCCTAGATAAGTTGGCAAAGCAAGAAATTTCTTTCCAACTATGGTGGAGTGTTGAAGAGGACCTATCCAGATAGAATATGACTTTGTTCTTTGGTCACCATAATAATTATAAGAATGGTTTACATAATGAGGAATCATTTTGGAGAAGTGGGATGAAAGTGAAAGATTTATTCTTTATTCATGCTTCCACATAGAGATTTGGATTTGCATGGGATTATTCAAAAGCACATACATGGATTTAACATCCCTTACAACCATGTTCCATATTCATATTATTGTTTTTTCTTAAAGTAAAGGATGATGTAGATATGTTGTAAAGAGAAAAAATTGTTGGGCTTCAAGAAGATCATTTAATAATGATCTAGGATGAGACTTTAGTCACAATAATGGAATTGGAAAGCAAGAACTCTATATATAAAGGATGGGAGAATTCTAACTTCTAGAAAGGATAGTCTAAGGAGAAATCCAAGAACCAGGTGAGTCCCTCATCTCAAGCCCTCCCTTTGAAATTGAAGATGAATACTATGAAAAAAGAGTCTCAGTTATCTAAACCCAGAACAAATAGGGGACCATAATTAAGGGACCCCATTAGTTTACATTCTAATTAGGAGGAGAGAACACAAGAATAACCATCTACTAACACCATTCAAATGACTAACACCATTCAAATGACTAATGTTATGCCCTAGATCTAGATTGCCATATTTGTTGGGATAAAAAATAAGAGGTAGTGGCATCAACTCAAAAAGGCTCCCCTACATAGTTAAAGATACCTCTAGTTAATATGAGGAAGCCTAGGACTCTAATAGTGATTCCTACAGTTGAATCATTACAAGGCTTGCCTACTAGACCTCCATATTCAGAACCAACAGAGGGAGATGTTATGATAATTAAGGACATTGAGGATGAATTTAATGAAGAAGCTAAGGTGGAAATAAATAAGGCCATGAAACTACAAGTAGATCTTGTAGTACCAAGTTCCCAAGGTAATTTCATGAGTATTCCTTTGTCTTTTGTGCCCATTTTTGGATGTGTTTCTATTTCTTCTATGTTCAAGACACCCTAGGTGAAAGTGACTAATTCCACCTTTGTTGATCCCTTCACCCCTACCACATTCACTTAGTTACCTCTTATCACCCATGAGGTGGAAAAATATGTTTCTACCACCACCATGGCCCTTCCATAACTCACTTCTATCACACTCACCATACCTACCTCCTCTGTCCTTTCTAGCACCTCCAACATTAGAGCTTTAAAGAAGGTGTCAAAAAAGGTACAAAATTTAGTAGACACTCCATAATTTCACATCTAATCCACTCAAATTTCCATTCCCATACCATGCACCACCTCCATAAAGGAAACCATTATGACAAGTTCTAGCAAGGGAAGGAAGCCCAAGCCTCAATTGATTATAGTTCATCCACTCCCTCAATTTGGAGGAGTGGATTTGTCTAAGATTATTTGGCATTCCCTACTTGATATACTTGTCAAGGACTAGAAGAAACAACAAGTTCAAGATGAGGTATATAAAGAGGTTGTGGTTACAACCTTATATATATCTCAATTGAATATTCCTCTATGGGTGGTGGACTTGAGAAGAAAGGCGACCCAAATGCCTAGCTTCAAGATCATCGAGCTTCCCTTTATTTTTAATATATTTGAACCCCCATATAAAAGTATATATAGAGTGAAGAAGAGGAAGTTTAAGGATGACAAGGACACATAAATAATTCTATAGGAAAGACATGAAGTATTCTCCCTCACTAAGAGGCAAACTAGACAACCCAGACAATCTTTTTAAATTGAAAATCTTGCAGACCTAACCCAAGCCCATAAGGATGCTATAGTAGCTATTCATGAGGGAAAAAAGATGGATATATAGGAACTTGAAGTTAAATTTTAATAACTTGAGGCTGAGGTGGAATAATTAAGGGAACAAGTGAAGAATTTCCATATCCCTGTAAGCATAGAAGTTGAGGTGCAAGAAGTAGCTTCCCGATGCTACAACTCTTTGTAGGCAATGGAATTCATGAAGGCTAAAATGGAACCTCATCTAAATAATTTAAAAAAACTATATAATTCATTAAGATATGAAAACATTAAGTTGAAAATGATAGTTGTATACATAGGCAACTCTTTATACAATCATCTAGATTTAATGACAACACTAGAGGCATCTAATGCCTTGAACTTGGTTGTCTCTTTAATCCCTAAATATCAGTTGCATAAGGCCCAAATATTCAAAATTTTACATGATTTAAAGTTTTCAAAGGTGAAGGATGCCATAATCAAATTGATTGGTAGGATCAATTTTGATAAACTCATTCAAGAAGTGGTGGATGACTTCAATCAAAGTTTACATGGCTTAACACTAGAAGAGATAGAATACAAGTTAAGTGTGACCATAAATAAAGTCACAGAAGTTGATATTTTTAAAAATAAGTTTTAGATGTATAAGGAAGAGAATGAAATACTCCTTGGACAAGTTAAGAGGATACATCAACCACTACTACTGAACTTGAATGTCATACAGTAACAACATGATGCAACATATAAATTTTATCAAGAGAATGAGGCCAAGAAGAAGGATAATTCTAGTGGTGCATCGACATCTACAAATTCTACAACTATCACCTCAACTTTCACACCAACCAATGTACATGAAACTATCCAAATGACTCAGCCTTGATGGCTAAGATTTTATGCATGCACAATTTTGTACATGGTGGACATAGTCATAGTTTTCTTATAGTTTAGAATTTTCATTGTAAATTTGAATTTATATTCTGTACACATGCACAAGTTGAATAGTTTTGAAAAGGTCAAATTATCTAATTGATAACTATAAGAATAATTTTATACAATTTTGACCATAGTTATAAATACATATTCTTACTGTCAGATGGAATGACCTTGCATGAACTTGGAGGATGAGGTGACCCCTTCCCAAAGTCTATATAAATAATTATAATACAAATTGGATTTTTGTCAAAAAAATTTTGAATATAGGAGAAACATCAATTTTGATCATCAGTGAAGTGTTTGAGTATTTTATTTCCAATTTCTGTGTAATTAGTTATTAGTTTTTTGCTTTTATGTTTCAATAATCTTTAATGTGCAATAACTATGAATAGATTATTGACTATCTTGATTGATGTACTAATATATATATGTTCAATAACTATTGAAAGATTGGTAAATATATTGATAGGACAAATAAGTTCAAATTGATTCATATTTTTGAATATGTCCTAGTGCTTTCTTTGATGTAGTTTTCTATGTGTGTGATATAGTTACCTTAGATACTTCACTAGCATGAGCCATAATCTCCTAAATAAGAGTGTGTAAAAGTTGATCTAAAAGGATCTACATTTATTTGATGCCTGTGAATTTCCTATATTAGTGTAGGGTTGTATGGGGATGAGTTGTAGGTGATGAGTTATATGGGGATGAGTTGTGAGTTGTACTGATAAGACATAAATGATACATGATACAAAATTATAGTTGTGGGGAGGTAGGAGGATGAGTTTTAAGTTGTATTTATTGGAAATAAATGATACATGATAAAAAATTACAGTTGTGAGGAGGCAATGGGCACCTATGGGTAACCTCTATGAAGGATTAGGGTTGTTAACCCCTATGTGTCATCCCCTAAAACTCATCCCCTATGATTGGAATTTTATTTTTCTTGTGGTTAACCTTTGTGAAGTATTAGGGTTGTTAACCTCTATGTTTCATCCCCTAAAAATCATCCCCTATGATTAGAATTTTCATTCAAAGTATCTCTTAGGGGATTACCTTGAAGGGCCTTATAGTATTTTCAATGGGTCTCCTCATAGATACCTTGAAAATGCAAACAATTGGAGTTTTCTATCTAGGTACTTTTGAAGAGATACCATGAACATACACACAATTGGAATTTTTATTTCAAGGTATCTCTTAAGAGATACACTGAACATGTATACGACTAGAATTTTATTATGAGATATCTCATAGGAGAAACCTTAAACATGCACATAATTTTATTTAAAGGTATCTCCTAGGAGATACCTAAAAGGGCATTGTAATGCATTCCATGTTGATTTGAAACAACCTTACAAAGGATTTGATATAGCCATGATAAATTTTTATTTGTCAAGAATACTGATGCACACTATTGGAATTTTCTTTTGAGATATCTCCTAGGAGATACCTTGAACATGCACATGATTGTAATTTTATTTGAAGGTATATCCTAGGATATACCTAAAATGGACTTGGAATACATTCCATGTTGATTTCAAAGGTCCTTGCAAAGGAACTAATATAACCCTGACAAATTTTATTTAGTAAGAACCCTGATGCACACTATTGGAATTTTCTTTCGAGATATGTCCTAGGATATACCTTGAACATGCACACGATTGGAATTTTATTTCAAGGTATCTCCTAGGAGATAAATTGAAGGGCCTTGGAATAAATTTTATGTTCAATTCTATGAGATAGTCATAACAAGGTTTGGTACTCATTCTACTATTATTTTAGATAATGTTCTTATTTTTATGGGTGCTAGGATAGATGATTGGGAAAATAGAAATGGTATATTCTTGAGAACTTAATCCAACTATTACCCTTAAAGTAATGGGTTGGATTAATCTACTAATAAGAACCTAATTTGAATAATAAAGAGAACATTTGAGCATAACCAAAGAGCTTCTCACACCAAATTAAAGACAACCTTGTGGGGTGATAGGATAACTCCCAAAAGGTCAAAAGGGAATTCTGCTTTTTTGCTTATTTATGGAAGGGAAGCCAAGTTGTCTATCTCTCAATATCTACCTAACTTAGAGTTATCACATCAACTAGAGTTACTTGAGAACACTCTAATGGAATTGAGATTGATATAATTATTGGAGTTGAAAGAAATTAGAGTTAAAGCTCATCAAGCCATGGAACACTGATGAAAAGGTATTTTGACAAGAGGAAAACTCCAAGATCATTTGAGGAAGGTGACATAGTCTTGAAATAGGATGAAGATATATCAAAACTAGGGAGGCATATAAAATTTAATGCCCTATGGAGTGGACCGTATGTCATCACCAAGTGTAAGAAAAGCAACTCATTTCAGTTAGCAAGGATGAATGGAGAAGAACTACCTATCCATGTGAATGGGATAGATTTAAAACCTTACTATTTATATATAAAGGTCTATTTTTTAAATATTAGGTTAGGTTTTTGTTTCCTTTCTTTTCATGTTGTGTTTAAATAAGTTCTATTAAAGCACAAGTGTGCCTTTGCTTAGTTTCTTGTTTTATGTGTTGTTTCTTCTTTATATTTTCTATTATTTGGTGTGTTGTAGAGGAAATTTTTATGTCAAGCCTATATACTTGTGACTCTATAGATAAATGGAAAGGATTAAGAAATTGGTCATAGAACAAAAAACATGCCACCTTTGGGAAATCACCAAAGATGTTGACCATTTTTGCCCACATGTTAAAATGGATCAATCCCCTATAGTCAAAATATTGTATAGGGGCTTTTTATAATGTCATAGGGTATGTTAAAACTTAGTCTTTATATCATTTGGTGTCTTAGTGGTCATTTTATAATCATATATGTAAGTGGTAGATTTTCATGGTGCTGATAAGTTACAAGAATAGGTCTAAAAAAGTCTAAGTTTACACTGAGGAAATATTTCAACTTTCGGCTAATTGTTAGAGCATTCAGAGTTCTCTTGGAGAAATTGTTATACACATTATCTAAAATAAAAGTACAAGGCATAATTCATTTAGAGATATTTTTCCACTTTATTTGGCCAAGTGTTGGAATTCTTTTGACAAATTTGTTTTGAGATTTTAGCTTAGCATTGGGAATTGTTTTGGACATTTCGTAGACAAATTCTTGTGGACATTTTATTTGTAGTAAAATACTAAAGGTAATTTGAGTAAAACAAAATTCCAAAAAACTTTTATTGAATGATTGTTCTTTGACAAAGTGGACTAAAAAACAAATATTGAAGGGTATTTTTCAAGTAAAGTGTCTTATGCAATTTTCCCAAAGGGTCATTTTTTAGAAAATTGTCCCAAGATAAAGTCCTAAAGGGTTGTTACTTCAACAAAGGTTCTGATATGATTTTACCAAAGGGTTATTTATTCTAGGAAAGTGCCATATAAAAAGTGAAAAAGGGTCATTTCTTTAGGAAAGTGGTCCAAAACACAAGTCCCAAAGGGTCACAAATTTCATTTGAAAGAAAAAATCCCAAAGACAAGTTTTGACAAAAGATACAAGGGGGACAATTTTCCTGAAGGTAGAATTATTTTAAAGAATTTATTTTTAGTCAATTTAATAAGTATGAATTCTTCTAGGGAAAGTTTATAAGAAAAAATCCCAAAGGCATGAATTCTTTGGGACATTTTGCCCTCAAGAAATTGTCTAAGACAAAGATAAGGCAAAATTAATTCTGTAAGGTAATTATCCTATGATAATTTCCTTGGATATTTTGTTTGATGCAAAATATCCATGAATAAATTCCTTCAAATAAAGTGGATAAGTCACAAATACCATAATAAATGTCCAACAAAAGGTCCAAAAGAAATATCCCAAGGAATTTGTGATCCACAAATTGATGGTTGTGTAGATGTCATTGGCATTTCCATAGACACAATTAATGGGTGCATGAATGTCAAATTTAAGATACAACAAACGAAAATTGAAGGTCAAATATCTAGTGAAAGTCATGTGGATGTCAAATATGTTCATGAAGATGTTAAATACCATTGTGTGGATGTCAAATTTGAGCTTGTAAAGTAGCCATTTATTTTCAAATAATAGGTCTAGGAAAATCCAATGGTCTACATTCATCCATACAAAAGATCTAATGATGAGTGGAAATTGAAAATTTAATGGGCCCAAAAAAATTAATGGATCATGTTCAATTGCATATTCAAGATCAATTACATGTGATCAAGTCAAGGAGTTAGTGAACCCTGAGTGAAAAGGCATGATTAACAAGTGGCACAAGCATGTGAATCCTAATAGAGGATCTATGGATCACATTTATTCACATTAGGAAGATCAAAAAAGTGAGATGAGTTAAGAGATCAATGATCTAAGATAGTTTTTGATGACCAACCAAATGATGGTGAGCCCAAGTGACCTAGATGAAGGTCGACAAAACAATTTTGATAAGGCAAGGTAAATAAAAGGCATGGATCCAAGTTTGAGCATAATCTTGGAGCCAATGTTTTAAAGGGTGTCACTGAGGCAAACATGTAGACTTCAATAGTTTCATCTCTAGGACCAATTACATGAAAGAGACCCTTCTCTCCACTATTTTACACCATGACAAACTAGTGAAGAGCAACTAGCATTAGGACAAAGATCTAACAATTTGATCTGATTGTTCTTACCACATTAATGTTAGAACCCATCTTGTAACAACTTTATCCCACCATTAAAACTATTAGGGAAGACCAATGAGTTAATAAGGTAATTATGAAACCACTTAAAGTAACATAAATCAATCAAAAGGTATGAATGGGCATAATTTGTAGAATCAATTGTAATTATGGTAAGGTATCTCTTAGGAGATACCTTGAACATGCACATGATTAGAATTTTCTTTAAAAATATATCCTAAGAGATACCTTGAAGGACCTTGGAATACCTTCCATGTTTATTTCAAAGGTGCTTACAAAGGATTTTATATAACCATGACAAATTTTTATTTGGCAAGAACACTAATACACATTATTAGAATTTTATTTTAAGATATCTCTTAGGAGATACCTTGAACATGCACATGATTGAAATTTTATTTCAAGATATATCCTAGGATATAAATCAAACAGCCTTATAATACCTTACATGTTGATTTAAAATGTACTTAAAAAGGATTTGATATAACCATGATACCTTTTTATTTGGCAAGAACCCTAATGCACACTATTGGAATTTTCTTTTGAGATATTTCCTAGGAGATACTTTGAACATGCACATGATTGGAATTTTTTTTCAAGGAATATCCTAAGAGATACCTAGAAGGGCCTTTTAATACCTTCAATGTTTATTTAAAATGTCCTTGAAAAGTATTTTATATAACAATGACAAATTTTTGTTTGGCAAGAACCCTGATGCACACTATTGGAATTTTATTTTGAGATATCTCCTAGGAGATACCTTGAACATGCATATGATTGGAATTTAATTTAAAGATATCTCATAAGAGATACCTATAAGGGACTTATAATACATTACATTTTTATTTCAAATGTCCTTATAAAGGATTTGATATAACCATGTCAACTTTTTATTTGGCAAGGACCTTGTTGCACACTATTAGAATTTTCTTTAAAGATATATCCTAGGAGATACATTAAACATTCACATGATTGGAATTTTATTTAAATTTATCTCCTAGGAGATACCTCAAAGGGCCTTGGAATACATTTTATGTTGATTTCAAAGGTCCTTGAAAAGGATTTGATATAACCATGACAACTTTTTATTTGGCGAGAACCTTTATGCACACTATTGGAATTTTCTTTCAAGATATCTCCTAGGAGATACCTTGAACATGTAGATGATTGGAATTTTATTTCAAGTTATCCTATAGGAGATACCTTAAAGGGCCTTGGAATACCTTCTATGTTAATTTCAAATGTCCTTGCAAGGGATTTGATATAACCATGGCACTTTTTTATTTGGCAAGAACCTTGATGCCAACTTTAATTGCCTATAAGAATGATGTATGACACTCCCGTAACCGACCAAAATTAGAGGGACCCACCAAAGAGCTTACCATGAATAGAAATATTCCATGTGGTATAGTATAGAAAAGTCATCACACTAAGCTACATTTTAAGAGCCCTCAAAAATAATCAAAAGGTGGTATGTGCCAAAGGGTGGTAAACTTTAGATTTAAATCTAAAATTGAAAATAAATCAAAGGAAAATCATAGTTAAATTTGAATTCTAATATAGTTGAATGAAAAAATCAATAACTCAAAGATAGTCCCCCATAAAACTCTGTACAAGCTAGGTAGAACTAAAATCATAAAGTGGTAGGACATTGTAGTAGCTTCAAGGCATAAAAACTCATACATATTACCTAAGGATGATTTTAGGGCATGGGACCCAAATAATGCCATTACAAGGTAATCATTAAAATTAAAAAAAAGATGTGGCTATGGAATATAATCACCAAGAAGAGGTGTATAAATGGATTTTTAGGGATGCAATGAATGATGAAGTAGTCCTCAAAATGCTACATGGAATAATATTGAGATGGAAATGAGGATTAATAGGGAGAAGAAGAAAGAGGATATTATGAATTAATAGATCCTACTAACTCATGGGAACATGTTCAATGTTGACTATGAGGAAGCACAAGAGGAGGAAGAAGAAAATATTCCTTTCATTAGGAATAGGCCATACAAACCTCCATTGTAGGATAATCTAAGTAGACAAAGCCTACCTCTGAGCTCTGAGCAAGGGGAAGCTAGTAGCCAACCTAGCCCCTCTCAAGGTCCTACACTTGTCTCTACATCTACTGAGGAAGCTACCACAAAAATATTTGATCAACCAGATCTAGATGTCATTGACCTCAAGGAATCTCAATAGGGAATTGATTTCTTAATGGAAGAACCACATACATTGGCTGGCAAGAATATAGAGAAATTTTACACAAGGAATAGGTATCCCATAAATACCATGAGAGGAGAAGTACTTTACAATTATATAAGGTGATGAAGAAGAGGTGTGAAGATGGAATCCAACAAGCTAGAGTGGTCATGAAACTTTACCAAGCAATGCCTTACACTTACATTTTATCCACTTGGCTATATTTAGGCAGCTTTTTTGGGCCAATGTAAACTTGTCTTAAGGAATTTTTTGTGAACATAAATAGGGGTTTATCCCTCATTTGTAACCAAAAATAGTTATTACTAGAATTAATATAAGGAGCCAAAGAATTGATGAGTTTATCTGTAGTGTTCTCTTGTGTGTGTTTTATGATTTCTAATTATCACACTTTTAGATGGATAATAGTTTATTTTATTCAAGATAATTTGGTAATAACACACATTATATGCATCTATTAGCTTGAGTTTAACACTAGGCTGACTAAATTGATAATATACTTGCTCTATTTTCTTCTCATTTATAATTGAATGTGCCATATGATTTACTGTGAGTGAGTAATTTTTATGTAAAGTATGCTATTAAACATATGAATTTCCTTCCTATGAAGCATAAAATACATTTATTTATCTTTGAGCATTACACTAGAATTGGTAGATACTAGTTTCATGTGTTTTTGCCTTAAAAGTTAGCAAAATTGTTATCTTTGATCATTTTGAACACAATTTTTTATGCTCTACCCTACTCACTCATGGATCCACACATGAATCACTTTAGCATAGTTCATGCTATGGATATCCATTGTTCATTTACATTTTGGGAAACATTTATGTCAGGATCTTACAATACAATTGATTACTTTTGTGTAAGCAACTAAACACGGAATTAAACCAGAAATAATAAGTAACTAGAAATCAGAATCAACAAAGAATATGAGATACAAGAAACAACCAAAAACTTGTATTAAACTCTTCTAGAAGGAAATAAAATGAAGAAATCACACTTCTTCTCAAACCTCTCAGATGTACAAATCTCTTTCCCTCAAGAGTTCTCTCTCTCAATTACAAACACAATTCAATCCTTGAATTGTCTACACTTTTTTTCATGTCTACAAGCTATGAAGATCTAACCCTATTATATAATAATACGATTCATGAGATATGCATTCTCCACCATTAGATACACCTCTTAATCAAAGATTCAAATCTGTCCTGCAAAAAATAAAAATGTGGACTCAAAATTAATAGTTACTCTTATCATGCAAACAATCCATTCTTCCTCAAAAATAGACTTCTGGAACACATAGGTGACTGACATCGATCCCTATTTATCTGCATATGATTGACGTCGGCATCCCCCGATCAACCCTTAACTGATGTCAATCAATCCTGACCGATGTCAGTGACTGTGTAACTCTAGCAACCTCTGCATTTGCTCATTTGGTGAACCTTTTAGCTACACAACTCAACAATCTCCCACTTGGAGATAAATAGCTGCACCTATACCTATAAAACAACATCCTCTAGCTTGTTTCTCCATCTTCAAGTTCAATCTTGAAGACCAACAAAAGTTGAATGAAGATTCAACTTCTCCTTTGTTACCAGCTTTGTTAACATATCAGCAGGGTTCTTATCCGTATGGATCTTCTCCAGCTTTAACTCACCATCCTCCAATACCTATCTAATGAAGTGGTACCTAAGATGTATATGTTTGGTTCTTGAATGAAAGGCTGAATTCTTTGCCAAATGAATTGCACTTTGACTATCACTATACAATTTGTAACTCTTTTGCTCCTTTCCCAACTCTTCCATGAACTGAGTCATCTAAATCATTTCCTTGCTAGCCTCTATGACTACAATGTATTCTACCTCTGTAGTAGACAAGGCAACAACCTTCTGCAACTTTGAAATCTAGCTAACTGCTATTCCACCAACAGTGAACACATATCCTATGGTGCTTCTCCTGCCATCCAAGTCACCTGCCATATCTGAATCTACATACCCATGTAGAGAAATGTTTGACCCACCATAGCATAAATGCCTACTGCTGGTCCCTCTTAGATATATGAGAATCCACTGAACTACTTTCCAGTGTTCCTTTCTTGGATTGGCCATAAACTTGCTAACAACTCCCACTACTTGGGGAATATCAGGGTTAGTACATACCATTACATACATCAAGCTCCCAACTATTGAAGCATATGGAACTCTACTAATGTACTCATCCTCATCATGTGATTTAGGACACTGTTCTTTCCTCAACTTGAAGTGTCCAGCCATATGTGTGCTTACTGGTTTTGCATCTTGCATATTGAACCTCTCCAACACCTTGTTCACATAATCCTCTTGAGACAAAATCAAACTATGATTTTTCCTGTCTCTCTTAATACTCATGCCAAGGATTTTATTTATTGCTCCTAAATCTGTCATGGCAAATGTGTGAGCTAATTTTACCTTAAGCTCAGTAATATCCTGCATGTGTGAACCTACAACAAGCATATCATCTACATATAGTAATATAATAATATAACTACCATTATAATAAACACAATGGTCAGATTGACATCTAATAAAGCCATGCTCTATCATAAACCTATCAAACTTCAAATACCATTGTCTTGGAGCTTGCTTAAGACCATATAAGCTTTTCTTTAACCTGCACACAAGTTTCTCCTTACCTTTGACCTCAAAACCTTTCGACTGATCCATATATATTTCTTCATCCAAATCTTCATGAAGATACGTTGTCTTAACATCAAGCTGCTCAAGATGCAAATCCTCAATAGCAACTAAAGACAATACAATCTCAATAGAAGTCATTTTTACTATAGGAGAAAAAATTTCACCAAAATCAATACCTGGTTTCTGTGCAAATCCCTTTACTACCAACCTGGCCTTATGTCTCATTTGTCCATTCTCAATTTCCTTTAACCTATAAACCCATATGTTTTTTAGTGCTTTCTTTCCGACTGGCAACTCAACCAAATCCCACATTTGGTTCTCTTTCAAGGAATCAAATTCCTCAATCATGCCATGCTCCCACTGTTTCTTGGATTCTACCTGCATTGCCTCATCAAAAATTCCTAGTTCTCCACTATCAGTGAGCAACAAGTAGAATAAAGAAGGGGAATAATGAATTGGGGTTTTAATTACCCTTTCAGACCTCTTCATAGGCATTTGAGATTAATTCATAGCTTGTTGTCAGCCCAAATTCTCTGTCAGTGACCAATCTCAGTCATCTCTTAGTCTGTACCTGATCGACATCAATTCCACCTGACCGACATCAGTTTCTATTTGACTGACATTGGTTCTTACATGATCGATGTTGGTTCCTATCTGACTAACATCGGTTCCTACCTGATCGACATCGGTGTCTGTGTTTTCTTGTGTGTGATTATTTTTTCCTGCAAGCTCATTTTGGATCATAACCTCGTCCAAATCAACATTGCCCTGCTTAGTATTATTTAGCCTCTTGAGCTGATCACTGTACATCACCTTCTCATTAAAAACTACATCATAGCTTCTAATAATTTTGTTAGTTTCTAAATTCCACAATCAAAATCTGAAATCTCCAGAGCCATAACCAATGAAATTGCACCTCATAGATTTAGCATCCAGCTTCTTTTTATTTTCTTTATCAATGTGCACAAAAGCTTCAAAACCAAAAACTCTGAGAAATGAAAGATCTACCTTTTCACCTATCCATGCCTCTTCTAGAATTACACCATCTAGTGTAGTACAAGGTCCTCTATTAATCAAGTAAATTGTAGTATCTACAACTTCTACCCAAAATTGTAAGGGCAAACCAGCATGTAACCTCATACTCTGTGCACGCTCCATTATTGTTCTATTCATCCTTTCAGCAACTCCATTTTGTTGAGGTGTCCTTGGAACTATCCTTTTCCTGTGTATTCCACTCATAGAATAGTAACTATTGAATTTATTGCTGTAGTACTCACCATCATTCTCAAATCTAAGGCACTTCAATCTCAAACCTATTTCATTCTCAACCAAAGCTTTCCATTTCTTAAATGTGCCAAAAACATTAGATTTCTTCTTTATGCAATAAACCCATACCTTTCTTGTAGCATCATCAATGAAAAAAACATAATACCATGATCCTCCAATAGAAGCTACCTGAGCTGGTCCCCACACGTCTATGTGAACAAGCTCCAGCTTGTGCTTCTTCTTTGTTGACCCAGTTTTGAGAAACCTCACTTTCTTCTATTTTCCAAAAATACAATGCTCACAGAAATCTAGATCTATTATTTTCAAATCTAAAAGCCTACCTTTTGACTTAAGAACACTCATTCCATTCTCACTAATGTGGCCAAGCCTACAGTGCCACAACTTTGCATTTACATCTGAAGTAGATAAAATAGAAGGAGAATAATCAGTAATACAATTACATAGGTAAAGAGTACCAACTCTCTTACCTTTGGCTAATACAAGTGCACCCTTGGAAACTTTTCAAGATTTAGCTATGAGAGTTAATGTGCAACCCTCATCCTCTAACTTTCTTGCAGAAATCAGATTCCTCTTTAGGATGGGTACATGCATGACATCTTTCAACACCCATGTATCGCCATTTTGCAATTTCAGCTGCACTTTTCCTTTGCCAACAATTTGACAAGGCTCATCATCCCCTAAATATTCTTTTCCAAAATCTCCTTGGACATAATCATTGAAAAATTCTTTATTTGGGGTTGCATGGAAAGAGGCACCAGAATCTAAAACCCAAGATTCTATTCTATTATCCAAAGAAAATATAAGAGCATCCTGTGCAACAATACCTACAACTTTTACTTCTTCTTTACCTTCATGCTGATTTTCTTCTTTAACTTTCAACCAACAATCTTTCTTTGCATGCCTTTTCTTTCCACAATTCTAGCAGGTTATTTTTCTTCCATTTCTAGATTTGGATCTACTTCTCATCTTTGACTTTGACCTTGATCTCTCTTGCTTGACCTTCTCTCTTTGCCTTCCCCTGCTTTCAATACTTAAAGCATTACCTGATGTTTCCTCTGTGCTTTTCTTATGAATTTCTTCATTCAAGATTACACTAACAACTTCATCTACTTTCAAGATATTTGAAGCAGATGCAGTATTACTCACTGCCATTGCCAAACTATGCCAACTTTCAGGTAAAGAGCATAAGATTAAGAGAGCCTTAATTTTATCATTAAAAACTATTTTGACTAAATTTAACTTATTTACTATTGCATGGAAATCATTAAGATGACTAGATACAGATCCACCTTCCTACATTTGCAAATTAAATAATTGCTTCATAAGATATACCTTATTCAAAGCTAAGGGTTTTTCATATAAATTTTCCAAAGTATCCATTAACTCTACCATTGTCTTTGCTTGTGATAAGTTGGAAATCATAGAAGATGCTAGGATCAACCTTATAGATCCAAGAGCCTTTTTATCAAGAACATTCCATTCTTCATCTTGCATATCTGTGGGCTTGCTTGTAACCCCACCCAATGGTAAGTATAGATCTTTTTGATACAGATAATCTTCTATCTGCATCCTCCATAATTGATAATTCTTGCTGTTGAATTTCTCCATTCTTAGTTTACTTTCTTTTACCATTGCTTTACTCCCACTCAATCTAAAACCCCTGTGAGTGAATCTATAATCAACAAACACTAACACAATTTGATACCACCCATCAATGAACCCAAGATCTGATACCACTTGTTAGGATCTTACAATACAATTGATTACTTTTGTGTAAGCAACTAAACATGGAATTAAACCAGAAATAATAAGTAACTAGAAATCAGAATCAACAAAGAATATGAGATACAAGAAACAACTAAAAACTTGTATTAAACTCTTTCAAAAGGAAATACAATGAAGAAATCACACTTCTTCTCACACCTCTCATATGTACATATCTCTTTCCCTCAAGAGTTCTCTCTCTCAATTACAAACACAATTCAATCCTTAAATTGTCTACACTTTTTTTCATGTCTACAAGATATGAAGATCTAACCCTATTATATAATACTAGGATTCATGAGCTATGCATTCTCCACTGTTAGATACACCTCTTAATCAAAGGTTCAAATTTGTCCTGCCAAAAATAGAAACACAGACTCAAAACTAATAGTTACTCTTATCATGCAAACAATCTGTTCTTCCTCAATAAATAGACTTCTAGAATGCACAGGTGACCGACGTCGGTCCCTGTCTATTTGCATATGACCGATGTTAGCATCCCCTGATCGACCCCTGACCGATGTCGATCAATCTTGACTGATGTCGGTGACTATGTAACTCTAGCAACCTCTGCATTTGCTCATCTGGGGAAGCTTTTAGCTCCACAACTCAACAATTTAGAAAAAAATGAAACAATTTTACAAAGATTAGCAAGAATAAGTGTCACTACATAAACATTTACTATCCTCACCACAAGGTCTACTAGAAAACTTTCAAAGTGGTGATCACATCTCTAATATTTGTGCTATTTATAGTAGTATTTGTATAAACAACTAAATCCCCAAGTCTTCTAGGACTTAAAATTGAGTTTCTTACTTTCCCCTTGTTCTCTGGTGACACAGGGAGCATAATAAGTGCATCAATAATCCTAATAAGGTAGCCTTTAATCGATCAATCAAGTGTCCTTGAGACACCTAAAGGTTTGGTTTCAAGTTAAAATATGCTATAGTCAGTGGTCTGGTAGTCTTAAAACCTTTTTTAGGCTTGTGGAGGCTATTTGGACCATAAAATTCATGAACTATTGAGATGAATAACCTCAATATAGAGCTCAAGAAAGATACATGTGAGGTTTAAATAGGGATAAAAAAACACAAATGTACATCTATAACTAGATTCAAGAGCATTGTTATAGTCAAGTGGGTGAACCATGGTTAATGGAGACTTCAAGGGTATAGACTTTCAAGAAGGGTAATGAGATAGTTAAGAGATAATCATACATAGATCAACTCATGGGTACATTTTGTATTGTCAAAATTACCAAAGAATCTTTATACCCTATCATATTCCATACAAAGGACATCACATAATGCACAGTGGTCTATATAAGAGAGGTTTGTTTTCATAATGAAATAATGGTGAACATATGAAGAAGATAATAGCCTAAAAGGAATGCATTAAGTTATGGAATTTAGAAGAGACCTAAAGGATCCAAACTTAGGTGAATATTCAAATCCATGAAATCTTCACCTATAGTTGCTTAAGGGTCTCAAAAATTATGTTGATAGTCAAGACACTGAAGCAATAAGGTCTTGCATATTTTCAAAGTTCATAAGATCTTGTTATGTTTGAATAATTATTTTAGTTTCTTCCTTATTATTTTCATCCCAATATATAATAGGTTTAGTAATTGATCCTAAATTCACATATTTAGAAGAGCTAGCCTCACACCTAGAGGTCTGGTCTAGACACATGCATCCCATAGCTTTAGATCATTCCAATGTTAGTCCAGATATGAATCAGATTTGAGTAGTTTTATTTTAACTAGGTGATGTCTGAGTTACTATTATAAATCAAAGGATATTTTTTGGTCTTTGTTGTTATAAGGAAACTTTTATTTTTGCCCTACCTTATTCCCTCCTTTTGAAATTTTTAAACATGAATCACTTTAGATTAATTCTCATTATGCATATACATTTGTTTGATTAAAAATTTTGGGCTTATATTAGCAAATATAAATCAATTTACATCACAAACAAATTAGGTAAATTATGTCACTACCATATTCCCTTGTCCCTATAGTAGGGTCTGCTTGTACACTAGAAGGTGGTAAGTTGTAACCACATAATCTCTCCAACAAAATTAAGTGAAGCTCCAAGGTGTCACTACCATATTCCTATTATCCCTATAATCCAATAAATATTATTTTGATATTCACATTACATCTAAATATTCTGGAGAACCTTAATAGTCTGGAGGACCTTAGGATGAATCTGAATATTCTCAACCTACTATTTCCTATCATTCACTTTTAGGTATTAGTACTCCTCTAAATATTAAGGTGGTCAATTTCCTCAAGAAATATAAGTTGACTATATTTTTTTACTCCAGGATTACACATAAATTCATCAATATTAAGTTGGCTACTCAATTAAACTATTTCATTTACCCAACTCCAGAATATCAAAATTCTAATTATAGGTGGGGGTATAGTCAATTGTTCTAGTAAATGCCATAATATAAACCTATGGGAGACTACCTATTATATAGTATTATGTTTTCTATTATCATGGATAGGGATATCATTATTTTTATATTGTAATGGCTTACCACTTTATGCACAATTGAGATGAATTTTGAGTAGATATTCATGCTCATTCATTTAGAAGGAATGTCATTTAAACTACATAGTTTATTGGCTAAATTTACGTAATTGGTTAGTTTTCACTAGATGATGAAGATGATCAAAAAAGGTGTAAAGTAATTATTGTGTGACTATTTTCCATATAATTTAAACCAAACAAGGAGTCTTCCCATATTGAATTACAACTTATGGAGTCTACCCATTTTTGTCTTATACACCCACTTAACTCCTTTGACATCTTTTTCTTTTGTATCAAGATTTAAAATAGGGCTCACTACTACCTAGGCCAACCCAAGGCCTTCTTGAGCTTGACACACATTCTTAAAAATTTTACTATTTTTTATTAAAAATTGATTGAAGTATATATAGGTAGAGTATTCAAAATTATATTTATTGTACTATTTTATAAAATTTTAGTGTTACAATTTGAAAACCCTATTTGCCCGAACAATAGTCATGTGTGATCTCCTTCAATATAAGGCTCACTGACATCATAGTTGGGTACAATCTAGAAGGGCCAAAAATATTACAATAATCTAGGTAGACTATATGAATCTTAGTGATTTCATAACATAAAGTGCTAAATAATAAATAAAAAGGCCAAGTCAACACAAATAAATCACACATTTTAGATAAAGTAAAAAATATATTGAACACTATTAAGATTAAATACTTAAAAATAAGGATCTATAGAAATGACAATAATAAATATGGTCAATGCTTTAGGCACTCTAAAACCTTCTCTATTCTAATTTGTTAGTGCTCTATAGTGTCTGTTAAAAACAAAACTAAGAATATTTAGTAATAGGAATATATATGGTCAGACATGCTCAATGGTTTTTGTTCCTCTTAAAAATGTGTGAAAATAATATGGACCCTATTTTTCAAAGTAAATTTGAATGTCAAATTCATTTGGGGCTTTCACCTATTTCTGAATGAAAATGCACCTTGGGAGTAGTCAAGTTGAATTAAAGGCAAGCGATATATTTAATATATTAAAATGATATTTATATATATTAAATTTAATATGTATAATATTTATTTAAAATACATACTAAAAATATATATTATATAATGTAATTTGAGGTCAAGTAAAGCTCCACATCCTCCTTAGAAACACTTCTTTGAGCTACCATGGCTATGAATTTCATCAAATTTCCCACTAGTAGACTGCAATTCAACTCCTAAATTGAAATATCCTTACATAGACAATAATCCATCTCTCTTTGGCTTGATTATAATGATTTTAGGGTAAAATTAGGGAATTCATCCTTGATAAGGATTTTTTAAAGGTTTATGCAGATCTCTAATGGTGGTAATGAGTCCAAATTATGAGTTTCATGCCTTAAATTTTGTTTGGATTGAGCGTTTATACCTTTGGCTTTTGCAGGTCCACAAAATATTCAAATCTATCATGTCTTGCTTATGTGGTATCATCGTGGCATCTCCATGGCATCTATCTCATTAATATTTAAAAGTGATGGTTTCCCTTTGAAAAATTCCTCTTTGCCTCATACCATCAGATTTATTTGAATGGATGAACATGAGATGTTGATCTTGATCCAAGGGATTAAACACCATTGGCTATCTTGTGATACTCCACATGATTATGTCACTTATCACCATCACGTTTGTTCTATCTTTGTTAAAAATTCCACCTTCATCTCACACCATTGGTCTTCTTTTCTTGGATGAATGCACTCTATTTGATCTTGATCTAATGGATTATGTCCTTTGTTCCATGTACCATTGATCAGAATGTGTATGCTCAGCCACATATCATTGATCTTTAGGAAGATTCTCAAGCATTAATTCATGGCCCATAGTTTTGGCACTTTTCATTTTCATGCTTGCTCTGAGTTCTTTTATAGTCCTATGTTCTTTAAAAATTTATGAAATATACATTTCTAAAAAAAAAATTCAAAAGGGGACCTAGATTAAAAATTAGACATGGTTTAAACATGGACCCAATTAATCTTGAACCATGGACTTAGTTTAATTTTTATCATAAGGCTTGGTCATGTTTTTTAACACAACCAAACCTTAGGCTAAAAATCTTATCTTAGTCTAAATAGTTTCATGGTCCCTTTGTTATAAGGCTTAGCCTAAAGTCTTATCCTAAGGTTTATCATATTTATTAATATGATAAAAACCTTAGGATAAGACCTTACACTATGTATTTTTTATTCATGGGCTCTTTTTGTTTTATTTTTCCAACCTTGGTCCAAAATTTTTATTTCTTGGTCCATATTAATTCATGAGATCCCATTTAATATGTTTAGAACTTATCTTAAATATTTTATCATAAGTCCTTTATATATGCTCTCGAGATTAAATTTCATTCTTATTTGTAGGATCAATGATTTACATTCACTTGGATGAGACTGATCAAATGACATGAGTTGATTCAAGACTTCAATAGAGCTTGAGATGAGTGAGAGGCTGACAAGTGTCAACTTCTCAAAAAAAGACTTTTGAGTATATAATGGTGGTACATCCCTCAAATCTTGATCTAATGGTCCATGTTTGTTCATATGATATTGATCTAATGGAGTATGAAAAGTATTGAAAAGTCAAATCCTGACCAAAGAGTTAAAGCCCAAGTATGTTCTCAAGAACTATGGTCCATGTGAGCTTGGCATAGTTGATCAAATAATGCATACAATGTTGAATTTTCAAAGGTTATATGGAGCTCCTTAGGGGTGACAAGTGTCACCATCATGGGTACCAAGTACAGAGATCAAATGATGCATATGATCCTAATACAAAGAACACAAAAGCACTAAGGCATCACCACATAACACACATAGGAAATAAAACAAACCTGAGAATGATAAGTAATAAGATCAACATAGAACCCCATGGACATGATTAGAATTAATTCTCATGCACTTGTCAATGATGTTCACATAGACATCGAATGATGGTCACTAGGACATCAATTTTAAGATAGTAAAGAGCCTTAATGACGTGTTTAAAATTGATGATCACACACCTATCAAAGATGTTCACATAGATTTAAAATGATAGTCATGAGGACATCAATTTTAACATATTAAAGAGTTTTAAATATGAGTTTAAAATTGATGGACATGTGTCTATCATAGATGTTCATGTTGATGTCAAATGATGGTTATGTGAACATCATTTTTAATGTAGTAGAGAGTTCTAAACATGAGTTTAAAATTAATGGTCACGTGCCTATCAAAGACGTTCATGCTAACATCAAATGATGGGCATGCAGATTTTAATTTTAAGACAATTGCTTGGATCCAAATTAAAAGTAAATGGTCATATTTTGGATAGTGATGAGTATAAATCGATGGGGATGCCATGAAAATACCACATCAAAGCCACATGAGTACAATATGGCAAATCAGAGACCTTGTAGACCTAGTGATGTAAAGATAGGGATCTAAGATCATGATGTTTGAGCTCACAACCACCATTTGAGCATTGTTAAAACCTACAAGAATGCCCTGATAAGGTGAGGACCATAACCAAACCTTGTGAGCAATATGATTGACCTGAAGGGAATTGCATTGTCACCTACGTAAATATAAGTTGAGCTAGATTCCATTAGCGAGTAATCTAAAAGGATTTTAAAAAATGATGGGGGACCTCTCTTATATCCTTGAGTAGCTTAGAGATATAACAATGCATGTATTGGGTATCATCAAAAGGCAATAAAGACCCTACAGTATTAATAGAGCACTTCATTAGCTAGAGGGTTCTCAAAGTTAGAATATTTCTCTTATGGCTAAACCTTATTTGATGCAAATCCATAACATTCATTCAAAGGTTATCATCCACACTATAAGAAAATAAACACCAATAAGTATTTCAAAATTTGTCATTAAAACATAAATATGCCCATTCCACTTATTTTTTCAAGATTTGTATTCATTCAAACTAGGATCAATATTGATTTCACTCAGTCTTGGATCTATTTTAAAAAGACCAATGATCTAATATTCATAATTTATATAATTAATGAGCTTTTTGAAATAATTTTTTTAATAAGACAAATGAGATTCATGACATAATATTGAATTTCAATTCACTTTACCCTTTTTGACAGATTTCCTTAATCAATCATGAAAATAAAAATTCCACCTAAAATTTACTTAATCATTTAAATCTTCATTTTAGGATCTCTCAATCCTCCTACAATTATTCATCTATAGCTTCCTTTCATTGTTTGAGATATTTATGCATACATTTAAACTTAATGATAATATTGTCACCTCTTTTCCATTCTCTTCTATAGAAACCTATCCATTGACTTTTTTTTAACCATAGTTTTATAATATGTTGAGTCCTTAATTTGAAGCCATGCATTTACATCATTTACATAGTCTTGATAGGTCTTTGAGGTATACTCACCTTGAATATACAACTTATCCTTACCTTCATCTAATTTTCTTAACTGATGAAACCTTTATCACTATCTTCTTTTATTTGAACTTGCCTTTAATGTCAATAATCATTATCAACATACACAATCTAATAACTCATATCTTATTTATCCAACTAGGTTTCAACATGGAATTGTGATAATAAGAAATAGAGACTGAGAATGTAAATTATTTATTTCTCCTAGATAGTTTATACCATGAAATCACATTCAACACTTCTCAAATATTTTCTTAGACTTTCATACAAAGTTTGAAATCACTCAAGTTATAGAAACTTTTATTCTTAAATATTAGATAGAGGTTCATATATATTGGTATTGGTTGTGAATACTTAACAAATAATATTTTAATTCATATTAAAATAAATACTTTTGTGGGCTCTATCTTCAAGTAATATAGAATGTCGTATTACTATGTATAAGACAAATTTAGGAATTGACTTCCTGTATAGACAAAATGAGTCATTTGTTACACTCCAAGATCTATTCATAAAATTTAATCTTGATTTATATTTCTTAGTTGTCCATGGAATGGGCCTCCCTAGAATACAATTACCATAATGTCTAAGATTAGAATAAGGTTTTGTGTCAACATACAACTACAATATCCATAGGTTTGAAATTTGTAACATAGTAAATGGAATTACATCAAGATCAAACAAAATTAGACAAATGGTCCTTAAACCTATTACCATAGATCCATACATAAGATCATACCTCTATGCATGATTATAAATGATTGTATTATTTTTCTTCACCGTAAGAAGTTAGTAATGGTGAAAACCTTTCATCAAATGCATAATAAATAGTTTTATCTTATCTTCATTATAGTATCTTATCTCTCATATGAATTAAATCAATTCTTCCCCATTATACTTGACTCGATCATTCTTCATGAGATCTGTGAAGTCCTTGAATGTACAATATCCTTCCCTTTATTGATAAATTTAAAAATTAACATATAATCCAATTGCATACATATACATGGCTAGAGGCCTTTATTTAGTTCTTTTAAACTCCTCTACCTCCTTGAAAAACTCTCTCCTTTATATATACATGTAGATGATTTTATTAGTCTCTTCCTGATAGACTCATACCTTATATTCCCTCAACCAATGCAAAAATATAGGATTGTTCATAAATAAGAAGACAAAGTCTCCTTCTTAATTTTAAATATACCTAGTTTATCTTCAATATAGCATTCTAGACAACTCATGAGGTGCTTGTCACATTTTCATAGGTAAATAGACTCTTACAACATAGTTTGACATTTTAAGGTCATTATATAGGTCCTAAACTTACAATTTTACCACTTATTGTCCTTCACAGGAGGACTTATTTGATCAAAATTAACCATTATATACAAAATTTTCATAAATGAGTTGCTGCTCCTACATCATTATCCATTTTAAAAGTGGAATATTTTATTTTTAAAGGCACATGCTATTTTTGAAACACACTGCTTATAGGTCAGTCCATTGGGAAAGTCTAGTGTATTTATAGAACATTTGTGGAAAGGATAGTTGTCCCTACACCTGTACTTTTTTAATTGGTTAGGATTGACCAACATGCTTCTTTGCATCTTATAAAAGGAACATTGTCAATTGTAAAGAGGGAGGGGGAGTTTTTAGAGCCAAAATTACTTTGTAAACTTAGAACAATTAATATAAGTAAGGAATTCTACAAAGATTGTCTGGTATTTGCTTGTGTTCATTATTATTATTATTATTATTATTATTATTATTATTATTATTATTATTATTATTATTATTATTATTATGGCTTCTCTCACTTGTTTGTTTTGATTTCTAGATTTGAATGGTTTCTATGATTTCTTGGTGTGCACCTTTAATTGAAAATTCATTAACTTATGCTAATGCTAGGTTGACTAAAAGTCTTTAGGTTCATTTTGTTTTCTTACTCATCTTGAATTTGTGCTAATGTTGTTTCCCTATGGGATAAATCTTTAAATTAAACTAGGTTCTTATTTACATTATTTCTACCTTACTTAGAAGCTTTCCTAATGTGTAATAGGATTTGAGATTATGCCACTTCATGTTACACATTAGTTAAGTGCATGTCTAGATGAAATTTGAAATTTGTCATGATGTTTGGAATGAAGATAAGAAACATTTATTTTTGTCCTACCCTTCTTTTTTCTTCTTTTTAAACCAGATCACTTTAGCTTAATTCTCATTATAAATATCCATCTTAGATTAGTTCCTAGATTAGTTATTGATAATAATTCACTTTTATTAGGATAGATAATTCATATTTTTCATAATATTTTTTATTTTTCCATGGTACATGAATACATGCATCTTAGTAACTATGTAGTACAAAAAATTGCCAACACATCTCTAACTCACTTTACAATATCTGTAGTCAGAAACACATCTCATAGTTAGAATTAAGAATTGAAGTTGGTAAGTAATCATTATAGTCTTAATAATCTAAAGAAATAAACCAAAGGATTTGAGAGGAGAAATAAACTCACTGAGACATATATCCATTGGTGCTTTCGCTTAATTTGAATCTATTTAATAGAAGAATTGCGTATCACTAATTTAAACTATAGCTCAAAAGACTTGACAGTTAACTAAAATTTGATGGTCATTTTGTAAATTATAATATACTCAATTCATTTGTATAATTTTTATGTAATTTAACATTTTTTAGACTTTTTATAATCAAGTTCAAAGGGCTACAAAATTAATCATTCATATTGCTTTAAATTAATTGATTATCTATTTGCTTTACTACCAACTATCCTATGTTAAGTATCATCTGAAACATCAAATTAAATGCTTGTGATTCATCAACTAAGGCACCTATAAAATTAATCATTATCATTACTTGAAATTAATTGATTGTCCATTTTTTTTACTACCCCATGTCCAGTTCCAAGTGTCATTTGCAACACCAAATTTTATGTTTCATGATACATGATTTAACCTTCCTAATACATGATTACAAATGCTAATTTAATGCCCATTACATACCAAAAATTATTAATGTTTAATATATTTTCTCATCAAAGTAATCTACCTCATTTATTATGCACATGATGAAGCACCACATAGTTTTAAATCTGTATTGGTGATCACATTTTTGACCTCATAATGTTAAATGAAGTAGAAAATCAACCCATTTTCATGTTATGTGGAATTATACACTACTTTAAAGGCATAAAAATTCATTTAGTTTTATTAAAAATATAATATTATTTCTGTACTATTAACAATATATAGATGTATTGAAGTATATTATACTAAAATATATAATATATAATATTGATCTATAACCTTTATTAACACATATATTATATGATACAATAATATTGTTTAATATTAAAATATATTTTATAAAATATATAATTTATATAATCTTAATATATGATTTATTTGTTTAGTATATAAAAATATTATGATATATAATATGTCAATTATATTTATTTAATAACTAATATAATTTGTGTGTGTGGGGGGGGGGGGGGGGTAAGAGGGGTTATTTGAAGCGAAAGAGTGTAAATCAATAATTAAAAGTACTAGTTAATCCAAACTCATGACAATGTCTAAATAAGTTCATCTAAAATAATTATGGGTGCAAACCTTTCAGGATCTGAATCATCATGCAATGCTTTAGTCTATGATGGCTTTCATTTTTCATGTAAAGAGATACCCTCTTAGCACAATCACTATATAAAAATTGCAACTCCCTTGGTTTCAATCAGGGGGAATCTATATTCATTGGATAAGGAGCACAACTATGGGTGATCAAGTTTTGTCTTGGTGATTGCAATGGAGAAATTGATTTTATTACAATGGCACTAAAAAAATTAGAAACAACCAAGAAGAATTTTGGGTTTAAAAATATGATAAAATTTTGAAGTGGACATATATGTTCGAAAGAGATCATCTATTCCAATGTGTATGCCTACTATTATACCACCACCTCTTATTTCTCTTAATAATTAATAATGTTATATCTTCATGTGGATGAAACTCCA
Organism: Torreya grandis; assembly: GCA_037957365.1. NCBI lineage: Eukaryota > Viridiplantae > Streptophyta > Pinopsida > Cupressales > Taxaceae > Torreya > Torreya grandis. Next base: position 1,983,678 of record JARHVA010003374.1, on the reverse strand, counting down.
CTTATTATGCAAGAGCCTAATAATTATTTCTAAATAATTACCATTAGTTCCAAAGTTCTATGATGATAATTTTACTTTTATTTCCATATTTAAAATTCTATAATTTTCATTGTACTATGGTCTTGCAGTAGATTATTGAACATTTTCTAATTCTAATGATCCCCTGGATGTGATCCATAACCCATGGTAGGAGACCCATCAAGTGTAATTTGTTGTAATGGGTTTGTTGATATTTCATTGGAATAAATTTATCTAAATTATACAAATCTATATTTAGATACAATCTACAAATGGATTAAAGTATATATATAGAAATACTATATATAGTAAGTGTTCTAAAGTAGACTGCTTATGCCCTCACATAGCCATATTAATTTAGATAAGTACATAAAATCCTTTCCCAAGAGGTCTTTGAGTTATTAGGTATGATTTTGTGTCACTTATTTTAATTACCATTTTGGGGTTGAATTCATCTCCAAATATTAATTTGTAAATTCAAGAAAGGTGACTCACCCTCATAGCTATTTAAATTGGTGAATTAAATTATCTCAAAGGTATTCTAGGGGGGCCTAAAAATTAAGGATCCAAATCCATATTTAAAGACAATTTGCTTATGTTACATCTTCAAAAAATGTGGATGAAACTCCACTTATAATGCATGAGCCTATTATTTCTAAATTATTACCATCATTTCTAAAATTCCATGATCATAATTTTACTTATATTTCCATATTTTAACTTCTATAATTTTAATTGTATGCCTTGTAGTGGATTATTGAACATTTTTTTAATTTTGATGATATCCTATATGTGATCCAAACTCCATGGTAGGAGACCTATCAAGTGTAATTTCTTGGGACTTGTATAAGTTAAGGATTGACCAAATATGCTAAGGGGATGCTTATAGGTGTAGGGAAAGTCTAATATGATTTGAAACTTATCCAAATTTTTAATAAGAACCACCAAAAGCTTTATGAATCTAGTATTTTTTATGTGAGATGCATTTTGTAATATAGCTTGCTGTGGCACCATCACGTTTACTATTTGATTGTTATCACATTTTTGTTCATTTAGATTAAGATTGTAAGATGTCTTGATATTAAATTTTCATGTATTGGATGAGGCTAATGTAGTGGCCCCAAACTTTACTATCTTGTTTAATGTAAGGAGTTTCATTTCTTGATTATTCCCAAGGTCACCTAGTTGTTTCTCATAAGTCAAAAAATTTAGTACCACATAGTGTGATAGAAAGGGATGAAATGATACCTCTAATTTAAAAGGATTATGAAAGACATTTTAAATCAATCACATAATTTGGATGCCATTTAGGTATTCTTCTCAGGGAGAGAAATTTTTTCTTCCAATGCTTTAATCATTTGTAATGAGGATTGTGAAAAATCCCCACCTTGGTTCCTTTACCTTGATTTACAATATTTTGTTTCAAATACATATCTTAAGATTTAAAGACATCTATAAAAGGATTCAAGTCTAGTATATAATAATATATGGAATCTATTTATAGACATACTATATAAATAGAAAGTTTTCTTGTGATAGTTAAAAACAATCTTGGTCATCATATAATGGACCAATTAGTCATCAAAATGCCTTAGAAATGCTTTTCAAAGGAGTCAGTAGTTGAAAATGGAATTGATCATCTTTGGATGTACCAGTTAACCATCAAAATTCCCTGATTGAAAAGCTTCCCAAATAAGTATTTACTATTTTATTGGAATAAAATTCCCTAAATCATACAAATATACATTTAGATACAATATATAAATGGAAAGTGTATATATATATATATATATATATATATATATATATATATATATATATATATATATAGTAATTATTATGAGGTAGCTAAAAATGGCATTGATTTTCTTGACATGTACCACTTTGTAATAATCTAAATTTACTCAAACATCAAACTACCTGAGTAAGATCTAGAGCCATTATAACTGAATGCAATAAATGAATTCATAATTGAAATAAACATTATAATCCTAAAGATAAATTCTTTAAATCATGAATAAATGGAATATGAAAACAATATGATTGAATTGATTATCTTAGACTAAAATTTTTAACATTATGTTGGCATATCATGGACTATTGATGATGGATTATGTTGGCATGGAGACTAGACTTGATCACTTTAATATTTGGAAATGGATTTGATAGATTATTTTTAGTTAGATATAATGGAGGAATAGAGTTTCTCAAATAGAAATAGGAGGGAAGTATCAATGGTTGATATTCAAAGTTGGCTTGTGGAGATCAAGGGTTGGGGATTATTATTGGAAGCCTCTAGATTTAGAGGTTTCTAGATAGGAGGGGTGAAAATAGAGAGGATTATAAAATTATAGAATTATAGAATCCTCTTAGGGACTAATTAGGATTAGGTATGGGACTAGATAGGGATTATGTGGGTGATTAGGGACTAGGGGTGTAGGAGAGCGTAGGAATAGGCTAGTATAGGTGGGTAGGTGGGCCATGAGAATTTAAAATTTCCAAATAATAGGAAAGTGGAGATTAGGATAATATAATGGGGATTTATGATATTAATTAATTGATTTGTGGGGATGGATAAGGTTAGTATATGATAAATAATTAAGGGGGACATTAGATAAATAATTAAAAATGGGTGATAAATTAGTAGGATGAAAGGGGATAAATTAGATAAGTAGAATTAGTATTGACTAATAATAATATTAGTAATGTTAAATATAGTGAGAAAATTTAGATATATACATACTAGGATGTACTATTTGATGGTAAAAATCCCCTTGAAAATATTCTGAAAAGATATAATTAAATCTTATGTTTCATCAGTAATATAAATTATATAATCTTGATAAATGAAGTTTTTGTGATACTTGTATTGAAATATTTTTTTCAAGAGTAAAATTTATTGGATTATGGTTTATTATTTAAATTTAATTGATTTTACATGGATGTGATTTAGACATGTATTTTTGACCCCAATATTGGGCTTCAAAGTTGAAGTACTTGTGTTGTTGGCCAAAATGTTCAACTCTGACTCTACATTGAGATTCCAGATGACTTGTTGTCATGAATGAAAAGTTAATGTTTATATATTGGTATGTTTTAGACTACTTATGCCCTCACATAGCCATAATTTATAAAACCCCACTAAATCCTTTCCCAAGTCTAGGTCTTTGAGTTACTAGGTACAATTTTTCATCACTTATTTTAATTACCATTTTGGGGTTGAATTCTTCTCTAAATATTAGTTTGTTAATTCAATAAAGGTGACTTGCTCTCACAGGTATTTGAATTGGTGAATTAAATTATCTCAAATATATTCTACGGGGGATAAAAATTAAGGAGTCAAATTCCTATTAAATAATTTAATCATGTAAGTTAATGAATAAATATAAATATATATTTTTAATTAGAATAATTATAATAAACAATTCAAATTTGTAAATATTTTTATATTAAAAAACTGAGTTTAATATTTATTTTTATTTATGTTTAAATATTTAAATATTTTTTATTAAATAATGTATATTTTTTAAATATTTAATACATTTAAATAAATAATTTTTTTTTTAATAATTTTTAAATATGTTACAAATTTTTATATAAACTTTTAAAGTATTATAGAATTATAAATTACCACATGCTTTGAAATTAGGGTTAAATTTATCTTTTTCTCTTTCCATTATTTTCTCTCTCCCTTTTCCAATATTTTTTCAAAGTAAACTTAGAGCATATTTAGAGCAGTTATAGAGTGTTTTTGGAGTGTATTTGAAGCATTCAATCTTTGGATCTCACTTGCTAAATCATCAAAATTGTAATTGAAAGAGTTGTAAAAATTGTGTTGCCTTCTCAAAATTACCCCATCATTGGGATGTTTTGTTGTACTTAAAATTACCCCATAATTGGGATGTGTTGTTTTACTCAAAAGTTTGCTATTCATCAAAGTTATACTTAATAATAAGGTAAATAATCAACAATAAATTACATACAAACAAAGAAAAAATGGCATTCATATCCTACTTAGATCATACTTTAACTATTAAATAAAATAAAATATATAACAAAATGCAACACTTTATGGATAGTTTATATAACTATGATGAGCTATATGAAATTATCATCATTTCTCCCCCACACTTTACCTTTTTTAAGTCTTCTCGTAAAGAAGTGGGATGACTGATCCTTAATCCAAATTTCCTAATTCAAACCTCTAACTCAGATCATAATATTTAAAATGATGGCCCCAATCATGGTGGCCCCTTGGCAATAATCTAAGATATCTACCAAATGTATGCACCTAAGCTTCAAGTTCAACTTGTACTTGAGAATTCCAATACCTCCATGGAGATAGAGGACACAAAATGATAGGAGGCCTAAACCTCATCCCAATCCAGACATTTGAACCTCTTTCCTCTAAGCAGTGAGTGATTATCTAGAAAACTATTTTGGTTCTTCTTAGACTCCATTTAATATTGGTAGGGATAAGGAATTCCATGTGATTCAACTCAATAGGTAATTTCTCCCACCTAGCAAGACTTTCATTCAAACCATTGGCATAATGGTGGTTTATAAAAGCTCTAAAAGCAATAATATTAGATCTCAATAGCTCATGATACTTGTTCTTCATATGCATATGATACAATGGTTTTAAATAAAAAATAAGTTTATTTTCTTCTAAAAATTATGGTCTCATGCATAACCCAATGGTGCTTTGTAATTTTAGAAATATATTATTGGCCTATTGTCATGCCATTTGGTTCCTTAGAGTGGAGAGAAAGGTAGGAAATTATGTCTCTCCAACAAATAAATTTATCAAAAAACTAGATTGATATCCTAATAAAAAATTGAAAGTATAGAACTCATAAATGACATCTTACCTTTCTTCAGTGTTCTTTAGAAAAATGTCCATAAATACATTCTCATCTTCAATGATATGTGAAAAACCAAGGGAAATTAACTAAATTTTCCATTTATAAAACTTCTCATGTAAGAGAAAAACATAAATTGATGAAGACTAATTGCATGCTAATAGTTTCTCATAAATAACACAAATGTGTTGGATAAAAGCCTATGCTTTCTACAATTATAGTTTGGATTATGCCAATTACTTTTGAGATTCCTCCTTAAGTTTGGCATTTTCATCTTTCAATTTCTAAATTTTCTTCTGGGTGATATGCCAAATAGATATTATTTCATGTAATGGATTAAAGAAAGAGGGAATAACTCTTGTTGGACTCTCTAACTGAACTACAATCTCTTGTGTTTCTCTTTACATGGCCTAAATAGAGACTTGTCACTTAGAATTCTAAGTGGAAAGCTCTATTATTTTATTAGTATGTTTGGAAAGAATTTTATTTCTATCAAAAATACTTTTTCTTAGATTATTAATTAGATTTTGACGATCAACATTGGAATTTTCAAATTAGTAATCTGAGTGTCCTTGATAGCAAGAGAATTTTGCAAATCACTCAATTCTTAGGTCTGTGAAAACATTACATTGTGGATCCTAGTTTGTTCAAATTGTATTCTTTGAAGAATTATTTTTTTCACTAAATCTAGTAACAAACTCTTCCCACCTTTATTTCAAATTAGAAATCATCAAGTCCTTACATTTCAAAGTTGAATAGAAAACATATAACTCTATTTATTAGAGTTTGATTATTTTCTCATGGCGTGATAAAGCCATGACATGCTATAATTATTATTTTTCATTGAAATAATGTGGAGAAGATGGATCTTATTCAATAAAGGGTGCCTTACCCTTATCAGTAATAGAGGGTGCATGACACTCTACTTTTTGAGGTATAATTTTTTTGCTAGGGTTCCCTCTACAAATACAACTTCTTCTTCCTACAAGATAAGTTGGTGAATGCATCAAAGTTTAGTTGGAAGAGGATGAGGGGTGTCTAAATAAAGTCCCTTTTTCACTTTGATTTCCACCTTTTAACACATGGCTGCCACCTCAGATATAGCTAAGTACACACATGGCTTGAATATGACTAAGATACCTAGTTGGCTCAAAATAAAAACACATTGCACCTTTTGATTACCTCTTAGATTCTCAAAATTTATCTTTTCATGATGAATCATCTATTTCTCACCATGTGGTGACCCTCAATTCATAGTGAGCTCTCAGGTGGTGACTATTAATTCTGATACTTTAAAGGGGAAATACACTCTTATGCCTATTTAAAAGGTATCTCCTAGGAGATACCTTGAATGAGAAATCCACTCTTATGCATGTTTGAAAGGTATCTCATAGAAAATACCTTAAAGGTATTACAAGGGCCTTCAAAATATCACCCAATAGTGTCTTCCATGTAAAGGAAAATTCCACTTGTTTCTTGAAGGAAAAATCTACACTTGTGCCTGTTTGAAAGGTATCTCTTAGGAGATACCTTGAAGGGGAAATTTGCTCTTGTGAATGTTTAAAATTTATCTCCTAGGAGATAAATTAAAGGTATTAAAAGGGCCTTTAAAATATCACCCATTAGTCCCTTCCATGTAAAGGAAAATTGCACTTGTTCCTTGGAGGTAAAATCCACTCTTGTCCCTATTTGAAATGTATTTCCTAGGAGATACTTTGAAGGGGAAATCCACTCTTGTGCATGTTTTAAAGGTATCTCATAGGAGATACATTGAAGGTATTATAGGGGCCTTCAAAATATCACATAGTAGTGCCTTCTATGTAAATGAAATTCTACATGTTCCTTGAAGGATAAATCAACTCTTGTGCCTATTTGAAAGGTATCTCTTAGAAGATACCTTGAAGGACAGATACACTCTTGTGCATTTTTTAAAGGTATATCCTAAGAGATAAATTGAAGGTATTAAAAATTCATTTAAAATATCACCCAATAGTGCCTTCCATGTAAAGGAAAATTCCACTTATTTCTTGAAGGAGAAATCCACTCATGTGCCTATTTGAAAGGTATCTCCTAGGAGAAACATTGAAGGGAAAATCCACTCTTGTGCATGTTTGAAAGGTATATCCTAGGAGATACATTTAATTTATTCCTTATTTCATTATCCCTTTGGTCTTTAGAGGAATTATTTTAAACATTTTATCCAAACTAATTTCCTTGAAGAAATTAAACTTGGCATTTTCTCTAAAGAAATTGAGCTTAAACTTTTGCCAAAGAAAGGAATTTTTATTAGGATTTTTGTGTGGGAAAAATTCCTAAAGGGTAATTTCCCTTAAAAAAAAATTTCCATGGAAAAAATATTGAAAAAAAATAAGGACTTTATATTTTTTTAAAAAGAAATCAAACTTTTTTTCCACAGGCAAATTGCCTAAAGGGCAAGGGCACTTCAAAAATTTTTCCTCAAAAAAAAAGTCCAAAAAAATGGACCTTAAAATTTTACCAAAGGATTTGGAATTATCTCTTTTATCAAATAAATTGGACCTTTGCACTTTTTCCAAAGGGTAAGCACCCTTCAGACCTTTTGTGGTAGACAAAAAGTCTAGAAAAAAAAAGTTTTTTACATCTTCCCAATAATATTCAATTATTTCAGACATTTTGCTCATAGGAAAATGCCTAAAGGGAAAGTTACCTTCAAACTTTTTGAAGTGGACAAAATCTCCACTAGAAATGACCCTTCAATTTTTTTTTGAAATACTTAGCCCAATGCAAGTAGGATTTGGACAAGACATTGAATTCCTTTAGACTTTTTGTAGTGGACAAAATGTCCAATGAAAATAAATATTTAAAATTTTTTATTGGGACAAATATATTGAATACCTATATTCGTTAGACATTATGTTCATGTAAAAATCCCTAAAAATTCTAAAGGAAAGACACATTTACCAAGTAAAGACCAAATTAGCACTTAACAAACTTTCACATAAACTTGACCTTTTAAAGGAATAGTTATAGATGGAATTTGGGATAAGGACTTAGGAATTTACACTTGACAAGGTCCTATTTCAATTTTGGGCACTAACACTGCTCTTGTCTATGAATGCACACCCTTTATGAGTGTGTGAAGAGCCCTAAAATGTAAGACTAGGTGCCAATCCATTATAAAATGAACACATGATAAAAGACATGAAGGGAAACTATAAAAATAAGGCCTAAAGAAGAGGGGTAACAAAGCAATTAAAATACAAAGAAATAGTTTTCAAGGAGGCTATGTGACCAACCAGATCATAGTTATATTGGTCATTGATTTGGTCAAGACTAAACTCTACTAGCTGGTCCTTATGAATGATTTATTCTCTTAGCTTATAGAATATAATTTCACCTAAGAAACCATGGCAATCTATACTACCATCCTTAACTTATTTTTTAGAGTGGGATTCTTGTCTTTATATGTTATGGTTTCCTTAGGGAGAAGCCATGAATTAGACACTTTTTCCATAGTATTATATTAATTCCACAAAACTAGCTTGTGTTTGTCAACATAATCATCTAGTGTTATAGTGATAAATACCTCTAAAAATGTACTCCAAATATGCACACCATAACTATTTAGTTATGCATGTGGTGAAAAAAATAAACATGCATAACCTTACCCATAAAGAATAAGTCTTGGAAGAGGTTGATACATGGCATCACCTCAAACTTAGCCATAGCTAAATGCAATTCTTATCTCTTAAGTGCTAGAAAGTCTATGATATATAATCACTCTGAGGGAGATATATTTTTATCCAGTGAAAACATGCCAATAGAATTGACAACATCCCATAATTCAAAGTTGTTTTCATACCTATTGTAAAAAATGGTGGCATTATAAATTGTGTCCTTGAATTTGGTCAAGTCCTTGATAGAAAATGGTGATGGTGTAAGTGATCCCCTAAATGCCTTATATGAATATGCCATTGTAACTATGTGTAGTGCTTGTTGTTTTTTTACATGATCTATGAAAAAATCTCCTTTCCACTAGTTGCTTATTTACTGGCAATAGTCTCATAGGTATCTAGGGATTTTCTTGTGTAGGATAGTATTCAAGTTCAAATTCATTCAAGATAAATGAAGACATCAATGGCTACACATTATGTATATATCCTTTTATCATTTAATTCTAGTTCATTATAAATTATTAATATTTACATGTTTCATACTTTGTGTATAGTTCATGTCTAGTTAGTTTAGTTTGTGGGTATCCTTAGAAAGTATCAAGAAGTATATTGATTTATTGGCCAAGTATATTGGGGTTTTGTTAGTCAAGAATTAGGAGGTAGGTATTTTGTTGTAATCAAGCCTACAAAATATCTAAATAAAACTTTTGAAAACAAAGGATGATATAAAAAACCTAAAGATCAAAATCACTGATAAAAGACAAGTCATTCAGAATATTTGCTCACACAACATGTTCTATGCCAAAACTCTGAACAAAAAAATTTGAAGACCAAAATTCCCAAATAAAAATTTTGAATACCAAAATTCATCAGACAAAATGTTCAAACCAAAAAGTTGAAGACCAAAATCTAATAATAGGACCCAATTAAAATGTCCAAAAACCAAATCCTGAATACATTTCCTTGAAATAAAACTAATTCTCAAAAAGGTCCTTTAAGTTATCACCTAGTAGTGCCTTTGGGGTCAAGGAAAATTCAACTCGTGTGCATGTTGAAGGTGTCTCCTAGGAGATAATTTCAACATTCCCTTTAGTGTATGAAAATACATTTCAAAGTATCTCCTAGGATATTCCTTTCAAGGGCCTTTTATTTATTTGAAGGTATGGAAAATCTCTTGAGTGTAATTCTTGTTCAATACAAAATGATGCAATGATGGATTTTCCTTGTTCAATTATCTCTTAATGATATTATGAGGTCTATAATTTTTATGGGTTTCACATTGAATCTTATAATTAAGATACCTTTACCCCTTGATAAGATCTAGATAAGACCTTATACACAATAATAAATGTATTATTAACTACATTCTTTAATTAAAACACCTATTTACTCATTAAATCCTTTCTATACCACAATAATGATGGGTAAGTTCCACCTAAAGATATATACTATGATATTCCTTAAGTTAATTTTAATACCTTAACGGGTGACTTGAAATTATCTCTTTGAGGTTAACATAAAGGTATATTAATGGGTGACTTGAAATTATCTCCTTCAAAAAGTTTCTCTCTATGAAGATTCCAAAATAGGGGGAAGGGTAGAGTAGAAAATAAAGTCCCTATGGTCTCAAGATTTACATTTGAAGGTGGATTATATATGGAAAAGTATTATTAGAACCAATGTTTGTTTCATGTAGGTGTTTCACACACATAGAAAAACATAGTCAAGCAGTCTGGGAAAGTTTGATATAGGAAAACTTAGAGATCTAGGCCAAAGGTTGCTCCTAGGAGATACCTTGAAGGAGAAATCCACTCTTGTGCCTATTTGAAAGGTATCTCATAGAATATATTATACACCTCAATAACATTGGGAAATTTTAACCTCAAGATATCTATGGATCATAATCCATGTTTTGATGTTTTAGGGTAGTTATCCTTTTCATCATGGATGCGCTTGGTGAAGTTTGGTGGGTTGTGTGTCAGCCTCCTCTTTCTCAAGTTCCCCTTCATTTTTTGGCTAAGTCTCGGTCCCTTATGTTGATGACACATGTCATCATGATGATCCTTAGAAAATAAGGGAGTTCTTATTTAAAGTAAAGGATTGTCATTAGCCTAGGGAAGTGGGTCCCATTTCTAACAAGAATTCTATAGGCAATTTAGAGGGATAAATGCATCACCAAAATGATTTTTCTAAGCATCATGGGAATCCCATAAGTTGATTCATAGATCATAACTTCATCCCACATTTTTAAATATTTCCATAGGAAATTTTTCACCATGAATGAGATTTTTATGCATCAAAAGTATCCACTAGGAGATTCCTTCATGGGTAACTTGAAGATATCTCTTAGGAGATATCTTGAAGATATTACAAACCTCAATAACATTGATCAAGTTCAATCTCAAGGTATCCAATAATTTATTCCTTTGAGGGCCTTGTAATACATTCATGGGTAACTTGAAGGTATCTCTTAAGAGATACCTTAAAGATATTAAAAGGACCATCAAGGTAAAGGAAAATTTTAGAGGTACAACAAGGTAATTATTTGGATATGAAACTATTAACATAAAAAGAAAAATTATTAAGCTAAATTGAGGTAGAAATAACATGTGCACAGGAGGACCTAAAATATGTGCTCTCTAGAGTATTATAAGGCCCTTCAAGTTATCAAGTTATCAACTAGTAGTCCTTTCAAGGTGAAAGAAAGTTCTACTAGGAGATACATTCAATGTCACTCTGAATGTATGATAATAGCCTTCGAGGTGTCCACTAGGAGATTCCTTCAAGGGCCTTCAAGTACACTTGTAATACGATCATGGTTAACTTAAAGTTATCTCTTATGAGATGTCTTGTAATAAAAATTCACTCTTATGCATTATTGAAAGGTATCTCCTAGGAGATACCTTGAAGGTACATGTTGATGGGCATTTTGACACATTAGAAACATACTTCTCATCTTTCTCCTTTGAAACAAATGTTTGTGGATTTCTTTTTCCATTAGATTATATTAGTTGGTACACATAATTTATTTTTATTTTAGTCATACCTTATTAGTGTAAGTGAGAGTTAACATATATATTACAAATATTTAATAAGTATTTGGTATTGTAGTTTAGAATTAACATTTATTGATATACATATAATCACTATTTAATCAAAAAAAAAAGCATGAACTGATGAAATATGCAACTTAAATTTTAAATAAGATAAATATTTAAATCATTTCAATTTCTTTGTAGAATATCTTTAGATGAAAAGGCAATTTCCACACTTAAAAGGCAGAATAAGGCCTCACTCAAAGAGAATTTGGATAAAAATCAAAAGAAAGCCTCACTACAAGAGAATTTGGATAGACTACCATTTAAACTACCAAAATTAAAATTAAATCCACATAAACATCTCCCATTTTATGATGGTGATGAAATTCCTCTTGTTGATTGGTATTATAAATTGTTTAGTCTTCCAAACATGCATGCAGATATATACTTGTTTAGCACTACATTGGGAAAATAATATTCTCTGATTAGAATAATCCTTGCTTGTGATAAGGATAAAATTGAAAATACCCTTAAATTCTAAATAAAATTATGGAATGGAGAAGAGGGAATTATACATCAATCTATAACTAATTTCAATAAATCTACACCTAGTAAAATGGAATTGACAGAAAATAATTTTTCTCCTTGTGAAACATTTGGGTTTCATTTGAATATCTACGACAACCTTAAAATGTTTGGGTTGATAGATAGAGATAATTTGGTCATTAAAATACAAAATATGTTGAAATAAAAACATGAACAAGGGGAAATAACTTCTTCTACATGCCACCATGTAAACATGTATTTAAGATACCTTACAGTCATGATAGTAAAAACATTAAAGAAAATAAGACAAGCAAGGGCAGCATATTTGTATGAAGATTTGAAAGGGGACATACAATTACTCACACAAATGGAGAAAAATAAGATTAAACAAAAGGTTGGAACACTTTTTTTGACATAAAATTTTGATCAAACACACAGTGAATTTTCTACATGGTATATTTCCTCTAGTAATTATGCCTTGAGCATTCCTATAGAATTCTATGAATTGGAGGATGTTAATATAAAATAATAAATATGAATGAAAGAGGGGTGAATGATATAACTCATTCATTTTAAAAATATAATGAGGTTCCAATTAAGTATGCTTTGTTAATTACTTTTGATCCAAGCAACACTAAATGTATTATTGAATCAAAGGATATCCTAGAAGATATGATTCAAAAAAATTGTAAGGTTCAAAATTACATATGGCCAACACACAGTTACATCACAACAGAGAATTATTTTGGAGGAGGAATACAATTCATTATCATCGATAAATAAATGTTCTATTAGAAGGGCAAGATTTTTTAAAACTTATACTCCATTCCATATTTAATCAATATAATGAAAAAAATGAAATAATTTACAAGGATTCATTTGTAGAAAGAGTTTGATCTACACATGACATTATCAAAATGAGAGGTTGGAATAATATTAAAGTAAGGAAAAAAATGGAATAAATAAATGAAAATGATATACACTTATTCATATAATTGAATTGTTCAGCACAACAACTGCAAGAGAGAAAATGCCTTTTTTTCATGGAAGAACTTGTTTGAGATTGTTTTGATAAGGCATTTGATTTGTTTGAAACTGTTACTTTACCTAGTTTAGATAAAAAAAGATTTAAATCTGATTGGTACAACAATACTTAGAAATATTCAATGGCTTTTATACCAACAAAAAATAGAACTAGCATATATATTGGAAAAAGGGTCTATTTCCTTCTTGAAAACCCCTGGGTACAACAACATGGATACTTGGTGTAAAATGATGAAGCTAAAATGTAAAATATTATTAAAATTTGTAGATTATTTTATAAACCATGACATGATACTACCACTAGAAAAAATAATCACACTTGAAGAGGTAATGGAGCATTATACAATTTTTGCGAAAATGTTTAACAATTTGTGTGTCCTAAATGAAGGTATTTCAAAAAATAAAAAGGTTGGGAAGCATTATCTCTAGATTAATTAAGAATATTGAAAAAATATATACATAATGATGGAGATTAGCTTCTTGGGATAGATACAAAAGATTCATCTACCATTACAGGCCCCCATGTCTTTGGCCATCCATTTTAGAAGATTCTAGTGAAATGTTAATTCTTGGTTTGAATGCTGATTTGATCATTATTGATCTTTTGAATATCACTAAATTTTTTTAAGGAAAAATATCATCACCTATTTCTTCATGCATTACTTGATAAAGTTATTGTTGGGGCCTTCAATGTATTCATCATCCATAAACTAGAACATTTTTCTGGCATTCAGATCTATCTCAAGAATCTACATGTTGGTGATTTCTATTCCATTCAAGATATGGGTGTCATATTATGGGATCTAGATAGTAATGGATTTGATTAGACACATATTATAGGTATTAATTTTTGTCAGGATCACACTCATGTTTAGATGCAAGGTTTCATCCTCCATTCACAACAAAGTAGATTAGAGGAAGGTTTTGACATCTACAAAGATGTACCAACATCTCAAATGATTGGTTCACACAAAACATGAAGGCCATTAGAAATGAACTAGATAACATCTTTTGGAAGAAAATTATGTCTACTTTCAATGATTTGGATGTATATAATGTTTTAAGGGTATATATAGGAGATGGATTGGTGCATGATTGTATAAAATTGAAAAGAAATTTATCTTGCATTATAGAAACTAAAGAACAAACAATTTTTAATGTTCAATTTCAAAATTGTTTGACAAATTTAGAGCAACCAATACAAGAACAACTAATTTAATCAATACCAGGTGCATAATTTTTTTAATTTATTTTATAATCATGCTTAATTTTCAAAATATAATATATTAGGAATCTTTTTGTGTGTATGCTTTATTTTTTAAACCTAACAACTTATTAATCTTTCAATGTGTAGTACTAATGACATTGCATGCAAGTGAATAAACAATAATAATAGAATATCATATCAATTAACATGACACATTACAAGTTGAAGAAGGTAAGATAAGATTATGCATATTTTTTCAATTATATAATTTTTTATTTATCAATGATTCATAATTCTGATAAAATATTTATTCATCTGTTTATGTCTCAATTAAAATAGTTCACAATGCAACTATAAAACTTTATGTCTCCAACACAACAACCCATGACACAACTCTATAGGTTGGTGCCTCCACAAAAATAACACAAGGTAAAACTCTACAATAAGACACATTTTTAATTGATGAAAAAAAAATTAGTTGCTACATTATATAATACTTTGCAAGGAATAAAGAACCAAAGTTTCAATGAAAGAGTACACCCATACAAAATACAAAAAGGAAAAAAAAAGGTGAAAAACCCTTTCAGTAAATGTGTAATTATAGAATTTCATAAAAGTATAGAATATATTAATTATATTTATTTAAACACATTACAATTGAATTTTTCTTCATGGATAGGCGATTGTAGAAGATAATAAAATATAGACGTGCATCAACTTGGGATTTGGAAGTGTGGGTTCATTTTATTGTTGTGTAGACTTGAATGTGGTTGTATTTAATCATTAAAATTTTATTTACATGTTTATTTTGCCCATTAAAATGTTGTCTACATATTTAATTTACCCAGTTTAAAATAACATAATATGTGTTATACTATGTCTTCAATACAATAAATTTTGATGCAGAGTATCCATGTGATATTTATCAATAAAAAACAATAAAGTATATTGTGCTAGAAATAATTATATTTATATTGATTTAAACAATTTTTAATTTGATGTCTTATTGGAAGTATATGAAGGGGGTTTAACTATTAAGGTGTATATTAATTTGAATTTAGTGATAGTTAAATATGGCTTAGAATAATAAATCCTATATTATTTGATATGATGGGTTGTAGAAACATATAAATATGTATTGGTATGCATAAGAACAGTTGATAATTTCATTACTATAAGAATATATATGTTGGTTGATCAATGTGAAATTCCTATCAACATCTATGAGAAATAAGCTCTGGTAAAACATGATTATTTTAGAATTTGATAAAGTCATGATCAAGTTATAAGGATTCAATATGAACATTTATATGTTGGTGACGTAATCTAAACTACCTACATATGTAAGTTATGTCCTAGCTATTTATCAACATTTAATTCACTTTATTTTCATTTATTTTTTTTGATCCTACTATCTATGAAAGATATATATTTGGAGTGATGTAATTTAATGCATTAATATCTCTTAAGAGCTCTTCCCATATCCTTCACTGACTTCTTTTTGCATCTAGACTCTTCTAATGGATGTTATAAATACATGTATCTATAATGTTATTTGCATGCCTAAGAGCATCTTAGCTAAATCTAGTAGACTATGAGATAAGTATGCTATTAATGGCAACCAATAACAACGTAGCTCTGGTAGGAATGAGTGAGTGAATATTTAGGAAGGATATGTATTTGGCATGGGCCTTAGAATGGCCATGGAATTTATGTTGTCTGATTGAGAATGGTAGCTCATCGCTGTTCATCTAAAATGTGTTTAATGAATGTTGACTATAATTCTTGAATGAGTTAATATGAATGATAATATAAGTTACTAGTTTTTGTCTTTATTATTTAATATGTGTTTGAATGGATCTCTGTATGTTTCATTACTAAATTGTTTGATAGTTCTATTTGTATGTTTGTATTTTGTTGTCACTATTATTTGCTCAACTATTTCAATACTATAAGTGGTTATATCATTTGGCATTGTAAGTGATTGCCACTTTGAGTGGTTTGTCAGTTCCTACATTATATGCATATGTATGTTACAAAACTAACAATAGAAATGGTAAATCCATGTATAATGAGTATAGTTACAATGTGCCTAAGAATGTATTTATTTTTATATGTGTTTATATGAATATTTATAAGATTTAAGTAAATGCAAAAAAAATGTATCAAATGAAATGCATTATGTTTTTATATTACAATAAGAAATACAAATCAAAAGCACATCAACAACCAATCTAGTAACATGTAGAATATTTTCTAAGAAAATTTCCATGTTATATTTATTATAATATAATATTTTTAATAAATGATACATTTATTTTTTAAAAAATTGTAGACATTTCAAAGGAGGATATAAAATTGACTTCTAAAAAACTATTGATTTTGGGGTTGGATGAATTAGTATTTGTTGTGAACAAAAAAAAGATATGAAAATGCATGATATGGGAAAAAAAGAAGATTATAAAATAGAAAATATGTCATACTACATTCAATATCATTCCAAAGAAATTTTGAAGGTGGCACTGCAGTCTTTTTCTCATGTTGGCATTTGGTCAATGATAGATGACAATCATTTGAGGATATTCATTCAAGCCATGGGTTACATAATTTCAAATTTCATGTTTGTTTGGGGGAAAATATATTCTAATCCATTTAATACAAACATAAAATAATTGGATGAAGTTACTTTTAAAGGAATATTTGGAGATGATTTTTTAATTGCCAACACATTGTTCATTGATTGTAATTCTCAGAATTATGTTATAAATCAAAAATTTAAAATGAGTTATGTTACATCAAGTAGATATACTGTAAATAGAAGTTGAAAATATGAAAAGGATTGGATAATAAAAATGACATCTATCATCACATTCTTGGGAAAAAGTAAAAATTCCATGCCTCTAGCTATGAACCAATGTTTATAAAGATGCAACTTCACCATATTATGATTATTTCAAGTGTATTTATTGATTATAAACTATAATTCTAGTAATAAATATTATCATAAATTTTATATAAATTAATTCTAAATTATTTCAAATAAAGTTTAATTAATTTCAAATTAATCAATTCTAATTTAGAATTACTTTGATATGGTTAAGTCCAAGTGGACACTCCATCGATTTATCTTGAAATTTCCCAACTTGATCCATTAGTATATTGACACTTGCTCATGAAGATCTTCCCATTGAACAACAAACAATTATCAAGTTATTTTATTATGTAGATGAACTAGATTGCGTAATATGTTTTCATCCATAATTTGGTCAGTCAAACGATGCCATATGTGCTAGCAATGAAAGGTATTTCAAAGGATTAATGATCAATATGAAGGTCTAGAAGGGTGCCACAAGTTCAAAATAGTCTAATATATTCAAAATGATTTGCTCCCAAATGGTTTGAAATAATTACATTTATTTGGAATATAGAAAACATATTTATGGAAAAAATATTCTCCCCTCCACATTATGAGTTATAAGTCCAAATTATTTAAACTATCCCAATTTAATTGAAATGATCTATGCCCAAATGGTTTGAAATAGTCCATTTATTTGGAACGTAATAAAATTATTTTTAGAAAAAAATTCTCCACTCTAATTTAGTGGGTATAAGTCTAAATTATTTGGAATAGTCCTTAGTTATTTCTTGTGCATTATACTTAAGTCCATCGGTATTCATATGTCAATATTATCATCATGGTTTATATCATTGGTGCATTATTTTCAAGTTTTTATTTGATCATGTGTCAATATTTATGAATATTTAGGCTAAGTTATCATGGTGTTTTATATCATGAGGCACACCATCATGTGCTATAGGAAAAATCAACTCAATAAATATTAGAAATAATGAGGCTATTGTACTTCTCCTTATTCACCTAAAAAATTCTTGATATATCTAAATCATTACCTAAATATATATTAACTAAATCATGAATGAATTCTAATCCTTTCTAGTTAAGATGTGCATCTCCATTCTAGCAGGTTGCCCAAATTCATCTTTTTTCCTTTGTATCAGCTTCTTCTTTCTCTATGACTATGGATTCAGTATGTAAGCCCCCTTTTTTAATTATCCATATTACCCCACCTATAGTGATAATGCTTATATTTTCCTTTGGTTGAATCATTGTGTTCTAATCCATACTATCATTCCAATGATTATAAATTCTTTTGGGCAAATCATTATGTTTTGATTTATCTAGATGTTAATGATTATAATTGGTTTGGGAAAATCATTATCTCTATCCATTCAACTAGGGTATGTTTTCATTTTACCAATGATTATAACCACCTTTAGGCAAATCATTGTTTTAATTTTGCTAATGATTATAACTACCTTTGGGCAAATCATTATATTTATCCACCCAACTGGGGCACATTTTCATTATGCTAATGACTATAACTACCTTTGGGTAAATCATTATCTCTATTTTCCCAACTGCGGCATGCTTTCATTTTATTAATGATTGTAACCACCTATGGGAAAATCATTGTCTTTTTACCTTGATATGCCAATGATTATAACTACCTTTAAAAAATCATCTTTTTATCTAACTAACTAGGGAATATCACTATGCCACTAATTATAAATGTATTTCAGAAAATTAGTCTTTTCCACTCCCTTTTATATTTTGAGGGATTGATCACTGACCTTCTTTGCCAATTGTTCCCTCAAAAGGCATCCAGAGGTCATCCATCACATGTTGGGGTATTAGGAATACAAATATTTTTCCTTATTTGAGAATATGTTACTATTCCTATAGATTGAAACACCTTACCAAACAAGGGAAAAATGTAGATTCCCCATTCTACCAAAATTGGCTTCTGACTAATTTCTACCAAACATTATAAATTAAGTCTAAAAATTATTAGACATCATAATTTTAGCCATGTAACATTCATCAATGATCAAAATAATGTTGAGGCATCCCTATTTGGGGTATTATACCATACGTAATAGTAACCTCTCATGGATTCATCCTTAACCACCTTGAGACCTAATAAATAGCAGTGTCGCCTATGAACCCATTAAGTAGGGCATTTGATCAAATATTAAAAGAGAATGTTAATCAAAATGAATAATATAATTAAACAAGATCAAATGCTTAGTTTAATTATCCATTTGTAATTAATGAATGCATAAAAAAATAAATTATAAAATTTAAAATATCAAGCCTTTTCTTCATTTCCTTTATGAGATGTCAAGCTCTTCCAAAATATCTCAAAATATCTAATTTGAGAGCCATGACTAGTAATTGAAAATCATAATTACATGATAAATTTTAACTCCACTGGAGTCATCCTCAACTAACCTAGGGTTAGTTTGAACTCATTTCATGTTTAAAGTCAACCTTAACTCACCTTGAGTGAGAGTTAAATTTTGAGGCTATAAACACAAGGCCATACCTATTGATCTCTAAGCTTTGATAATGTAGTGTTATTATGTAGGATTTCCCATATGCTTTATTAGTGTAATGTTACCATGCCAAAATTCATAATCTAATCAAGCAAGCTAAGGTGTCAAGGGAAGGTGAAGCAAATGAAGCTCCATTGATGAATATTTCTTGATGCACAAGACCGAGAAAGCCACTTCAATAACCCATTTTGAGATCCAAAGAAGGTAAGAGAATGATATATTTTGTGTTCTAGTTGTGTTTCCATTTGTATGATTATTATATATGATTAATTTCACTTCCAAAAGTACACCAAGCACACTTTACCCCTCATTTGACCCTTTGAACATGCTCAATCACCTTATAGACTTACACACATGATATGTACTCTCAAATCCAATTGAAACCTATCATTTTGTCATTAATCCATTAAGTACAAAGATTACCTTGATATCAATAACAATAAATTCATCCCAAGACCATGATAAAAAATATCCCCCTTTTTCATTTATGGAAAACAAATTTCATAATTCTCTTTCCCAAAGTGAACAACTCCTTCATTCTGATCTTTTACTCCCTTTGACATTAATGATAAAGTGTCTCTTCCTCAACATGCTAAATTGATCCTTGGACCTAACAAAGTATTTATAGAGATTATAAATATCCATCTAACATCATTCTCATCTCATATAAAATATTCCCAAACCATAATTAGTCACACAAGCTCCTTGAAATTAAAACATCTCACATATGTTCCCCCTCACTCTCTATATACCTTGCATATTATTAACATAAGAGAAGATACCTCTATCTGAATTGCTCCTTGATTATTAGATTTATATAAAAACTCCTAAACATCAAATAATCCTAAATAAGCTTGATTTATCCCCCTTAAATCCATAATTCACTTGAAAAAAACCAAAATAATGTAAACTTGTATAAGCAAACTCTCCTACGAGAACATACCTTGAATGGATCCATTTTCATCCACACATAGGTTACCATAACTATCCAACATACTTTTATGAGACTACTAATAAAATGATGATATTATTAGGCCCGAATTAACTCTTTAAATGTTATAAAAATCTTCTCATATGAATCAAACAACCCCAACTGATATGAACAAAAAGAACATGCTTAAAGCAACTAAAATTGAATTTATACTTATTATAGCTCTTCAAGCTACCAACATAAACAAGCTACTTTATTAAGCCATACATGGAAGAAAGTTAATTTCATTCATACCTTCCTTATAATACAATCTAAACTAACCTTCACAAGCTTATCCCTTCAAGGACCTCGCTCTTGTACAAGAAAAGATATTCCTTTCCTAAGTCACTTCAAAGAGGTACATTGTAAACAAAGATACATATCTTGAAATTATCATACCTTTACACTAAGGGACTAACTCTACCACACCATAACCTCATTTAAAACTTGTATATCATAGTTTTATAACTTATCACAAAGTTTAATGATCCAAATCATTGTACAACCCAAGATACACCATGTCAAGGGTTTCTTGTGTTAGAACCCTTATGCCAACCAAGGACACTTAAAGTAAGATTTTATTTCAAAAAAAATTTCAGACCTTAAATTCACTACTCATATCTCTAAATAAGTGATATAAATATTTGAAAATCTTGAAAACAATTGAAATAATCCATACCAGCTATATGAATATCAAGACAAAGAACATACCTTGACCCATTGATTAGTCTCTCACTTATCAACCTTACAACACCTTTCCATGATGCTTCAAATGAATTAGTAATGTAACTATGAATCCTAATAGAGAAACCTAACCTACTAAGGAACTTAGAATAACCAAAACTTAGGATATTACCAGGTGTCCATATTCTCACTAGTTTGGTTGTCTTTATTAAGCATCCTCATAGGTTTGATTTCTTCATCCATATTCTCTTTGACTCACTTGTTAACACGCCCTGATAAATAGTATTCTTGTCTTAAATTCATATCTACCATAGAAAAAAACCATATTTGCTGATATGATCAATAACCAATTCATCCTTGGTCTCAATCTGACCTCTCTTAATTGTCTTAGGTCTCCATATCTAAATATGACCTATTCCTTGCACACTAGGAGCTCTATACACCTTATTTTACCTTGAGAACTCATTCAAACTATTATTAAAATATTTTTTAATATAAAAAAATATATGAAACCTAAAATAAATAATATAATTCATACCTTTTATTTGATGATGGTTGTTATCTCCTTTTGATAGGTTACCTCTCCTTTTACAATCTCTTGCAATGTGACCAAACTGATTGTAAACATAACATTGACTATGAGATGATATGATAAACCTCATGACATTGGGATTAATTTATATTCTTATTAAATTTTTATTCATGGTATCATCCTTATTAACTTGATTTGATTTCTCTTGCTAAGCCTTGCTCATTTTGAATAATAGCTTCTCATGCTCAACCTTCAAGGAACCAAGCTCAATTTTCAATTTATCACACTCAACATTATTTTCGATCAAACTTGAATTTTTAGCCTCTAAATTATTTTTGTGATCATTAATATTCATATTATCCTTTTTTATTTATAAGTATACATTAGAGTTAAGGATACATACCTTATCCTTACGAACCTCTAAAGATCTCTGCCTTACATTAACATCTTCTAACTGAAATTTAAGACCCTTAATAGCCTTATCATCCTATTTATCCATTATTAACATGTAATTATTAAGGTAAAAATATTATCCTCATAATAATTATTCATAGATATCAAATTTTTAATGTATTTCCTTAGTTTCTTGGTCATCTTGTGCTTTAAGGACCACCTTCCTAGCTATGAAACCTTCCTAAAGGACCTACTCTGATACCAATTGTTAGAATAAAAATAAATAGGGGGAGTGAATTAGTGATGAAATAAAATCAAATTAAATTAAAATTCTTTAAACTCTTAACCATTCCAAATAATAATTCATGAATCATATAAACCATTCATTGCAATGAACAAATAAAATAATGTAAGATCAAAGCACATAACATATGAATTATGTGGGAAACCCTCATGGGGGAGAAAACCCACTAATTTTTTTTAATAATATATTATTAAGTTATTAATTCAAATTATACCATCACCAACTGATCAATGAACACCCACTCATCAATTTGATTAAGCAACCACTAGAACTTTAGCTAGCATCGACTAGCAAGGAGGCTAGAACTCCATAGATGATTAAGCACCAACTCAATCACCTCAAAAATTATCTCCACATTTCATATGATGTATGAAAAAATTTATTATATAATTATATTTATCTAAAACTTGAAAAACTTCCTCTCTATCTTGTTCTTCTAATTGATTTCCAATCAAAACCTTTACACTAGGTCACCTAAGCAAAATAGGCCTAATAGCCTTGAAAAAATCTACGTACTTACTCATGACCTATAATAAAAAATGGTATAACATTGTGAAATATTTAACATGATTTTATGATAGTTTCCATGGCCTCTTAACCTTATAAAAACTCATATATAATTTACTTCACACACCAATTGTCTAACTATTACAATGAGGCCAAAATAACCTTCTACATATACATGATTCTTTCTCCAATCAATATTAGTTGGACACAACACTTTACATTTTTGGATAAACATAAAAATATATATTTTTACACATTATATACAATATAATGAAATAATTAGGTCTTCCATGCTTCAAATGGCTCAAAATAACACACTAGGCTTGAGCAAGACCTAAGTAATTAGCCCTCTATTAGGCCACACATTACACTTAGATAATAATAGCGCTTAACCAAATATGAAACCCTTGTAAAAAATTTAACACAAGTTTATACATGAATTATCTATGTTTAACAAGTTATATAATACTCCAAGTCACTCGATCACCTTATGAAACTTCTTTTAGCTCTCAAGCCTTGAATAGGTCCCATGGAGACCTAATTCATCTTCACAAAACATCTTGACCCATTATGGTCTAGATGGACCTTACTAATGAATCAATCCATTTCAAAAACTTTACCCACATCATATATGATCACACTCCATTCTTAATAAACATTAAAACATTTTCTTATACCTAAAAATCTCCATTAGGCCTTAAAGACCCATTAGGCCTAATTAGCCCAAAAACATTGTCTTCACAAATGAGGCTCAAACTAACTATATATAAAATTTACAAGAAAAATACACATATGGATGGAAATATAAATACCTTATGAACATTATCCAATCCATAAAACACCTTCATTCATCCTCCATAGGCTCATAAACACCACTAAAGGAAGCTTACTTAGACCTATAATAATTATAGTCAACAAAATTCAACTTTGACCTGTAATAACTACACATGTATTAATATTCAAAACTAAAAACCAAATTTAGAATGATCTTCATGGATTCTACTTAATTTATTATTTTTATACCAATAATTTTTTATCAATATTTTGACTTCTACAATCATTTCTTTGCAATCTAGTTTATTCAGAAATAAAATATAGTCAACGACAGTTAACTCTCACATGCAATAAATGTAATTTTATAACCAATCAAACCTCCTAATCAATTTTAATGGATTTACATTTAAGTCCTATACCATATTTATTTTTACACCACTATCAAATTAATCTTTTATTAAAAGTTATAAAAAAAAATACTATAGATTAGGTTTCCTTTGTAAATTCAAATATTTGAATTCCAATGGTCACTTTTTAATACAAATTTGACTATGGAAACTAGTGAAATCTTCCTGGGAGACTAACTTTACACTACCATAACTTTTTATTTATGTCATATAAAAACCTAAACTTTTAAAAACATGATCTAGACACAAATATGAATAATCCCATGTGACCACTTTCTTATGATGCCTTCACACTTGTGAATTCTAACATCATCAATATGCTTACTCAAAAATTTCTGCCAAGATGACTAAGAGAACCTAGAACTTCACAAGACTATTCCAATTGATTCCTTTCACTTCCACAAGTACACCAAGCACTACTTACCCCTTATTTGACCCCTTAAACATTATTAATCATCTTAAAGACCTGTACACATGATATGCACTCTCAAATCCACTTGAAACCTATGATATGTATTAATATCACCTTAACATCAATGACAATCAATTCATCTCAATACCATGCTCAAAAAATTCCTCAATAATTAATTCCAAGCTTAATTGGTTTGAAATCCCTAGTAAATAACTTCTTTATTGCTTTATATTTTTATTTCTTGTTCCTTTTTTGTTAGCTTAGGTTTTATTTTTTTTTCTTCCTCATTGGGGTTTTCCCAACTCTTTTTTCCCTATGGTCTCCATAGTTAATAAAATAGATGAAATGAAAGGTTGTTATAAAGATAACAAAGATTGCACTCAAAGAACATAATAGTAATTTTACTCAAAAATATTATGTGAACTATTGTTGTTGCTTTATTCATTTCTTGAATTCTAAAGGTCAATGATTCATAATAGAACCTATGGATTTAGAATAGATATTTTATTATTTGGATCCATGTAATGCACTTACATAAATATATAAATAAAAATGATACATTACTTCGATTCTAATTTATATTGATTCATCACGGAATTTTTGATTTACTTTTAGTAGTGGCTTGGTCTCCAACCCTCTATGGATGTAAATTCAAAATCTCCTTTCAAAAGAAGAGAGTTAAAATCTAAAATCTAAAATTATCCTTGAAAGGGTGATATTAGTAGCCTCTACCATATGATTTATAGTCTGGTTGGAAGTGGATTAAGGCCTTTGGAATGGACCATATGTATTTTTGTTGGGTATATAAATGCATGAATGTTAGGAGAACAATTATCAAACCACTTCCCCCCAAACTAAATTGTATTTTTTTAAGTAATTTTAGTGTTATACAAATATGAATTACTACATGTGAATTCAAATAAAAATAATAAATCATTCAATCACACACACATATGGTTTTGGTAGGATTATAATTTGATATGTCACTCTTTATTATAAAATTTAGTGCCTTTGAATTCTTATTTTTTTATAAGTGATAGCTTGAAGCTAATGTGTTTTCTTCTTATGAAATCATAAATTCTTGATTCTCAAAATACTTAGGAGTATTTCCTAGTAAGAGTCAACATTTATAATTTCTTACACAACATGCCCCATTTTTAATATAAAAATAGGGACCCTATTTTTATTTTGTATTATGGTCTCATACCTTATAATATTCATTAT
Source organism: Torreya grandis (assembly GCA_037957365.1). NCBI lineage: Eukaryota > Viridiplantae > Streptophyta > Pinopsida > Cupressales > Taxaceae > Torreya > Torreya grandis. The sequence goes on along the minus strand of JARHVA010003374.1, from coordinate 1,957,688 downwards.
GGTTGCTTGTTTAAATCAATATTTTAAGATGCCTATTCTTTTAGATGTGAAGAGGTGAAATCTAAATGTGCTTCATGGTTTTATACAAAACAAAAAAATTAAGTTTGTATTATAAATAATTGGCTTATAAATTCACATCCTAGGTTAATTTAATTTTAATATTTAAATTTAATAAATCTACTAATTCTTGGTTTATTTATCTATTTATGTTTTGAAACACATTTAATAGCTTCTTCTTTGACTATTTTGTCTTAGGTTTATGCAAATTATCTAACTATTCCAAATTTTTTTTACCTCTTTTCTTGAACAATTTTCATCCATTTATAATTTAATTTCAATCTAAATGACTAAATGTTTGTAAGGTTTTACTTTTTAACTTAGTTTCTTCCCATAAAAATGGATGAAATTGGCTTTTGGATTGAGTGAAATGGCCAAGTATGTGTATCACTTCATTTTATACTTATTAGTTTATTTTGAAATAGTTATTCATTTATTTTAAAATAAATATCAATTTATTTTCAAATGCTTAAACTATTGGTTTTTAAACCAAAGTTAGTGTCTATGCCTTTCAATACTATACCTACAAGTATCCAAAGGGAGTAGTTGGAGGTTTTTCATGAAGTGGAGTCTAAAAAGGGCCCAAAGACTTCATGATAATTATCTAAGTATTTTACTCTTCATGTAAATATCAAAAATAAGTCGTAACTTCTACGTGAAGGCTCAAAAATAAAAAATTTGATCAAAAGTTCTGACAATAAAAGTTGTGAAGGTTTGGACCTTTGTAATAAAAGTTACAAAAAAAATTTGTGAAGAAGGAAGAGATTTTGAAGCACTTCAAAATAATTTTCTAAGTGTTTTGATCTTCAAAAAAAGAGATCCAAAGACTATTCTAAACTTCTATTGAAAAAAAAGGTTATAAAGACCAATGCCTAGACAAAAGTTATGAGAATAAAAGTTTTGAAGGCTAAGGTGAAAGTTAGAAAAGAAAATAACAAAAATTGAAAATTTTGTGTGAGGGATCAAAGACAAAGCTTGAAAATACCAATTTTAGAACAAAAGTTCTGTTGACAAAACTTGTGAAGACTTGGTTCTTTAGGAAAATTATTTATGACTAGTTAAAACTTTTACAAAGATAAAACTTGTGAACAATGGGTCTAAACAAAAGTTCTAAAGGTCAAATCCTGAAAATAAATTGTGAAAATACAAGATTCAAATAATTAGATCTTCAAAATTAATGAGTCAAAGGTCTTGTAGAAATTATGGAGAAAAAATGAAAGGGTCTCCCTTTCACAATAATTTTTATCATATATTTGTCATGATAAGTATTCAACAAAGAACATGAAGACATAAAAAAAAATGAAGAAATAAGGGAGTAAAACATGGTAGTGGAAGAGCTAAATACCATAGATGTCAATGAGCTTCTATGTTAAAAAGGGGCACATAGAGGTAGTACTAATAGTGTATCAAGGGTAAAGTAGAGGGGAAGAAATAAGAATCCATATGGTATTAACCCGTTAGAGCAAAGGAACATGTTGGTTATGTAGTCAATAAAACATGAGCTCAAATTTGACATCTCATCTATCTCTCAAAATTGTCAAGAGGTCAATAATTATCTATGCATCCAATTTGATTTATAGAATCAAATTATGGTCCAACTAAATCATGAATAAGATGATAATAATTAACATAGCTTATACATCAAGATTAATCATAAAGCATAAATAAAAAAATATTTTCCTTACATAAAATGGTTCTAACTATACTGGACATGGGAAGATGACTATCCAAATGTAATCTCAATTACATTCCTCCATAGGCACTCATTCTTGATTTGGTCTAGCATGGTTCTCAATATTTTCATGATGTAATTAAGTGGAATTTTTTCCCAAAGAACCTCAAGTGGTTTGACCACATTGATGATTGTTGCAAGTAACCCATTAGTGGGTGAATTTGACTTTGAATTTGCATTTGAACACCTCAAGCATGTGTTCCTATATAATATCATCCTTTGTACCATAATAACGGTTGGCTCTTTCTGGATTTTGAAATGAGACATATAGAAGTAGATGTTTTATTACTTTTTAGGATAATATCTTCCCTTTTATTATTTTTAACCTTATTGTTACATAGTTATTTTCTAGGTCTTTGATGATTATATAAGTTCTAAGATACTGTTAATTAAAAGGAAGAATTCTGATCATTAGAATATTGTTAAGTCTATGTGGTCATTATCTACATATTTTTATGGTAGATATGTCTTTATTTATTATATTCACTCCCCCCTAGATACACTATTTTTAGTTAAAGTTTTGCTAAGTCTAGCTCATCTAAAGATTGGTTTCATGGAAATTCACTTAATTAGATAACTCTAAGTTCATATGTGTTTACAACAGGTGCTTTATCTCTTTATACCTAATATTTTACTCTTTATCTTTGTATGATCTTGGGTTGGGTATATAAAATGACCCAACCCTCATGAATATGGGTAAAATTACACAATGTACTAACCATAATAAATACTTAGGTAAGTAGGGAACCTTCAAGATAGTTTCACTCAAAGAAAATAAACCACTACATATGGATTATATTTTCAAATGTATAGTTTCATTCAAGTTATTTGAAGTTAAATTAATGTAAATAAAAATCATAATAAAATGGAATGAACAATTTTCATAGCCCCATCATGAACACAAGTTTAATTGTATAGTTTCATTCAATGTAGATTAAAATAAATGGTCAAAATATAATGATTAATGTTCATTCCCTCATCACGACTATTGAGATGATAAGCTTTAAGTTAAATTACAACCATTTACCATTGAATTTTAAATTATGTTTTTGTGTATGTTCATGGAAAAGTATAATTCCTTATGAATATGAAAGTGTGCATAAATGCATGAGATAATATCATGCCCCTTGATTATGTATCAACTAATATAAACGTGTGTGTGTGTGTGTGTGTGTGTGTGTGTGTGTGTGTGTGTGTGTGTGTGTGTGTGTGTGTGTGTGTGTGTGTGTGTGTGTGTGTGTGTGTGTGTGTGTGTGTGTGTGTGTGTGTGTGTGTGTGTGTGTGTGTGTGTGTGTGTGTGTGTGTCTGTGTGTGTGTGTGTGTTAAATTTGAGAACATGTATATCAAATGTATGCGTATATGGAAACATGTGATTATTTGTCTTGTATATTATTTGCATATGTCCATGTATATGCACCCAAGTTTGTATTAATTTTATCTCAATTATCTATCAATTGAGTGCATATTAATGGTACTTACCCATGAAATTTGTATCAATGTTTCAATCTCTATCATGTATCTAAAACATATGATATATAAACCATTATAAATATCTAAAATCTATACTTTGATCTAATTTTCATATCATGGAGGATTATGTCTCTCTACAAAGCCCAATATAACGTAACCCTTTTAGGATGATCAATGTTTCCTACAAGTTATTTATCTCAAAATGAGGGGTAATTATATCTTGTCATGTATAGAGATAACAACATGTTATATCATGTGGATCTATAGATAACATGTCATCATAGTATTATAAATGTCAATAAAGGCAGGTATGCAACATATTTTTAATGCATGGATTATAAGTGTCATGTCTAGATAGATGTATCACTAAAACACATAGTATAAATACACTTGAATAATCATATGAATTAAAAGTGCATTATATATGTCATGGAACCAATGAATGTCATCAAAATCAAAAATAAAAAGTATTATTTCACATGTAAGGCCAAGGGATACATATAATAGATATAAATCTATCATAATATAAAATTCTTAGGGGCAAATGATAGGGGAAATAAATATTTTTGAAAATAACAAACATGAAATATGTCACATAAAAATAGGAAAATGAACACACACAAGGGACATAAATATGTCTCCAAAAGGCACAAAAGGATAGACACAATAGACATGCACAAAGTAGCCTATTATAAATACTAAAATATTGTACATGGTAGTTGATAATTAATAGCCTAACACACATTTATGATGCATAGATTGAGTTTATAAAAAAAGTCCTAAATATTCCATTCTCTTACACTTGCATGCTATCTTATGAGTTTACCCTCATGTTTCATCATTACACACTTATATGAACCTCACTATTTGTTTCAAACCTACTATATATCCTACATAAACATCTTTAGACTCTTATTAAAGTTTATTCTTACATAAGTTTATTCCACCAGGTTTAATTATATCACTAGTTTATACTTACCCAATCTAGTTGAAATTGATCCTTTCCAAGAATCAACTATTTTTTCAAAATCATATATCACCTTAGGGTCAACCCATTTTACTATCATGTCGATGGTGTGATCTAGAGGATTTTTACTTCATTGGTCTTTATCAATCATTTCAAAATGTTGGATATGAAGACCATAGCTGGTGGAGCCCACTTTTATAATGGATGGGTACTCTACCACCATGTATGGTTATAATGTTTTTAATTTCACAAATACACTATAATTTACCATACATTATTTGGGTGCATATTGTGTTGATAAATGGTAGGATGAATAAAAATGAAATGGTGATATTGGGGAAGACCACATGGTGGGACCTCAGGCCATGACATATCCTAACACCACTTTCCCCATAATTTCTAAGTCCTTATGCATGTTGAGTTTAACTACAAAATTTAAGTTGTAATTCTAAGTTTTTATGTTAAGTTCAAGCCAATTCATAAGCCAAATTGAGACTACATTCCATAATGCTCAGAATCAAGCCAACTCAAGATAGCTAAGAAACCAACTGGAGTTCTAGCTTGATGAGACCAAGTGTGAGTTTAGTGTTAGCCTGAGTGTCAACATGAGACCCAACTTGAGATCAAGTCCAAATTACCAATGCATTCTAAACATAATAAATTACCAATTGAAATTTATTAAGCTTGGTTGATATCTCATTTTATAATTGATCCAAGATAGTTCAAATCAGAATTCAACTCAAATGAACCAAATGCAACCAACTCATGGTTAGCTCATAGACCAATCCATTTGCAATAATAACAAAACTAAGATACATGGATGAATCCACAGGTCATATATTACCTCAAGCCTATTTAAAGGATTTATTACATTAATCCCAAAAAATAATAGGATATTTATTACCTAAATATTTCATTCTAAAACACCATAGCATTGACACAAGAATCAAATGGTTGTGAATGTTATTTTTGAGTGGGTAGGCCAAACTTATAAGAATTGGTCATATGCCTATTGGTAAAGTCATAGGGGCACAATTAGTCAAAGAGATATAGGAATGATATTTGTATCCAAGGTCAAGATTAAAATGGATTTGATTCCCATTTCATAGAATGTGTTGGACTCAGTCCTAAATGGAGAAGTGAGGATCCATTTTAGAAAGCCCACAAGCTGGGTAATAGAACATAGTCCAGGATGCCAAAATAAGAGCTCACCATTGGAGGTTGATCATGGGAAAACAAATATTTTATAGGAATATAAAATGAGCCTATCATATGGGGTATATGAATATTCATTAAATCCTTGTGCCGAGTTGAATATAAAAGGTGTGACTATGTATTGCATCTATTCAATCTTGAATGGATGAAGGGAACATGCCTATTTGATCAAATTCCATTGGCTTATGGTGAAGGATAGATGTATTAATTCATATTTGGAGAGCCTAGAACAATCCAAAGAATACTTGAATGGATGTGTTATTCTATTATGTGCAAGGACAAGTCAGGATGGAATAGAGGAAACTCATGTTAAATGAGCCTGTTTGTGGATTGGAACTACATAGTCTCAAAACCAAAAATAGGGAGATTTCTATTTTTTTAGGCCTTTAGAATGATGTGTACATATCTAAATTATAGACATAAATCCCACATATAAATAGGTGACTTCATTTTCTTTTATTTGGTATGGCCTTATAGCCATAGAAGAGGTATGTGAGTATGTATGGGTGACTATATATTATTTAAAACATAATCCCACATGTTAGATATATTTATATGGTTTCTTCTATTTGTAAATATTTTTGATAATAGAAGAAAAATATGGGTAATATTATATTTTATTCTATTTATATGGATTTTAGCCAAGGAAGGGATGTAACGTGGATATCTAATTGAGATGGTATTATCAGATATAGAGACCTAAGTTTAGGTGTCAAATCATTTTCTTCTATTGTATGGTGATGTTGGAAATATTGTCATTGATGTCAAAGGTCTAGAATTATTGGTGATAAAGGCCCCATTTCATTTAATTATGTTTTAGTAGTAATATCATGGCTAATGTGTGTTAATATTTATTTAATATTAATGAATATATTTTTGGTTGCATAAAGTCAAAAGAAGGGCCCATGGAGAAGTCAAAGAGTCACAGGGTAAAGACAAAAGAATAATGGGACACATTTTCCCATGAAGAGTCATCTTGAGGAATTCCAAGAGTCACTAAGTCAAGACAAAATAGGAAGGGTGAAATTTATCATGAAGGGACACCTTGAGGAATATGAAAAGTCACCAAGATAAAGACAAAAGAGGAAATGATTCTTTTACTTATGAAGGGTCACCATATGACTTTTAAAATGCAAGGATATGAAGGGTCATGCAATTTTGGAGCCATTTTCCATGAGGATTGAAGGGTCACAAAAGATGAAGGCCAAAGTTCATTTGGAAAGCTATAAATAAAGGCTTGAGAAGCCATTTTTAATGTGTGAGATAAAGTATGATTTGTAATTGTTATATCTAGCTTAGAAGAGTAGAGGAGAAAGAGGAAAGAGATATTGTAATGAACTATCATTTTTTGAGATAACAACATTGAGAGATAGTTGTGTGGTATACACAAAAGTGGTTAGTGATCCTGTGGGTTGGTGCTCATGAATAGTTGTTGTGTTGGTGCTCAGTAAAGGGGTTGGTGCTCCTATGGGTTGGTGCTCATGACTAGTTGCTCTATTGGTGCTCAGCAAAGGGGTTTGTGCTCATGAATAATTTCTATATTAGTGCTCAGCAAAGGGGTTGGTGCTCCTACATGTTGGTGCTTTCAAATATTATAGTTTGAGTTGGTGCTCATTCATATACTTGAGATTGTTCTCCATGGTTTTTCCCACATTGGGTTTTCACATTAAATCTGGTGTCTCTTTCTGTCTTGTGTGGTGTTTATTATTTTAGTTTAATTGCATATCTTGAATGTATGGTTAAGTGCAATTTTATTAAGGGAAATTTTATAAGATCTATGATATATTGATTCACCCCCCTCTCAGTATATCCCATGCTTAACAATTGGTATTAGAGTAGGTTCCTTTTGAAAAAGTTTTACAGCTTGAAGGTAGATCAGGAAAGCACAAGATGGATAAGTAGCTAAAGAAGGAGAATCAAGAATTGAAATCTATGATTGAGGCTCTTAAGGAACATGTGTGTATCTTGGATTCTAGGTTGGCTATAGAAGCAAAAGAAAATAAGATATTTATTTAGGATCTTAAGAATCATATAGAGGTTGTAAATTCAAGTTTGAAATCAAAAGAAGAAGAGATTCTATTCATGGAAATACATGAAGATACCTCTACAAGCAAAAGTATAGATGATCAAGAAGAATAAGAGGATGAAGCTGAAGTGAATCTGGAAGGAGAACTCATTTGTGCCTTAGAAGAGTTAAAATTTGTTGATAAGAAGAATCAAAGATTGAAGCACCAGATCAAGAAAAATGAAAAGGAGTCAAAGGAAATAATTGAAGATCTACAAGCTCACTTTGAAGAAGCCAAGAAGAATGAAGAAGATCTAATGACATAGGTGAATATAGTAAGAAAATAATGTGAAAAGTATGTTATTAAAATTGCTTCTTTAAAAGTAGATCTTGATAAAACACATAAAGCAATCAATGATAGAGCAACCAATGATTCAAAATTTGAGAATAGCACTAATATGTTGAATAAGATATTAAAAATCCAAAAGGAAAATTTAGATAAGATAGGTATTAGATTTGAAAAGAAAAAGAGCTATGTTGAAGCTCTTACAAAAGAGGAAATAAAAAGGGAAGAAGTCAAGAATATAGAAGAAATCTCAAACAAAGAAGGTTGGAGAAAACAAAGCTATAAAAGGCAATTAGGTTAGAGATACAAAAATAGGTCCTATTTTTATGGTTACTATTTTTATTATAATGGATATGGTCATAGGAAATTAGAATCTCAAAAAAGAGATAACACTTTTAGAAATAAGGAGAAGGAAAGTCATGTAGAGTCAAGCAAAAGCTATAACTCTTTTACTCTTCTATCAATATTTGATGAAGAGGCCATAATATGTTACAAGTGTAACAACTTTAGACACATAGCTTAGTACTGTAGAATCATGTTTGAGTCAGTCAAGAAAGACTAGAGTTTCAAGGCTCCATTCATTAAGAAGAAAGTTCAGACATGTTCATGCAGAAGAAACAACTTGAAGATTCTATGTTGGTTCAGATAGCTTTGCATGAAAGAAATGAATATCAGCCATGGTTCATTGATAGTGGATGTTCAAGGAACATGACAAGAGACAAGATCAAGTTCATAACCTTAAAGAAGATCAATGGTGGCACATTGAAATTTGGAGACAATACTACTACCAGAATTGATGGAAAAGGTACTCTAAGTTTGGATAATGGTAGAACTAAAACTAAAAATGTTTTATATGTAGAAGGTATTAAGTATAATCTTTTGAGTGTAAGTCAAATGTGTGATTAGGGGCACACACTAAAGTTTTATGTAGAATTAAAAGAAAATATTCAGATGTATTGGTTGTAGATGCTCAGAGAATAGGCAATAACTTGTATATGCTATTAGATATCAAAGGTCAAAGATGTTGTTTAATTTAGATTGAAGAAAGTTGGCTATGGTACAGTAGAATGGGGCACATAAATTTTGACAATCTTGTCAACATCAACAAAAATCAAGCAGTCAAAAATATTCCAAAGATTACAAAGCCATCCGACACACTTTGTGAACCTTGTTAGCATGGGAAGCAGGCTAGAAGGTGGTTCAAAATAAAAGAGTACTCAACCACTTAGATGTTAGATCTTATTCAGACTGACCTATGTGGACCTATGAGGACTCAAAGTACTCAAGGTGAGAAATATTTCATGTTTCTTATTGATGATATTTCACGTATGACTTGGGTAATGTTTTTAAAGAAAAAATTAGAAGCTTATAGACATTTCAAAGCATTTAAAGCATTAGTTGAGAATGAAAATAGTTTGAAGATTAAGTGTCTAAGATAAGATCAAGGAAGATAATTCATGTTAGATAAATTTATTGAGTTTTGTGAAGATCATGGAATAAAGAGACATTATTCAACAGCTAGAACTCCACAACAAAATGGAGTAGTTGAACGAAAAAATAGAATAGTTTAAGAGATGGTGAGGACAATGCTAAATTAATCCAAGATAGTAGATAAATATTGGAGAGAGGTGGTTGGTAAAACAATGCATATTCAGAATAGATAATTATTAAGAGTCAATAGTGACAAGACTCCTTATGAGCCATGGAATGACAAACCAACAATAGTTGATTATTTCAGAGTTTTTAGTAGCAAATTCTGCATAAAGAGAACCAATGAAAAACTTGGTAAGTTTGAATCTAGAGTAGATGAAGGTATATTTCTTGGTTATTCTTTCAAAAGTAAATCTTATAAATGTTATAACAAAAGAAACAAGAATTTTTTTGAAAGTGCAAGTGTCAGGATAGAAGAAGATGGAACACAAAGAATCAGTGATCTAGTAAAAATCATTAAAGAGGAAGGTTTTAAAGAATCAGATGAAGAGAAGGAGAAGGAGAAAAATGGCACCAAAACTCCATCCAAATATGTTCATAGAAATCATAATGAAAGTGAAATCATCAGGGACATAAAAGAAGGAATTCACACCAAAAGAATGATGGTAAGTGAATTTGAGTAAGTTAATTTCTCTTTGTTATCCAAAATTTAGCCTATAACTTTTTCATTATCTAGACATGATAAGCATTAGGTTAAGGCTATGGATGAATAATTAAATAAGATAGAAAAGAATGATACTTGGAAATTAGTGCCTAGACTAAAATATCATAATATGATAGGAATAAAATGGGTTTATAGAAATAAGTTAAATGAAAATGGAGAAGTAACTAGAAATAAAGCAAGATTAGTATGTAAAGGATATGCTCAGATTGAGGGAATAGATTTCAAAGAAAATTTTGCACCAGTGGTAAGATTAGAGGCTATTAGAATGTTTCTTGCATATGCATTGTTTAAATTTTTTAAAGTGTTTCAGATGGATGTCAAATCTGCCTTCCTGAATGGGAATCTTGAAGAAGAGGTCTACATTGAATAACCTAAGGGATTTATTCTCTCAAATATTAGTAACCATGTATTCAAATTGAAGAAAGCATTGTATGGATTGAAACAAGATCCCAGAGCTTGGCATACAAGACTTGATAAGTACCTACAAGATCAAGGTTTCAAGAGAGGATTTACTGATAGTAATCTCTAAATCAAAATAGAAGGTGAGCATTAATTGATTGTTGTGGTATATGTTGATGATATAATTTTTGGAGGAAATATTGAAAAGATGACAAAAGAATTTTTTGATAGAATGCAAAAATAATTTGAGATGTCTATGCTTGGAGAATTGTCATTTTTCTTAGGATTGCAAATATTTTAGTCAAATAAAGGAATTTTCATATCTCAAAGTAAATATTGCAAGGAAATGTTGAAAAATTTATTTTGTAGGATTGTGAACCAGTTGGCACACCAATATGTATAGGAAATAAGGTGAGCAAAGATGAAGATTCACCTATTATAGATCAATCTTTGTATAGATCTATGATTGGTAGTCTTTTATATTTAACAACATCAAGGCCAGACTTCATGCATGTAGTAGGTATGGTTTCAAGATATCAATCATCTCCAAAAGATAGTCATGTTCAATTGGTGAAAAGAATATTTAGATATATCAAGGGAACAATAGATTATGGATTATGGTATCCCATAGGTAGATATTTCACTTTGGCTGCTTATACAGATTCAGATTAGGTAGGGTGCTTAGATGACAGAAAGAGTAAAAGTGGAGGAGCTTTATTCCTTGGTGATAGATTAATATCATGGCTAAGAAAGAATCAAAATTTAGTATCACTTTCTACAGCTAAAGTAGAATATATTACAGAAGTATTGTGTTTTACTCATTTGCTTTGGATGAAGCAAAACTAGGAAGATATCAAGGTAAAGTACGATGAACCTATTTCTATTTTTTGTGATAACAAAAGTGCTATAAATATTTCAAAGAATCCAATGATGCATTCAAGAACAAAACATATATCCATTATATATCACTTCTTGAGAGAGAAGGTTGCAGATCAATAAGTTAAGATGGAGTATATCAGTACTATAGAGCAAATTGTAGATATTTTCACAAAGGCACTACCAAAATATACATTTGATTATCTATAAGAGAAGTTGGGAGTAACTTCTTTTACTTCTAACCATTGAGGTTCAACATCAGTTGAGGGGGAGCTAAGTGTTAGCTCTAGGTAGGCCCTTTGCCATTAATGTCATAGGAGGAGAATAATAGGTGTAGGTATAGGTGAAAAAATAGGTACAAGGAATAGGTACAGGTTGCTACAGTAAGGGGGAGTTACTCTATGTTTTTGAGATGATAGTATGTGCATGTTTAAGGATGTGGTAGTTTCAAGATTGAGGTTTCTATCAATGACAAAGGGTTAGATTATTGGAAATATTATCATTGATGTCAAAGGTCTAGCATTATTGGTGATAAAGGCCGTATTACATTTAATGATGTTTTAATAGTAATATCTTGGCTAATGTGTGTTAATATTTACTTAATATTAACTAATATATTTTTGGTTGCATAAAGTCAAAATAAGGGCCCATAGATAAGTCAAAGAGTCACGGGGTAAATATCAAAGAAGAATGGGATGCATTTTCCCATGAAGAGTTATCTTGAGGAATTCCAAGAGTCATCAAGTGAAGACAAAAGAGGAAGGGAACAATTTGTCATGAAGGGACACTTTGAGGAATATGAAAATTCACCAAGATAAAGACAAAAGAGGAAAGGATGCTTTTGCTTATGAAGGGTCACCATATGACTTTTCAAATGCAAGGATACGAAGGGTCATGCAAGTTTGGCACCATTTTCCATGAGGATTGAAGGGTCACAAAGGATGAAGTCCAAAGGTCATTTGGAAAGCTATAAATAAATGGTTGAGAAGCCATTTGTAATGTGTGAGATAGATTATGATTTGTAATTATTATATCTAGCTTTGAAGAGTAGAGGAGAGAGAGGAAAGAGATATTGTAATAAACTATCATTTGTTGAGATAACAACATTGAGAGATAATTGTGTGGTATACATAAAGGTGTTGGTGCTCCTATAGGTTGGTGCTCATGAATAGTTGATGTGTTGGTGCTTAGCAAAGGGGTTGGTGCTCATGTGGGTTGGTGCTCAACAAAGGGGCTGGTACTCCTGTGGGTTTGTGCTCATGAATAGTTGCTATGTTGGTTCTTAGAAAAGGGGTTGGTGCTCATGTGGGTTGGTGCTCCTACAAGTTGGTGCTTGGGAATATTGTAGTTTGAGTTGGTGCTCATTCATATACTTGATATTTTTCTCCACAATTTTTCCCACATTGGGTTTCCACATTAAATCTTGTGTCTCTCTTTATCTTGTGTGGTGTTTATTATTTCAGTTTTATTGCATATCTTGAATGTATGGTTAAGTGGAATTTGATTAAGGGAAAGTTTATAAGTTTTATGATATACTGATTCACCCCCCCTCTCAGTATATCATGTGCTTAATAGGTGATAGGTAAGGAAGAAATGTATTTGTATGACTATGTATTGATACATAGAGAGACCCATGACTATGTAATTTTTATTGCCTTTATTATTTGATAAGGTCTTCAGCCATGGAGGATGTATATAGTTTTAGGTTTAATATTAGAGTTACAGGTCTATTAGAAGACAAAACACTCCTTGAAATCATTATGCCCATTTAAGAATTTTACAAATACTTTGAATGGAGAAACATACTCGTATTCATGACATATGAGATATAGATGCTATTGATGAAGAAGGACGTTTGCTGATTAGTTAAAAGTTTTCATTGTCAGGTTTTAACATTACATTATAGGTTATCATCTTCCATTTTATGATGTAAGTCTATAAAATATTGATATTTGCATCATATTTAAATGGATTGAGTTGTAATTATGAACCCAAAGATGTAGCTCAATGGGTGAACTTCGTTATCAAGCTTTGGTGTCACTTTTCCTTTTAGTTATTTTGAATTTCATTTTTTTAAAATTCAGTTCCATGAATTAACGAGACATGAAGGTTAATTATAGAAATTTAATAATGACATGAAAAATCATGTGTTTAAAAGAAAGAAATGAGTTATAGAGTTTCTAAATACTTTTAATTCATTCCTAGATTTCCATAACCAATTATATTTACTTCAAAAAATTGAGAATTTTAGTAACCATTTACAGAAACTATTTACCTGGTTTATATATCAAATTTATTATCAGGGTAGGTGATTACAAGATTAGCTTTAGTTGTTAGATGTACTTCATTTATAATTTATTTTTTAAGATACTATTATTATTCTTCTATTGATTTGACCAAGAAGGAAGGCTAGTGTAGAGGAAAATCATAAGGTGTTCCAATTCACTAGAAGAAGACAAGCTTCTAATAACCAAGGTTATGAAACCACTAGCCCTATAGGATTAATAAGGATGAACACACCATATTGTCACTTTAAGGTGTGAGATAGTGTTGTGAAAGGATTATCCTTTCTTTCTTGGAAATCATTTAGATTAAATGCAAGGAATTTTCAATGATGCACATCCAAGAAGAATCAGTTGTATTCCTATTGCTATTCTTACATAGAGGGAAAAATAAGGTATGATAGTAATCTAATTTCATATCGGTATTGTCACAATGTGTTAGTATTTGATATCCAATTGTGTAACCTTTATTTGTGGACTACTAATCATATTATGGATGCCTATGTCCTTGAATATAGGAACAAGTGAAAAGACCATTTCCATGGTAAGATATGGAAATGGCAATGAAGCATTGATTAGTATTAAATAGGTTTTTTCACTTTGAGTTTTGAGTTTGTAATTGGTTGACAAGTTGGTTTATGTTTTCATAGCTTTGTTAAGAGTTGCAAGAAGTAAATAGGGAGTTGTTTTAATCCCAAAATAATTCTAACCAATAATCAATAGATGTGCACTTCACAGTTCTCAAAGAGGTATGAATTATTTTCAATGTAATTATGTGGCATAATTTTTGGTTTGAATCCTTGACATTAAGATAACCTTTTTATAGGTTACTTTGGAAGTAAAATATATCCTTAAACGTAATTGTTTTTAAAGCCTTTATAAAATGAAATATGGATCGTTTAACTCTTAGAAGATATATTTGATAAGATGAAACCAACTTCTATTCAGTTATGGAAACCAGAAAAGGGAACAACCCTCATTGGTTAAATAGTTTACTTGAATGGTTTTGATAAAGAATTACTATGGTATTAAATAGTATGTTTTTATTCCTTTCAATACATTATTTTTAGATAATTTTTAACTATTGGATCTAGGTAAGGAATTTTCAATAAAGTTGTGTTTGAAAGAATGTTATTTGCTATCTCCTATTTCAGTTTTCCATTGATAAACTTTTCTGGAAACTAACTCAGTTTGGATGAGTGTGGAGGTATAAATTAGGGAGTAACCAGATGGTGAAGGAAACCTCGAGATAGGTTTAAAATTCTTGGTATTCTTATCAAATTTATATGATATTTTGCTTACAGTTACTTGCAAATTTATGAGTTTTAAAAGAAGCCTTTATTATGAAAATTCTCTAAGTTGACATTGGAGTTTGACAAGTACAAGGAATGATTGATAATCAAATTTTGTGATCATATAAGTTAATTATGTTATTTATAATTCCCTTGATTATTATTTAATGTATTATGTATATTATGCATTAGTAACCTTAAGATAGATAAATTAATTACATGTTTTTATACTTTACATATATGTTTAAGTCTCACAATATTATGGGCAATGTTTGTATTGCAAGATTTTTATACACACATGTATGTTTTTCATTCATATCATAGTGATGTACTTTCAAAGACCCATAGTTGGGAAACATTTGTAAAAATTCAATTATATAGGTGTGTGATTTATTCAAGTCCCATAGGCATATGCAACATAAATCAATTTCCCTTGTGTAATGTTGATAACAAGGAGAACACCTTAGCCTTTATGCAGTGCAAGGTTCGAGATAATCCACCAGATGTTATGACTATTTTGGGTAAATGGGTTAGTTTGGTAGATTAGATATAGAGTTTGTTTTTCTCCCCATGATAAGGTTGTAGTTTTAAATTGGATAGTTGACTTCTTATAGGGAAGTTTTATAATGTCTCATTTCATTGATGTTTTACAAATGGATTTTTATTGCATCATTTTTATAGATTAATTTCATAACTCCTTCATATGCTATTTTTGGGTCCTATATTTTTAGAATAAATGTAGGAAGATTGTCAATGGAAAAGAAGACAAATTATAGAGATCTCTTGGATCAATTGGATTATTGGAACTTCTAGAGACCAAACGCATCTTTGTGAAGAGGTTTGATCCAAAGGATTTTTACTTCATCAGTCTTTGTTAGTAGTTGTAAAAGGCTAGATATAGAAATCATAGCTGATGGAGCCCACTTTTATAATGGAGGGGGACTCTACCACTATTTATGGTAATAGTGTTTTTTATTTCATAATCACACTATAATTTACCATACATTATTTGGGTGTGTATTGTGTTGACAAGTGGTAGGATGAGGAATGATGAAGTGGCAATAATGGGGAAGACCACATGGTGGGACCTCAGGTCACCATGTGGCTTGCCACCAATTTCCCCATAGTTTCCAAGTCATTATGCATGATGAGTTCAATTACATAACTTGACTTGTTATTCTAAGTCTCTAAGGTGAGTTTGAGCCAAGTCATAAGCTAACTAGAGACCACAATACACAATGCTTAGAATCAAGCCAACCCAATATAGCTAAATAACCAACTCTAGTGACATCTCGATGAGATCGAGTTTGAGTTCAGTGCGAGCTTGAGTGTCAACATAAGACCCAACTTGAGATTAAGTCTAAATTACCAACATAACCTAGGCATAATAAATTGCCAACCAAAATTTATTATGCTTGGTCAAGATATTATTTTCCAACAAAGCCAAGATCATTCAAACCAAAATCCAACTCAAGAAAATGAAATGCAACCAACTCATAGTTAGCTCAAAGATAGAGCCATTTTCAATAATAACAAAATTGAGATACTTGGTTAAAGTTACAAGTCATATATTACCTCAAGAATTTTTAAAGGCTTTATTGCTTTCATCCTAGAAAATGTGGGATCTTTATTCCCTAAATATTGAATGCCAAAACACCATAGCATCGACACAAAATCAAATAGTTGTGAATGTTATTTTTGATTGGGTTGGCTAAGCTTATGGGAATTGGTCATATGCCTATTGGTAAAATCATAGAGGCATGATTGCATAGAGAGATATAGGAATTCTATATGTAATTAAGGTCAAGATTGAAAAGTGATTTGATTCCAATTTTACAGAATGCATTAGACTCAGTTCCAAATAGAGAAGTGGGGATCCATTTTGGAAGGCCCATGAGTTGGACAATAGAACATAATCTAGGATGCTAGGATAAGAGCTCATCATTAGAGGCTGAGTATGGGCATATAAATATTTTACAATCACACCAAAAGAGCCTATCATATGGGGTCTACATATCATTGGTAAATCCTTGAGCCAAGTCAAAGGTAGAAGGCATGACTATGTATTACATCTATTTAGTCCTAAATGGATGAAGGGAACTCACCTATTTGATCAAATGCCATTGGCCTATGGTGAAGGATGGATGTATGAATGCATATTAGGAGATTCAAGCCTAAGATAAAGGAAACTTTGATAGACATGTTCTTTCATTATGTGTAAGTCCAAGTTAGAATGGAATAGAGGAAGCTCACATTAAATGAGCCTGGCTATGGATTGGAACTAGGCAATCTAAAAATAAATAATAGGAAAATACCTTTTTTTTAGGCCTTTGGTGTGACATGTAACTCTTTAAATTGTAGACACAGAGCTTGTATATAAATAGGTGACTTCATTTTATTCTATTTAGTATTACCTTATAGCCATGGAAGAGGTATGTGAGTATGTATGGGTGATTGTATATTATTTAAAACACAATCCCGCATGTTAGATATATTTATATGGTTTATTTTATTTGTAAATATTTTTGATCATGGAAGAAACATACAAGTATTATTATGTTTTACTCTATTTATATGTCTTTTAGCCAAGGAAGGGATGTAACATGGATATCTGACCAAGATGGTATTGGCAGACACATAGAGACCCGAGTTTAGGTGTCAAATAATTTTCTTATATTGTATGGTGATAGGAAAGGAAGAAATGTATTTGTATGAATATGTAATGATACATAGAGAGACCCATGACTATGCAATTTTTATTGCCTCTATTATTTGATAAGGCCTTGGGCCATGGACAGATGTATATAGTTGTAGGGTTAATATTGGATTTGTAGGTTTGTTAGAAGACAAGATACTCCTTGAGATCATTATTCCCTTTTAATATTTTTACAAATACACTGAATGGAAAAACATACCCATATTCACGAGAGATGAGATATAGATGCTACTGATGGAGGAGGATGTTTGTTGATTGGTTCAAAGTTTTCATTGTCAAGTTTTAGCATTACATTATAGGTTCTCATATTTCATTTTGTGATGTAAGTCTATAAAATATTGATATTTACATCATATTTAAATGGATCAATTCATATTTACAAACTTGGAGACATAGCCCAATGGGTGAGCTCCATTATCAAGTTTTGGTGTCACTTTTCCTTTCAGTTATTTTGAATTTTAGTTTATTTAATTTAGTTGCAAATGAATTAATGAGACACGAAGACTAATTATAGGAATTTAATAATGACACAAAAATTCATGATTTTAAAATTAGGAAATGAGTTATACAGTTTCTAAGTACTTTTAATTCATTCCTAGATTTTTGTGACCAATTCTATTTACTTCAAGGAATTGAGAATTTTAGTATCCATTTACAAAAATTATTTACCTAGTTTACAGATCATGGTGTGATAAATTACCTAATTTTAATCATATATAAACAAATCAAGATCTTATTCAAAAGGGGCTTGTCACTTATCTCAACACATCTACAAACTATTTCACATGGAGAATATATACCATATTATACACAAATTTTGAGCCTATCACTAAGATCAATCACAAACCAAATATGAAGTGGACTAAATCAAAGTCAAATAAAGAATTTTAGGTATCAAATCATAATTTTTATTTTCATACATGTATGTCCCCAATTTTCATAATATTAGTTTTTATGGAATTTATTTGTTATACATTTCCTATTGTGATGTGATCCTTGTGTTATTTTAGACATGAGATGTTAATTATAAAATTATCACTAAGACCATTTATTTTATGTTCTTAAGGATATTATTTTATTACTTTATCACTATTTAGATGTTTTTTATGGATGATTTTACTTTGATTATTGATATACATATTACATTTTCATATTAGTTGAGCTAATACTAATTTATCATGTGAGTTGAGATTATAAATATGTGGATGTTAGCTTGTTGATATTACCTCATGTGGATTATGAATATGTTATGATTTGGATGTTTTATGTATGAATATTGTATTTATATATTTACATTATGCATCTCCAACTACATAGGGTAGTGTAAATCAACATGTGAAATGATGTGAAAGTGATAAGGGAGGCAAACTGAGGGAACTATGACTACACCAAGCATAATTTCACATTTATTTTTAGGTGTGTAGTTACTTCATGACTCTCGTGGATTAAAATATAATTATGGTGTTATCATGTAATCTAATATTTAGTTTTGACCTTCTTTGACCCTTTTAGAACTATTCAAACCACATTTACACTATTAATTACCTCAGTACAAGACCTTGGAAGTCACCTTATCATTAAATCAAGTCTTAAATTAAAAATTTAAAGCACTTAACTTTTATCCTTAATAAAATATCACATGGGATCTTGGAACCATGTTTTCAAGTGGATATAAAGTATGTAGAGCTGGTTGTAATTTATTTAAGACCGCTTATGACCATGGGATGGGCTAAGACCTTTTAAATTGTTGATCAAGCTATAAGACAACCCATGTGCCCATTTATGACATGGGGAAGTGATAAAATTAATGGGTTTGTGTAAATATTGGTTTCTCACATTAGTCTGTAAGGTGAGTTAATGATAGAGAATACTTTTTAGACAAGAGCTAAGAAATGAGAAGGGACAAATCTCACCTTACCATTGGCAATTGCGTTGAAGTGTTTTTTCTATAAGAGCAAGGAAATACTTATTGGGTGGAAATTTTTTCTCATTTTTAAAATTAAAGAGTTGATGAGAGCTTTGGGAAGGAAAGAAGGAGCTTGAGAAGGAATATGAGAGCTTGGTTAGGGAAGGATCTTGCTTGTTTCCAACACTTTTAGGATATTATCTTGTGAAGAGACAAGAAGTGGAGATCAGGTAGGATTCCATATCACCCATATATTTTCAGTAGTTTGTTTTAAAATAATTATCTTTATCTCCTTGTCTTATGTTTTATAAGATAATGTAAGATCATTTGGATTTCCATATATCCTTGTTTATTTACATGCTTGTGCCTATGGCCACCGTGTGAGTTTTTATTGCCTCTTTTGGCATTGAAATGAAAAATCCATCTATTTTTATGTTGGATATTTTACATCCCATTTTTATTTTTGAAATCATATTGTTGTGATTCCTAAATGGTCTTATATTGTTTTTCATGGTAGGTGCCTTCATGTGTATATTTTGGGAAAGGGAACTGAGTTCCATGTCCTCCTATAAAGATAAAATGTATGGTGATTGATAAATGATAAAAAATCAAGATTCCATGGTCCTCCCATGTCGAGGGAAAATATTTCTGGTAAGGGATAAACTCCAAGTCCTTATCCCACCTCCATAGTGTGTAGAGTGTAAATTCTCATCCACAATGGGTGAGTGTGGAGTATTTATGAGTGTTTTTTACTTGTGGGTGGCATGCGTATTTTGTACATGTTCATATTGTAATTATATTATTAATGTTATGTAGATTTTATTTTGGGTTAAAATTGTAAGACTATCTATATAAAAAAGTTATTATTTAAGGATCCTAATTATACATTTAGTTGAGCTTGTTATGTTGGCATTATCCACCTCCTTATTTACTTATATTACATTACCTTGAAGCATTAGTGACATGAATGTTTGTAGATGGAAGTTATAGGTATAGATGTGCCAAGGGAATCTGATGAATAATGGTAAAAGGATAGGAGGAAAGACCCTCCATGGATTTTCCTTGTAGGTACAATTAAGAGCTTGCTTGGAGAATATTTGTATTTATTGAATTTATGTAAAAACCCCTTAGGATTAAACTAAAATAGGGTTATTTTTTAAAAAACTCATTAACAAATTACCTTAACTAAATACAAGAACTAAGGATATTTAACTAAATGAATCATCTAATAAAACTAATATATTAACCATAAGGTTAACCATATGATCCATTTTATCTATTGATCACCATATGAAAAATATTGATTTGATTTCACAAGTAAAACATATAAGAGAATAAATTACCCAAATTAATAAATTAGTAATTATTGGTTTAAATATCATAATAGGTATATATATATATATATATATATATATAACTACTGTTATTATATAATTAACATCAAATAGTATAAGTACACAATATTACATATCTAAAACCAGATTAAAATTATATAATGTTCCATAAAACATATGAGTCTAAATGAACTCATTAATATCCAGAAGTAATCATGAGTAAATACTATATCATATAACTATCATAAGGGGAAGTAGATTATCATCTAAGTGATTTTACACACCAACCATGGACCATTGACCCCCACATCATCTCTCAAAAAGGGAATGGCCTTCCCTTCATGAATGGGTGGATAGTGACAGTGCAAAAATTAAGAATGTCAACTAGAAATGCATGTGTTATAATATAACTTATCACATACAACATATCATAAATATATATGTTATAACATGATATCATGTAATATATGTAACTAAATCAAGTAGGTGAATTGAAAATTTTCAAACCATAAACATTACTTTGGTTTTAGGTTTTTTTTTCCAAATCTCAAGATCAGTCATATTCATGCACATATTTCATTTGGATATCCTCTATCTGTTTATTAGTAGAACAAAGTAAGTAGTGAAATCCATCTCACCTACTTTATTAGAGTCATTCATACCATATTTTTTAAATATAGATAATACATTAAATCAAAATATTCAAATAGTATATTTACATATAAAAATGCCACAACAGATATAAATATGATGAAATATTTCAACACCATATAACTTATCACATACATTTAGTCTAAATCTGCTAACTGAATTTAAACACAACCTTCTATATAAAATATCTAATTTATTTATCATATGAAAAATAATAGTGATCATTTAATCCTTGATCAAAAATAATGATCTATCATTTAATAATATAACTATCAAGTATATTAAATTATTCATAAAATATTATTCACGTAACTACACAATTCTTGTTTTCTAAATATCCACATAATAGTCTATTAATATATCAATTTTTTTTATAATTTATTATGTAATGAATATTCCTTTTTACATTATAAATCCCTAGTTGTAACTTCTATTTAAAAACTCATACATTAACTATCGTGATATAAGTATGCATACATTATATAGAATCTTATTTATAGGTAAGACTTATATGTAAATATCATAGTTTGTAATTCCCAAAAAACATTAGATAATATATAACTTTAAATTTGTATGTAAAATAATTAAATGTATATGCACGTGCACACACACATATTAAACTACATAATTTGAGTTAAAAAATCCATCTAATTGATTCACTCAAAACTATAGGTTTTAAAATGATCAATATAATTATAGACATATAGTCATAATTTAATATGCCCATATCTCTACCCATTAAAAACAAAATACCAAATGTCTCATAAAAATATCTTAATAGCTATAGGCTCAACCTCAAATTAATTAAGTTGATCCTATAATTGTTATAAAAATCAAATAATACTAATTCAAGAAATCATTTTGTTTTAGGAAAATATAGTCATATAATCATTATGAACTATAAACCATAATGTTCAAGACTAACTTTATCAAAATGATAAGACCAGATTTGTCAATCATCAGTTAGTCAATCTTCATTTACAAATTCATCCCATAACACATGATTTAAATGTTTTTATATACAATATTCACCAATACATATCTATATTACAACACACAAAGATATAAAAACATAACTACTTGTTTTAACATGAGTGATTTTCAACCAAAATAATCATAAAACTAGTATATAGCTCTTTTTAGCTTCACCATGTGCACAACCAATAATAGCTATGATTTTTGGACTCATTTCTATTTGGCCTTGTGGATGGGTTGCACCCATCCCCAAGGTCATTTACAAATGACCCAATTTTTTTTACAACTTAGAAACATTCCAAGACTAACTACAAAATATAATCAAATACAACATTCTTGTAAATACTTTTGAAACCCATTTTCAACACAAAATTAGTACAACAAAAATACTTTTGTGCACAAAGATTCTATGGGGTTAAAATAAAGTCAACCCATTAATATTTCATCATAAACAACCCATGTAGGGTATGATACAAGGATTCAATCAAAACAAAACATCACTAATCAAATCTACATCTATCTTTGACCTAGCTCCCACTTTTCCTTTCTACTAGGAAAAAATGCAAACTTAGTTCCATTTATCTATGCCAAAATTCAAATAGAATACTTAATATACAAAACTATTTATAAATGGGTGGGGTTTATGTGTGTTTGTCCCTATAGATGGGACATACCCATCCTAAGGTTTGAATTCATATACCCTTTTTTTAAATATTTAATCAGATTTTTAAGTACCTTTGTTAACAAACAAATGGAAAAAACTAGATCACTTCAAATATCATTTCAAAATGATAAAACTAAAGTATAATTTTCAACAAACCTTACCTGAAAATGCTAACTAGGTAGTGCAAATCTAAGATCCTTATTTAATAAAGCTCTCTTCATCCATCGTCCCCCTTATCTAAACTTTTTTCATCCATATATTTCCATCTGCTTAAAATTTTTCATACCAAACACCCAAAAAAACTCCCACAAAATTTGGTATTTACTAATAAATATCCTATTCTACATTTATTTTTCAAAATTTTGGCATGACAACTTACCATAACCTATTTATAGTCTAGTTAACCAACAAAAACACCATCATAGAAAAACATGCAACTAGATAAAGTCCATGGTGATTCCTCATTATGGATTTGAAGAGTCTATAAAACCACTAATTCAAAGCCCTAGATTCTCTAATAAATATGCCAAATCAAATAATCACATTAAAATTATAGCTCAAAAATTATGTTTTGACCTCCAAATAATCATCATGCCTTTATCAAAAACTATAACCTTAATCTAAACAAACATGGTCTAGGGTTAGCTGTTGACCCCTTAGCAATCAATATGCCTTTTTTAAAACATTATAATAACTATTGAATGGTATCCATTTCGCATTATTTATTAAAACATCCAATGGTATCGATTGAAAACATCAAACATTTCAAAAACTATTGATTATACATATACCACCTATGGTATTCAACCATCTAAAATTTGCAGTGAGTTTATAATCAATGTAAAGACAATAGAATAAGTGATCATACAAGCATATTAAAAATATACCATTGTAACCCATATTATAATACTGAATTCACACATTATCAATATCATCAAAGGATATTAATGCATAAATTTTAATAATTATGTACGTGAATTATAGACACATAAAATGTTAGAATATGTAAGCACATCTCAAACATTTCACACAAGGATTAAATAAATATTAAATAACAATAATCAAACATTATAAATCAAGTAAATACATTAGTAACATGATGCATGTTGCAAACCATAAATATTAACCAATCATAAATGCATGTAGATTGTTAACTAAGTGGTGTGTGCAGGGTTTTAACTTTGTTCTCTCATATGCCACCCATATCCATCCACTTCATCCTCTATAATGACCCCCTCCCTCATTCATAGTCAAGAGGGTGAGCTCCATCCTGCATCCATCTTAGTGCAATAAATAGTAGTTAAATCATATTATGAAATAATCATAATAAATTGTTGTAACTAAATAAACTAAATAATCATGATCATAATGCACTATAAAAGAATATGAACAAATAAAAAATTAATGATCATGATCATAAATAATAAATAACTATCTACAAACTAACATATTACTAATCCAGCCACTTAACATAATAAATTAACCAATCATTAACCATAAAATTATAGACTAACGAATCTAGAGAAAAATCAAGATGTAACAACTTACTAATTTAAATGTCATGAAAATTATTATTAGATGGTTTTTACCCATTTTTATTTAATATTTAGTTTAAAAAAAGTGAAATAGGTGGAAGAAACTTTTTGAAGCTGTTATTATGAGATGCCATGAATTAGTGTGTTATTAAAGTAATTATCGGAGTAAGAAAGATTAAATCTAATGAAATAACATTTTTATGATTTAAAAATAAAGTTTAAAATTTTGTATTAATAATTTCATCCATTATTTTTCATATTATATCAAAAATAAAGTTAAAACCTTGTTTCATATTTCTTATCTTCATGTTTTTAGTTAATTCTAAGAAGGTAGGGCTGCATTTAAACATTTTTTTATAAAATTTTGAAATTTACAATTTTATCCAAATTAATTTTGATTAAAAAAATGATTAACAAGTTTTTTTTTCCTTTTTCGATTCAATTTTTTGATTTACGATTTTATTGTTATGAACTGTTGATGGAAAGTTAGTAATTATACCCTAAAGTCATTAATAAAATAGATAATTTTAAGAACATTTTGTGCATGAAAAGGGGTGGTAAATAAAAACCTAATAATTCTAAAATAAAATACAAATTTTGTATCCAATTTAGTTCATTTCATGAATTTTATATTTATAGTTTGGTTGTTATAATATATTAAATTTGAGTACCTATAGGGTAGTTAATGGTTAGACAACCCCTATTGTCCCCAAACACACACCCCCCAGTTTAATATTCAAATAGGGACCCATTATTGTTTGAATATCCTTATTCAAATTCCTATAAGCTTAGACCTCCATGATATTGATATTGATATGCATAAGTATAAAGTTTTCCTCAATGTATAAATTTATAAAATTTTAAATTATGAAAATAAAATCTTGAACATTGATTTTGATTTATTTTAAACCTTGGGTTTTAATAATTCTTATTCAATATTGACTTCATGATTTATAGACTAACAAAATTAATGTGTCATATATTTGTGGTCCTTCTATTTTCACATTTTATTAATGCTATTGGTAAATAATTATAATTTATTCACATTTATTCCCTACCTTCATTTTGATTCTAAAAACTCTCCAAGATCCAAGATCGGAACAAGTGACATAATCAAATCAACTAGACTTCTTCTATATTCATAAAAAATCTTAGGTGTTTTAAAGTGTCTAAGATTTAAGATATTGATAAGTGGAAATATTACATTACTCATAACATATCATAGTTAAACAAAATTTATATACTTTATTGACATCTGAGGCACCATAAGACTTCCACATGATAACACCACATTCAAATAGGATAAACTTTACTTTACAAAAATCCTAAGTGTTTTATGTTCTTAGAGCCTCAAGAACATGCCACATGGAATAACCTAATGAACCTAGAACCATATAAATTCAAAAATAAATTAATAGTCTAATGGATTTGAGTTTTTGAGCCTTTTTAGCTTTGAGGGTTTGAAAAGTGGAATAATTTTGTTAATCCAAGGCTTCAAAGGAGAAATATCAAGTTAATGACCTTGAGGTTTTGTAGACTTGAGTCTTCAAAGTATTTTAGCACTAAGAGCATTAAATGAATCAAAATTTTTAAATACAAATACTTCTCATAAAACATACATGGTTCAAATTTCAAATAACTAAGGTCTTGAGCCTTTGAGTTCCCATAGTCTTAAGAATCCACATGACTTAATTTTGTTAACTCGTAGCCATAGAGCATTTAAAGCAAGACCATAAGTCTAAAGACCTGGTTGAATGAGAAATATACAAGTGTTATGATTAAATATACATATAGATATAGTAATAAAAAATGTGTTTGATAGTTAATCAAAATTTAGTAAATGAGAAATCAACACTGGTCCCAAAGAAGTGACTAGACATACATGAATTGATGAAAAGTTGCCATTTGGAAAAAAAGAACTTACCAAAGTTGATTGGTAAATTTAAATATAAATAGAAATAAAATAAAAATATGTTATTTTATTGAAGTTACATAAATTATGCATTTAATTTGAAATATTTATAAATATATGCAAAATCCAAGAAAAGGTAAGTCACTACACCATTAATATACAAGTTGAGTATTGCAATTTGGAACTTTCTAGAAAATAAAAGCCCCAAGTTTTATTAGTGAATTTGAGAAGAGAGTTTAATTTTTTATGAATAAATTATGCATCCCCAAATAAATGAAATGACATCTCCAAGAACACCACATTTCTAAGATTCTTTTACATACTCTATTATTGGAAACACTGAATACCCAAACACTGCATTTGACAAAATTACCATGGATTTTAAGTGTTATTACTACTCAGCTCTCTAGAACATAATGGAGTATATATATCAATACTCCTCATATGATACACTATCCTAGGAGGATAAGCAATACATTGATGACATATTTCTAGTCAAAACCATGGGCCTCATCAAGTGGTGATGAAATTAGAGTTAATTCCTTGTATTGATTTCATTCATGATTTTTTATACAATAGTACTTTCTTTTGGGGACTATATGCATCTCATAAAAAGGGAAAATGAAAATTAAAATGTATATGGAACTTCATTTTAATGGAACATTAGGCTCCTAGTACCTAAGGTTTCTTATAACTAAGTATCACTCAATGTATGGCTCAACCACAACACTATAGATAGAAAATTGAAATAATGGTTGTGAGGGTCAAAGATTGAATCCAAAGGGAGGAATTTCCTCCATTAATAACATAAATCCAAGCCTGGTATCAAAATATCCATGGCCCTTTTGTACATATTATATGGTTTTGATAACATTACTTATTTATAGGTGGAATGGGTCCCATTATTGGACATTCTCATAACATCTAACAAGATTATTGTCCTAGGATAGATGATTAGTGTTCAGTTTAAGGAACAAATGTTTAAAGATGAACAAAGTTTATTTGATGGAAAATATTATATGGTGTCATATATATTAGATGCAATCCATAAATCCCATGGATAACTATTTCAACCATCTATAGAGTATGTGGATAATATAATCACATGAGGATTATTATTCTTTATTTGTCTATAGATATAAAAATCAGATTACAAAAATTTGTGAATAAATTTATCCTTAAGTTTACCATGACATTCATGGTGCTCAAATTTCTAAAATATCTAATAATAATAGGTAAAATGGTAAAATGGGGGATTAGTGGTACTACCCAAATTGTACCATAATATGAATTTAAGGATCAAGGTAACCCCCTCTATTTTTACCAAGCCAAGTTATATACAAGCTTAAAGGAAAATAGGTGGCCCATCAATTATAAAATAATATATGTGAATAACTTGGAATTAACATTAGGATTTTTATTATAAGACCCTTCTAAGCAGCATACAAGTTAAATTTGTGATGAGGTCACATTTCAACCAAGCACAAAAACTTAGATCCCATTATAATTTAAAGGAAGCCTAATTTAGGGAATACAACCCCAAAGTAAAAATCAAGAACTATATCCAATTCCCTTAGGAAAAAGATTAGGTGACCATTAAATATGGTCACCAAGAGTATGAGCATGATTTTATCTTTATGAATGCACTAGATTATTTAGAAGATTGGGGACATATAAAGGATAATAAAATGCTAATGATTGTTTCCCAAGCCATTTAATATGACCATGGAATCATAAAATAATAATAAGATTAAATGGTAAGGTAGTTAGAATAATCCTAGAGTCATCAGTGTCCTCCAACACATCTTCAAGACCCAATAGGACAAAACTAAACTCGCTCTCCTACAAGAGAAGAAACTAATGTACAAGAGGGAGAGTCAAGTGATCAAGGGGAGGAAAACCTCAAAATTAGAAAGAAATTTTTTTTTAGTCTTTTTATCCCTCATATGCCCTCTACACATTCAACTATTACTATCATAGACATAACCACTATAGTGGAGCGGAATGAGCCTCCTCAAGAAAGACAAAAGAGCACATTCTCTTTGGCAGCTCTCCTTCCACTTAAAATAGATACACATGTGAGTCTCCCAGAGTTTTTACAAGCTTCTTTCTCAACTATTGCAACTTTTCCTCCTTCCCCTCAAACATCTCAAGTAAGTCCATCTCCATACACCACCACTATTGAGGGATCATATCCTTAGACACTCCTTAATAAACTATTATCCTCTTCATCCACTCTTCCCTCCACCACCATTTTTCCATTTTCCATCCCTTTATCACCACTTTTAGTGGTAGTACCTACTATATACACATAATATTTTTAAATTTATAATGTACTAATGTTTTCTTTCTTTCAAGAATCTATCAAGTCTCAATGTCTCTAAGTGCATGCCTTAAAGGGTACACCTAGAAAGGGGTTGGTAGACCTTTGGTTATTTTCAAGATTTTTGTCCCCTAAACCATTAACTAAAACCACTATAAATTACTTTTATCCAATTCCCTAAGTAATAAAAACCTGCATATATACTCTCCTAATTAATTCATTGTCCAAAATATCCCCTATGTAAGTAAACACCCACTTTACTCATTTTTTCTACCACATTCAACCAATCAACCTTGTTGGGAATCTAACTCATGTTATAGAAATATGTTAGCCCAAGCCGACCTAGTTTGAGGCCTAACGACTCTATTTCCTACCAAACAATATTGACCTAATTGACCTTATCAAATAAATTACCAGGAGGGTTTAGGGTCAATATTTGGCTATAAATACCCTTTAATTTCATTTATAAAAATAGTATAATTTAATTATGAATCATTATAGCTTGATAATTTTATTATTCCATCATTTCAAGGCTTTATTTCTTAGGTTTTTATCTTTGAGTATTAACACTTGTCTTGTAGAAGTCTTGCATACATAGGAGAAATATTGTATCTTAGATATGATCTATACTTATTATTATTACAAGCAACAACAACCTATTACAAAACACCATTGGCCAAGGGAGATATTGAGGCATGACAAGTTAACTTCAAAAAGGTAATTATACTCAAATCCCTTAATAGAATGATCTTTTCTTTTTTATTATATTCCCTATTTGTTCCACAAGATTTTATGAGCACTAGAGTATATTTTATGTTTATTTACTAGATTACCTTGTATTTTTGTTTAGTAGATTAACCAATTTCCATTTATCACATTATAAAACCTAGATAGCATTATGACATGATGAAATTTAAATATAGGCCTTGGAAACCTCTCCTTTGTCATTTATTTAGTAATATATCCATTAGTTAGGTTGTGGTTACATAATTGTTCATGACCCTGTTATAATAAAGTATTGTTAAGGAGATTGTTAGTCAATTTCATTATCTGATCTTGAATATTACTAAGTAGGATAAGTTTTGGATTTATCTTAATTTAATTTCATACATTATGGTAATACCAACATGAATATAACCCTTGTAAGTTTTAAATTTTCATCTATAGTCAACTAGATTGATCTTGTTAATCTAGTTTAACACTTTCTGTGTAGGATTTTCAACTTTGATGAGTCTATTTTCCTATTTCTACTCTCTATGTATAGGTTTTAAAACTTCATAGATCCTATCAACCTATTTTGTCTCTTTGTGTGTAGATGTTTCAACTTCATTAAGCTTGTCGACTAAATTTTGTCTTTCATGCATAGATTCATAGTCTTAACGAACGAGATCAAAATAAATAATATATTTTATTTTATGATATTTTAAGCCTAACTAAATCAACATGCTCAATTTTTTTAATTTTAGCATTTTATTTATAATTAACTATAATGGTGAGTGGTTGCAATGTGGGCATAAAAATGCCAATGGGAGAGAACAAGAAATAACATATTCAAATGTAGAGTCAGATAGATAAAATGGAGATGGTGATAGAGGCATGGAGATAATGTGGGACAATAGGCTTGAATATTTTTTAGGGAAAGGACTGAAAAAGGGAATCCCTTTTGAGATTTTCAATATCATAGACTCTACAAGATCTAAGAAAATGCCAGGTAAGTCATCTTGGAGTGACAAATTGATTGGATTGATGGGAAAAAATGAGATCAAGATTATATAAAATCTTAAAACCATCAAGGATATAAAGAATATTCATGTTCAAATCACTCCTATCATAAATCATCATCATCAAGAATGAAACATGCTTGAGTAGGAATGTTAATAGGAGATAAACCTACCATCAACTATTTCAGATCTTAGGAAAAAGAAAAATGGCACCCTAAAGATTATATGGAAACTATAGTAATAGTTAATGGATTATTCATGATTGGATTCAATAACCATGAAGATAGTGTTAATATTCGTGCAGGGGGTCCTTGACTTTTTTTGGAAAATTTGGTTTTTAAAAAAAAAAGTGGTAGCTAGGGTTTGATCCTAAGAAGGAGAACATAAATATTATGTCTATTTAGGTGAGTTTACTAAGTATATCAATTGAGTTATGGGAGGAAGAATTATTTATTAGCATTACCAAATCTGTTGGATACCTAATTGTTTTGGATTCTTATACCAAGGTAAGATCTAATATTGTGCATGCTAGATTCTATGTAAACACCTTTGTAAAATATGAATTACCCTCTTCAATTTTTTTTTCATACCCCATTTGGAGTGAGATCTCATAAAGTTGAGTTTGAAAAATTATCCATATCGTGTGATAAGTGTAATAAACTTGGGCACTCTTCAAAGGCTTGCTTCACAATCCCTAATTCTTCAACATGGAAAAGGAAAGGAGGTGTTACTTTTGATAAAAATGTTAATATGAAAGCCATAGATTTGGTTTTGATATCTCTCCTAAAAATAGACATAAATCTATCCACTATAGACATTGAAGAGGGAGATAAGATAGTTCAAGTTCTAACTATAAAGTATACATTTGAAACTAATGTCATTCCATATCTATGTTAAAATAGAATCACATATAAAGGAGACCCCCATAATCAGTTAGAGCAATATTCACTAGAATCAATATTGAAGTAGGTAAATCAGAATGATGTAGACTTGGAAATGGATGCAGTCATTAATCATATAAATAATTTTGAGATACATTCTTTAGACCTAAAATAAATTTGGATTCTTTAATAAGAGGAGGAAATGAGGGATAAAGTGGATAAATAAAACTATGTAGAAGGTTATAAGCATGATGATAATTTACCCCCAATTTTGGTCAGTGAGGAGTTAAGGGAACCTCAATAAATATTAGTCACTCATAATAATAATTCTAAGGCAAAAGTGATCTCAATGATTGTCACAAAAATAGGTACCAAAGGCTTAGCCTAAAAAATGCCACCCAAAGTAGGTAAATCTTCTAAAAAAGAAACTTTCATTAAATATACACATGAAGACATAACAGATGGATTTTTAAAAATTCTTCATTTTAAAGGAGATATCTCTTCCCCAAATAGTTAATCATGCTAATTCTTTCTTGGAATATCATAGGTATGCATACTACAACCAAGAAACAAGTTTTTAGGGACTTTATAAAGACTAATAAAGTTATTGTTTTAGCAATCCAAGAATCAAAGGTTTAGTAAATTTTCTTTTCAAACCATAAAAACATGTACTTGAGTGAAGTTTAAGTATTTTGTGTTAGTGCATCTTGAGCATCAAGAGGGATGATAACATTTTGGGATTCCAAATTTTTATTGGGAGAACCTATCCTCAAGACCTAACATCATGTGATAGTACTTTTCATAGATGTGATTGATAAAAAATAATGGATTTTCTATAATGTTTACGCTTGGAATTCTATTTTAGCTCATATAATTATATGGGAATATATTATATTTTTTTATAAATCATTGAAAGGATATTCCTTGGATCTTGAACTCTCCCCTACATCCAAGGGAAACGAAAGGAGGAAATTTTGTGTGTATGGATAGCATGGAGGACTTTTAAACTTTTATTTCTGTTATTGGTATGTTGGATTTGGACCCAAGAGGTTCTAATTTCACCTAGAATCATAGGAGGATTCATGAAAATTTCATCCAATGCAGATTAGATAGATTCTTTATCTCTTTAAAGTGGTTACAATTCAAGGATCTATCCCTTAAAACTCTTTTTAAGATTGGATCCAACCATTCTCCATTGGAATTGAATATTATGGATCAAGTTTCCAAGGGAAACAAGTATCCCT
Organism: Torreya grandis; assembly: GCA_037957365.1. NCBI lineage: Eukaryota > Viridiplantae > Streptophyta > Pinopsida > Cupressales > Taxaceae > Torreya > Torreya grandis. The sequence continues at coordinate 1,925,030 of JARHVA010003374.1, read as the reverse complement.
TCATAATGGAACACATGTGGTTCATGCACCCTGACATTCATGATAGGATCTCAGATTGGTGGACTACAAATGGTAGTGGATGTGTTATGTTTAATCTCACTAAAATTTTCAAAAAGCTGAAAATAAAGATCAAACAATGGAATAAATAAGTTTTTGGTAATGTTCATTTGTAAAATAGGACTCTTAAATATGAAAATTTGAAAATTGATGAAGAAATTGAGGAGAAGGGTTATGATTTAGAGATTCAAAGTAGAGAAAGATAACTCTTATGTAATTACCACACTATTATAGATAGAGAAGAATCATTATGGAGGAAAAAATATAGAAACATTTGTCTCAATTAAGGGGATATAAATACCTAGGTTTTTCACATGTCTACTATAAAACAAAAGAAGCATAATGATATCAAGGAAATTATCAATAAAGTAGGTTAGATTTCTTTAGATGCATAAGATATTAACCAAGAAAGTGTCAATTTTTTCAAAAATTTGTACAAGAATGATTTTAAGAAGAATATAAGATACAAATAGGAATTTTTACATGTGATAATAGAATTGATTAACCAAGATGACAACAAAATGTTCATAGCAATTACCTCAAATGGAGATCTCAAATTTGTGCTCTCTAAGATGAATCTAGATAAGGCTCCTAGACCAAATGGCTTTCCCATTGGGTTTTTCAAGATTTTATGGGACCTAATAGGATATGATGTGGTTTTAAATATAAATGAATTCTTTTCCATTAGTTAGTTATTAAAATAAATCAATCATACTTTCTTAGTTCTTATTCCTACGAAGGCATGGGGTGTAAATTTTTTTGATTATTGGATTATTAGTTTGTGTAATTATTTTTATAAGATTATCTCCAAGATTAACACTTTGAGGATGCAATCTATCATGGAAAAAATCATTTAACTTTAGTAAGGATGATTTGTATTGGGCAAACACATTCAAGACAGGGTGATCGTGGTCTATGAAGCTATTCATTTAATGGAAAAAATTAAAAGAGCAACTATGATGATTAAATTGAATATGGCTAAGGCACATGATAGATTATATTAGATTTTTTTAGATAGAGTTATGTCTCAATTTGGCTTTTGTGACAATTTTAGGAAAATCATTAGAGCTTGTATTACCACTTGCATGTTCTCTATTTTGGTGAATGTGGTGGTGTATGGTTTTTTAAAAAGTAATAAATGGGTAAGATAGGGGATCCTCTTTCCCCATTATTATTCACAATAATGGTAGAATCACTAAGTATATTCATCTCTAATTCTTTGGTTACATCACAGTTGAAAGGTTTTAAACCAACAAGTCTATAGATCTAGTCACTCATCAGTAATTTGTGGATGACACCATTCTCTTTGATTAAGCATCTATGTAGGAAGAAATAAATATTAAAAATATTTTGGTCATGTATAAAAATACCTCAAATAAATAAAATAATTTTGACAAGAGTTCCATGTATCTAGTCAATATGCTAGTGGCTAGACAAGTGAGAATAGCTACGCTTTTGAAATGCTAAATCAAATAACTTCCTCATATTAGGGAATGCCTTTATTTAATAACCAAATTTAGGTGATAGTGTGTAACCCTTTGATAGAGATATTTCAAAAAAAATCATAGGTTACAAAGGTAAGCTCTTATCTAAGGCTAGCAAAGTTGTCCTCATTAAGAATGTGCTTTAGAGTCTTCCATTTTATATACTTTCACTATTTATTTTTCCTAAAGGAATAGAGGAAAAATTAAATAAAATTCAATGAAAATTAATTTGAGATGGAACCAAAGATAGATACAAATTTCATCTTGTGGCTTGTAATAAGGTCTATTCCAAGAAAAGATATGGTGGATTGGGTTTAAGGAATTTGTAGTTGATGAATAAAGCCATCATTTCAAATTTTGTTTGAAGATTCATTAAGTTAAGCATAGTTTGGGGTAAAATCCTCTCTTTTAAATATCTAGAAGGAAGGAACCCAATCTATATTCTGGTAGATGATAATTTTTTTGGGGGCTCACATGTTTGGAACATATCAATATCAAATAAGGAGTTGATAATATCAGGTTCTAAATGGTAAATTAATAATGGGTTCAGGGTTGATTTTTGGAGAGAAAAATGGGTTTCTAAAATTACTTTTTCTTAGGGTGATATAAAACTACAATTTCAAGATATAATTAAGAATAAATATGGTTTTAAAGTGATAGACTATTGGCAAAGTTGTAAGGATTTAAATGTTGAAAGAGGTTGAGTTTGGATAACTTTAACTAGAAAGACACCATGAAGCTTTCTAACTTGAACAACCTTATAGGAAATGTTCATATTTTGGGTATTAATAGAGAATATTAAATGGTCTGTAAGGGCTCCTTCAAAGGTAGTTACAAAGTAAAATTGGGTTTTGACTTACTAGAGAAAGAACCTGGGCTTAATGGTAGTTGGGATCTTTTATGGGATAAATAGATAATTCCAAAAATCAATTTCTTCCTATGGGTGGTGATTTAGAAAAAAATTCTCATAATTGACAATCTTAAAAAAAAGGGTTGCATTCTCATCAATGGATGTTTTCTCTATGAAGAGGACAAGGAATTGGTTTTCCATTTGCTTGCCAGTTGTTCTTTCTCTCAAAATATTTGGAGCCATTTTTTTTTGATAACTTTAATGTATCTTAGGTGAAAGTAGGTTCTCTAATAGAAGTTTGGTAGTCTTGGGGGTGCCCTTTTCAAAATTCCCATCTCAAGAAACTTGTAAATTGGATTTATCACATATCATATGGGGTATCTATGGAGAATGTAAGAATAGAATCCTCAAGGGAAAGAGATGTAGTAGCAAAGCCATCTCTATAATAATTTTTTAGTATTATAGGTACAATCACTAAGAGAGGGGGTGAATCAATGAGCCCAAATATTTTAATTTCAATTTAAGTGCTTTCAAACTATTCAAACAATCAACATATATTAACTTTATTAAGCAATAATGACAAGAGAGCTCAATCATTTAATGAATACACAAGATCAAACACAAAAAAAAGTTCCTACAGGAAAATCTCATGGGGAATAAAACCCACTCTCAAGTCTACAACACATGGACTACTATCTTATAATAAATTACAAACAAGAGACTAATCAACTCCTTTAGACCATCAAGCCTTGATCATGTCCTCTTGACCAACATCCTTTAGTGAAACACCTATTTCACTAGGAACAACTACCCCTAAGGAAGATCAAGTCCTACATACCCTCTTCTAAACATCTCCACCTTAGAACTGATGTCTTCAAGACTTGATGATGGATCTATATTTTCTAACCTATGTATAAACACTCTCTCTATCTCAAATAGGCCTCTCACATAGGCATGTCATAGTCTCTCTCCTTCTTCACTCAAACTATCCTCATATGCATACTCAAACATCTTCACATATCTTCAAACTACAATATAACTTTTATGACATTATAAATATGACCTACAGGTCATACACATAATCATTAATCTACTCTACTTATCAACTCATCCAACTAGGCACTCTACCTCTCCTTCACTTCACAACTCTCACATGCACCTTGCACAAGACTCTCTCATAAATTCTTTAAAAAAAATCTAGAAATCATCATATTTGATTTCACTGTATATAGAGATATCATGAATTAACAAGGTCAAAATATTTATTTTTGGCCACAATTCATGCCTTTACCCTTAACACATCTCACATGGGTCACACTTAAGCACAATCCACTTTTAAATAGGAGTAAGTCACTTGTTGGTCCTATGAAGACCCATTTAAATCTTTGACACTTCTCTAAGTAAAAAAATAATGCAATAACAATTATCAAAATCATGGACCCATTACACATGATCTATAGTTCTTCCTTAAGTTCCAAAAACCATCACAATACCCTATAGCTTAATTAAAAATAGATCAAACACTTAACTATGCACACAATCATTATGAATGAGAACATAGTTGACTTCAAAACCTTTTTCATACTATTTATGATTGATCAAGCCTTTATAATGCACACATAGAATCCTTATGGAGTTTACAACACTCACAAATAGCTAATTCGCCATTAAACATTGAAACAAAACCAACATAAGATCAAACATCCTTCCCTAGTTACTTGTAGGATATACATAAAAACATAATCAACTTTGGAGCTCAATATATCTATTTATACACACTTATGTATCTTTAAATCCATATTTAAAAAAAATATCTTTGATTCCTCTACCACTTTTCTTTTTACACCATGACAAAATTCATCTTTGATCAAAATATATGGTCCAAAAACCATATACTTATTTTTCCCTTTGTTAAATTAAAATATTTAAAAGCAAGTGGTCACAGTTAAACTTTAAACACTATGCTCACATCTCATGTCCTATCAAATTTATATCAATCTCGTACCATTGATCTTCTTTTAATATTAACATATAGATTCTAATTCTCAAATGTTAAACATCTGATAGTTGACCCCATCTTGTGCACCCTAAAAACTTTAAACTCATGCACTCCATCGATCTCATGTACGTAGTTTAGTCTTTAAAAAATATAAACAACTATCACTTTGATCTCTTGAATTTAATATATGTTATTTATCTCTATTTGTACAATCATCCACTCACCACTGATCCTTAGAAAAAGCTCAATCTTTATCTCTCCTCAATGTTAAACATAGAATACTTGACACCATCTTGCTAATTCCTAACATCTTGGAGCAAACTTGAATCATAAATCTCTTCTATAATTTCTCAAACATTACCTTATGTAAAATTGACTATGGGGACCATTTCTATATATCTGAGTAACCATCTTTAAATGTCAATAAATTCATCTATGCTTAGATGCATGATCTAAAGTTTAGACCATATGATCTCCTCACATAGGAGAATACAAACATGTTTTAAACTACTCCTATAACCCTCACATGTGTTAGATATATTTACATTAAAATACCTTATCAAAATTTTCTACCATAGAGCCAACTATGTCAAAAACTACTTAAGAGGCCAACATTATACTTGCATATATTTTGTTGCACTTCAATGCATGACCTAAAATTTAGCACAAATAAACTAGGATCAAAAATAAATAAACCTATATGATCATCTTATTTTTAACATTTACATGTGTGAGATATGCCATCATCAAAATTCTTACTTGACTCTTCTTGCCACATTGCAAATTTGGCTAGGTATGGGAAAACATTGTCAAAATACTTAAGATCCCAACTTTGCACTTGTATATATTTAACTATACTTAGTTGCATGACCTAAGATTTATTACATATAAAATAGGGAATAATTTTATCACAATGATATGAAAAACTCCCCCTAACTCATCCACACGTGGTCATGGTGATGTTAACAAACTACCTACTCAAATTTTCTACCACTAGACCCAAAGTGTCTAGATGAAAACTATGGACTACTAGATGAAATAAACTCATGAACAGAAGCTCTTAAATCATCCTTGATAATTTATAAGATCCATTTCACATGATGCAATCACCATACTCATCCATAAACATCTATAATCATGCCAAAACTGAAGATCATCCAAGCCTCTTTTAAGCACACTAGGACAAGCACATTGCACACGTCATTGTTACTTAAGCTATGAAAAACTTAATATACTCACCAAAACACCTCCATCCCATCACCATGACATCACTAATAAATCTCCAACAATATTCCCTTTTGTAATTTATGTCAACAAACATCATTCAATAATATAGACTCTCATTCCTTCTCTCTCTTCAAGCACTCCCATAATAGGAACTTTCTCCCCCTTTGACATAATGATAAAGTGGGCACCAACTGATCATAATGACTTGAAAATACCATCAATTGGAAATTTCCATTTATAAATATGATACAAACTCCCCTTTACATTGAGTCTACCTCTTATTGCCTTAACACCTTCCTCTTGCTCCATGCCAATACTCTCTTCTTCAACCAAGTACTGTAACTAATGAAGAAATAATAAATAAAATGAAATATGATGTAAATAAACAATAAACATACAATATGGACTCCCCCTAAGGTTTATGAGCCATTTCACATATTGAGCAACTTCAGATCTTTACACACCATGAAGAATGGCCACACATACTTTCTAGCCTTATTTCTCAAGTTATCATAAGGACCATCAATATAACTTCATGACACTTACCAAATTTGAAAAATTATCTAAATAAACCTAAGAAATATTCATGAACCAAACATACCTTTTTATTTTTGAGTAACTTATCAAAAATCATTCTTCTTCACACTAGGCCTATCCAGACTCCTTGTATCCCTACCTAGAACTTGTAGATCCCACACATTTTAGTATATACATCTTCAATACCTAGAAATTCACATTTATATCACTCTCATATTCTGCATTAATCACACCAATTTTCAACACCTATTTGATCCTCTATAACATACTTTCTTCACAAACCTACTACCTAATTAGGCCACCAATTTAACAAGAAATTATATAAATTGAAAACCACAAACATTCAAATATTTGTTAATATTTATTTGACAGACCATTTTTCCCATTAAACATATTAAGAAGCGTCAAATCACAATTCACAAGAAAAACTACTTTTTTAGTAGAGCCCAAAAACCCTAAAATCTCAAAACAATGGAGGTCAACACAACACCTTCTAGTGAATACACACTCATAAAACCTCTTACACAACTAAAGATAAATATTACACACTTTTTTACCAATATTTTAGCTTCCAAACCTTTGGGAACCCATACATCTTATAACCCATTTTTAGACCTGCATACTCTTAAGCACAAACTAGGAAACCTGAGAGCAAACAAAAAATATCCAATTTCACTTAAACATAACTTCAGACCACAAAACCACTTAGAGCATGCTATAATAGGGTCAAAAAACAATACTATTCAAAAAAATCATCTTTAAGTTGCATCAATCTCATTATGCCACATGGAAACACCCATTCTGACCCTATAGATTGACCATATACAACTATCAACATCATGGCATTATCACAACATATATTGCACCTAGACATACCTGCTCCAACTGAAAACACCCATGTCTAGCCTTAAAGGACCATCTCAAGAACACCACAACAACCCCTACTTCTCTACTGAAATGAGTCTCTTAAGAAGCATAAATGAGACATCCTTTGCACCACTATCCTCTAAACCAAAGTGAAGTCAGGAGTGGTCCACATTTCCTTAGTAACCACTAGAATCCTCTTATAGCTATAAGAATTCTTGATTTTGTTCTTTTTCTCTTTATTCTAAACTATGACAACTATTTCCTTTTCTGTATCACTCTCCTCTTCTAAGATGTAATTGACAACACATGGAACAACTATGGAATCTTGACATACCTTTTCATTTGAAGCATCAACCTTGAAGCTTGGAACCTCATCACTAGGTATAGATAATTGATGTTTTTTTCATGAAGCTTGATCAATTATAGTAGGATGTTCACTTATATCCATACATATATTAGGACTAGCCTCAACTAGTACCTTGGTCTTCTCCTTGAGCTTGGTTTCTTCATTCACAAAATGAATAGTCAACGAGATCTCTTGGCACTCTTCACCTTCTAAATCATTTTACACCATAGCAAGTAGATTACATGGACCTAAGATCTCATCATGACTCAAAATTACTACCTTTGGTTTCCATGCATTAACTTTCCTCATTCATTTTACTTTAGGATCCTGATTAAACCTAGTTAATCTTGTGGGCCTTTTATTGTAGAATCTAACAATGTGACCTCTATATTCATAGTTATAACAAACCGTACACCTTGATAGAAACTCAAATTGTCTTACCTTAAATGGACAATGTTTTTTAAAGTTTCCTATATGATAATAGTTTAATAACTCAACCTTTCTCACACCTTTTGACTGATTACCCCCATCATAGTCCCATGCAAAATCATTCTTAATAGGTCTTCTACATTCTCAAGTTTTATGCCCAAAGTGATCACAAGTATAACAATAACCATTGAAATTTACATACCTCATCACATTTGGTTGTCTAATCTGATTTTTCTTTAATATATTTACACCATCATTCCTTATAAGATGATTTATCTTTATGGGTTGATTGTCCTTGTTCACATTAGTCTTCATCTTGTCTTGAGTTGCAATCTCTAGTTCTTCTTTGTATCCAAGACTAGTCTTATCAATTGCATGCTTTTGATCATTTATAATTTTGTCTATATCACTTGAGCTCTTTTAAAATATTAAAAATGGCATTACCTTGATAGATAATTTCTCTAACTTAGATTTTAATGACTCATTTTTAATTACATACCTTACACATCCATCTTCTATAACTTTTAGGCTTGTAGATAGGATTTCCAATTGACAATTGAGATGCTGACCATATCTTCATGCTCCTTGGCATATTCATCCATACTTGCCTTAAACACATTTAATTAATCCTCAAAGTCCTTGAGTTTAGATATCATCTTATTATTTATCTTTTTCTCAATCTTCAGTTCTTCATGAGCATTTGTCAATGCAGTCTCATAGGCCACCTCATCTTCATCATCATTTGAATCAATCCAAGTATACCCCTTTTGATGTGATCAACTACCTTCCTCATCCATGAAAAAATATTAATCTTTAACAAGATCATCATATTCATGATCATACTCTGAGTCATTGACTTCACTCTCATCTGATGAGTTACAATCTTATTTGTTATAAAGACTCTTCTTATATTTGAAGTACTTCCTTTTGTTATCAAACCTTATGAATACCTTTTTATTTTATCAGATATGAATGTTCTAGTTCCATAATCATGACCTTGATCATTCTCTTCATCATCATCCTTCTTATACCTATGAGGGCACTTATTGGCAAAATGTCTTATCTCATCACAATTGAAGCATTTGAGGGGTAGTTTACCTTTATACTTACCTAAACATGTTCTCAATTTACTTGAAATCAAATAAATTATTTCATCCTCATATATATCATGAATGTCATCCTCCATGAGTTTCTTACCTTATAACTTCTTATTTTTATTCATTTTAGTCTTGAAATATGCTTCCTTCTTTTGTGGTATATCATCATTCTTCCTCATCTCATAAGCAGTAAGGGTGCCATATAAGTGATCCATCTTCAATTAAGTAAGGTCATGAATCTATTCTATAGCAGATACTTTTGGATCAAAATTGGGGGATAGAGACATTAATACCTTTTGAACAATAGTATCCTCTTCAAGGTTCTCTCCAAGACTTCTGATGATGTTCATAATCTCATCGATTCTCTATAGAAAGGATGCCATAGAATCTTATTCATTCATCTTGAGACTTTCAAATTGCCTTCTATGAGTCTAAAACCTAGAAAGCTTAACCTTTGAGTATCCTTCATAAATGATCTAAATTTTTTCCCATATATCTTTAGTATATTTACAATGGATGACCTTACTAGATTTAATCTCTAAAAGACCACATGTGATAACATTCATTGTCATGGAATTGTTCTCAAGCAGCTTCTTGTCTATAACACTAGATGGAGGAGTAGTAGGGTCAACATATCCATCTAAAATAGATTGCCAAACATCAAACCATAATGACATAATGTATGTCATCATCCTTGCACTCTAAAAAGCATAATTAGATCCTTTTAACATCAATACTTTCTTAGTATAAAAACCTCCTTGATGACTACCCATATTGTACCTTGGATCACCTTTAAGCTATCAATCCTTTACTAAAGGACCTAATCTAATAGAATTTGTTAGAGGTACAATCACTGAGAGGGGGGGGAGTGAATCAGTGAGCCCATATATTTCTATTTCAATTTTAGTCCTTTCAAACTATTTAAATAATCAACATATATCAACTTGATTAAACAACAATAAAAAGAGAACTCAATCATTCAATGCATACAAAAGATCAAACACATAACATAAAGTTCTTATGGGAAACCCTCATGGGGATTAAAACCCACTCTCAAGTCTGTAACACATGGATTAATATCCTATTAAGAAATTACAAACAAGAGACCAATCAACTCTATTAGACCAACAAGCCTTGATCATGTTCTCCTAACTAAAGGGCTTTAGTGAAACACTTTTTTCACAAGGAATAACTTCCCCCTAAAGAATATAAGGTCTGTATACACATAATATTTTCAAAATTTCATTGATTACTAACACTTTGTATCTTACAGGAACCTATCGAGTCTCAAAATCTTTGAGTGCATGCCTTAAGGGGTACATCAAGAAAGGGGTGGGTAGACCAGCAGTGCTTCATAATATTGTTGTCCCTTTTTCCACTTTTCATCTACACACTCATATTTTAAAAACATTAACCCTAAGCTTTTTATTCTCAACCTTATCCATTCCAAACATTTTCCTCTTTCCATTCTCCTTTTCTTTCCTTAATTTCCTTTTAGATGATAAATTATACTAGGTCGACCATGGCCAACCCTATATAATTTAGGGGCATTTTTCAATTTTTGAGTTCATTAACCTTTCGACTAACCTATCTCAGACTTAATGAATTATCGCTAAAAATATATAGGGTCAACCATGGCCAACCCTATATATCTGATGTTTCTAAGAGGATTTAATGCAAAATCCACCTATATAGACAATTTCATTTCTAAACATTTAAAGTAAATATAAGTGAAGAGTAATAAGTGCAAAAAAACATCTATTTATTGATCATTCTACTTGAGGAATAAATCTTAGTGTCTCATACTTTCTTTATAATTACATACCACCAAAACCTCTTGTGAAGCATCTTGGCCAAGGGAGAGATTGAGGCTCAATGGGTTCATCTTCAAGAAAAAGTATTCCTAACTTTTTTTCTCCTTTGTAAGAGCATATAGATAATGTAGTTTTGCTTCTCTTCCCATGCATTAGGATTCCATATACATTGATATGAGTATATGTCTTCTATGCATGTTAAGTTTAGTTGTTTGTTTTATTTCTAACCCCCACTTTGTGTCACAATATTTGGTGTGCATTAGATTAGATTTACTTTCTTGTTTATTATCATAGGTGAAATATTAAACCTTAGGACTCTTTTAGGGTTGTTGCATGATTGTGTTAGATAATAGGCTTTGGAACCCTACCTTGCATGGTGTATTATGACAAGTGATCCCCTAATTATGTCTAGAAGATCCCCATATTGGTCAAGCTCCCATTGAACAAATTTATTCTTAATTAGAAGTGTAGGTATGCTCTATCTATCTTCTCTGAGCTAGGATTTATTTATAGATATGATGCATTTTTGATTGCATACATTTTGGTGAACCCAACATGAAACTAACCCTTCTAGGGTTTATTTCAATTTCTTTCATTCCTTTTAGCATTATTTTTATCATATATCTATCATACTATATCGACTCTATCAACCCAATTCTAATTTACGTGTGCAGGTTTTCAAGAACAAGTAACTAGATGACTTAGATGACTCATTACATGTTTCCAAACTTCCAATTCAGACTAATAGGTTGACCCAATCAACCCTGTACATTTTTAGGAACTCTACTTAGCATATTAGGTTGATCCTAGTTGACCCTATAGATTTTAGACACTCAATATCAAGATTTTACAAAGTTTGATTGACCTAATCGATCTAGTTAGCAGAGTTTTCAACCATATTTCAAGGTTATTGACTAGTAATCTTCATTATTAGCATCTCTAATCCACCAAGGTTCCTTTCTATGTCTCTATCTCTCTATTTTACTATCTTTCCTTTCATAATTTATAGTCTTCAAAATTTCCCCTTCACAATCAATTGGATCAACCTTATCAACCCAGTTTTATGTTCTGTGCACTATCTAAAACAACTAGGTCAACCTTGGCTGACCCTATTCATTTTGAAACCTTGCTTCCATAGAATAGGTTTGACCCTATTATGTATTTTTTTATATAATGTCAATACTATACCTTGTTTCAAGTTGAAATTAATATCTATATGCTAATAATTATTACAAATTTCTTTTCTTGTTGATTGCATGCTTAAAATATTTAATATAGTCTAATTAAGGGGTTTTCAATTAGACATTTAGTTTCACTATTTCTATTTTATGTGCACAGAACCAAGTCATAAAAACTAAACAAACATTTTAACATTTGTCTACCCAAGGCCAACCTAATTGGATTTCATCACCAAGGGAGATGCTGACTTGATACTCTGGTCAAGTATAAAGTGTGGTTAATGATATATACTAAGAAATTGACACCCTTATTGCTACAGTGTGTGAAGTGAGGGGGTAGGCCCCAATACCAAGCCTATATCATTACCACTACAATCCCTTTCAACCCAAACTACGTGAAACCATGCTTAGATCATTATCTAGTTCCTTGCTTTACAACCAACTTCCCATCATATTTAAAATCATTTATTAATAATCTAATAAAACATATTAGGTTAAAAAATTAGTTAGCTCTTTACTTTTTAAGTTGATTGCTTGCTCTTTGCTTAATTGTGAGTGAAAAAAACTTGAATTAGCCAACATTAGTGAAAGTTTTTATATTGTGTGCTTTAATTATATTGGCCAACATTAATCTAATTGACTATTTATTTCCCTTCAATTCTTACTTTATTTGATTAACTACAAAAATTATCTTGTTTCACTTCATAAATTATTTTCAATTTTTCTCTTTTTCCATGTCTATTATACTAGGTCAACCTTGTACCTTTTTCAAACTTATGTGCACTATAAAGGGTCGACCCAATCAACCCTATACTATGTGCAACCCCTTTTACCTCTTTTGGCAGTCTGTGCATTTTACTAGATTGGCCCAATTGAACCTATAATATTTTATAGTCCTTATTTCTATGTTAGGTCAAACTAATCAACCCTATACTATTTCTATCACTTCTTGGTTTTTTGATATCTCATATCTCTTCCTTTTTCCTTCATCATGAAATTTTTGTTTGATAGTGACACTAAGTTGTAGTCAACATACATGATGAATCTTACCAATCCTCATAAGGTCTCCCATAGATAAAATAGCGATCCTTTCTTAGATGATAGTAATGTTCATATTACCATTTGTATAATGAACTATGGGACCCCTCCTAATACATCTTCACAACATAATTCTCTTTTCTCATTTAGAAGACCAACCTGAGTTAAAGTATACTCCTGAAATGCTCTTCTTTATCTCCAAATTTCCTTAACATCAAGAAAATAATCCTTCTACCATTTACAATATTATGATTAATGGTCAAGCTGAAGAGCCTTATTCACCTACTCCTACATTCTTAACTAGATTCAGGGGTATCAATTTCTTTGATTCTCAACCTCTTCCTTATATTATGACCCCTTCTCATACCATGAACTCTTCTTCTCTAACTTCTTACACCTGCATGCCTTGTATCTTAACTAACATGTAGGTTCTACATTTAGTGGGCCTCTCTTGATATCCACTATCCTTAATCCATATATTATTGCTTCTTCTTCTCAACCATACAATAGTCCATCTTTTGCTACACATGCAAATTTTTCCACTAGTGCATCTCATTCTCATAATTCTTCTCAAGCTCCAATCAATACTAATAGCGGTACCCAAACCACTAATACTAACACTAATGCCAACCTTAATGCTTCTAATAATTCCAATCAAAGACATCAAATTTTATTGAAAACTCTTAATCAAATGAATACATTTCAATCTCATAACACAAATCAAATAATGAGATTACAAAACCACCTTCTTCACATTTAATCTCATTCGTAACCAATGGCTTTGGGCACACATAACAAAAATCTTCCCCCTCCTCTTTGATATTCTTAACTCAATATCATTCCTCAACCTCTTTTAATCAACAAAACCATTAATCATATTGAAAATTAACCTCTTACTCCTTAAATTACTAACATTGACATAGGAGGTATAACACCTACAATTTCTTATAATGGATCAATTGATCCCACCCTTCATCTTAAGACATTTATAAATATTTATAAGGATTGGGTTAAATTAAACACCTTTTCTGATACCAATCACCTTGCCAAAACCCTCCAATGTGATGCCTTGGATTGGTACAATCAACTTAGAGCACATTATATTACTAGTTTGGAGGATTTAGTGAATTATTTATTCAAGAATTCCAAACTAGTGATCTTCCCAAAAACACTTTGGCCCATTTCATAAATTTCAAAAAAAATGAAAATAAAACCACTCAAGCCTTTATTAAAAGATAGAAGACTTTGTCACATAAATGTGAACATAACATGGTCAATGACAATCTTTTCCATCTCTTTACCAATGCCCTTTTTCCTAAATTACAATATCAAATCCGCACTCTCTCTCCACATACCTTAGAGGAGGCTATTGACCAAGCTAAATGAAAAGATTTCCTAATGCATAAATTTGAGCCACCCCAACCTTATGTAAGTCCTCATCTCTTACTAAAGAACAAAAGTCACAATGTTACCAATGATGGTGTTATAGATTCTAATGACAACATTCACAATGTTCAAGCTATCATTCTTACCCCTTATTTGGAACCAGCTCCTCATTCTTAAAAATATACTAATCCTTGTTTCTCTTCACTAAATAACATAAATATTAACAAACCTCTATCCTCATTTGAATTTCTTAAGCATCTAACTAGGCATCTTCCATGAGAGCTTGAACCTATTCATCCTATGAAATCCTGGTATGATCCTAATAAGTTTTGTTGGTTTCATGCTAGTTTGGGTCATTCTCATGAAACCTGTTGACGAATTCATAATTTAGCTATAGATTTTCTTCTTGGATATAATTTTTATGATGATTTTATCATTATAAAGTGCCAACAAACTTATAAAATTGCTTTCAAGGACTATAAAACACACGACAAAACTCAAGCCTTAAATCAAGTGAATGCTCATTTAGCTATCTATAAAGACCCTCTTCCTAATCACCAACTGATTCAAGACACCCAAGACAAGTCCACCCCTTCCACCAAAAATGTATTTAGTCTTTTTGAACCAACTTTTGAAGACAATTTGGTTAACATGACTAATATACAAAAGGTGGCTGATTTTAATGATTCTTAACCTATCTACACTCCTCCTTCATCTCAAACATATCATGTTATCCATGATTCTTCTCCAACTCATTTAAATGAGTTAGGGAAAGATGGACTTATTATTTTTGATGACCCAATTTATGTTTCTCCCTTGCATAACACTTCCCATTCTATTTATACCACTCTTTCATCATCTTCTAATATTAATGATAATCAAGCCTCTACTAACACTTCTTATTCCAATTTTCAAAGTTAACTTAAATAAACTACTTCATCATCTCAACATGATTTATAACCTTATTCCAAACCTTCTTCTTCTTACCAACACAAATTTCAATGTAATTTAGCTCTTCCTTTTGAGGACCTCCTTTATCATTACACATCAATATCTAACAACATTCTTATGGGTTATGATGGGTAGGATCCCATTGCAAATCTCATTAATCTCCCATCCCAAATTTCATATCATGAGCTTATGAGGACTTCTCCCCATCATATAAACCATCTCATGTAACTACTATTCAAGATGAATGTTCATCATCTTCCTCTAGTAGGATGAGAAGTAGCTTTATCTATTTCTAAGGGTAGTATATTAAAACAATGTGAAGAGATGTCTATCAATGTTGATAAAAATATAGACACTCATCTTTCCTTAAAATTTCCCATAGCTTTTATGATTCTTGATGAGATTTTACTTCATGCAGATGATCTCCCTTATTTATTAGCATCTAAATAGGTGATATCTAAGTTAAGCATGCATTGATTGATGAGGGATTTAGTACATGTATTTATTCTCTTGATTTCATTAAAAAACTTGGATATTTATAATGTAATCTTAAATCTACACACAACACCTACCAAGGATATAATAGAAGGTAAATGCCTCCTCTAGGTTGTATGTGGCTTCCCATTATTGTCCCACCTATCATTGTTTATGTGAAGGTGATGATATTTAACTTTCCCCTTTCTTATAACATCTTTCTTGGTAAGCCATGGACTCATCACATGAGAGTTGTTACATCTTCCACTTGTCAATGCATTAAATTCCCTCATAATGGAGCCATTTACAGGATTCAAGGTGACACTAACCTTTAGAATTCTAAACAATTCCAAGATCATGGTGTCTTTGAGATTCCTACTCTTGAGCCATTACCTAGCATTCTATTTTGTGAGTCACAACATCTTAACTTTCCCATTAATTTAAACCAAGGTTATAGTGGGTACCCTAAGCTCATTGGTAACATTCCTCCTAATCACTTAGACTCTAATGATATGAGCCTAGTGAGATTAACTTAAAAACCAAATATCCTAATCTCTCACCTTATCTAATCTTGTATATTTCTTCTTCCTTAAAAACTCACTCTTGTAAGCCTCCTTATGATGACATTCCCATAGTTTTAACCAAGACTAGGCATTATATTCACCATACTTTTGTAGATGATAAGGTCAACACTACTTATTTCTTTGACCTTCACACCCTAAATTATGATGATGGATATTCATTAGATGATTTATTGTTATGCAGTCTTGTACAAGCCCACGATGTCGAGATTGTCCATTATCATTATTATTTACTTGAGTTTTTCATACATCTCATCATTTTCCTTCACTTATAGTTCATGATTTTTTTATTTTTCCCCTTTATCGTAAGGTAGAGATGGTGATGACACCTCCAATTTTTGAGGATCCATGTAGGACTATGCTCATGGATCATTCTATGACCAAGCCTTACCACTTTACTAGGTAACGTAGCCCTTGTAGTTGGTTTACCCTTGAGGTTAGTGTAACTCTTCTTAGACCTTCTATAGATATTTCTCCTCCCTCAATAGAACCTGCTATAGTTGAGATTCTTCCCATTCCTACTATAATTGAACCTATTTTTTCTCCTAGTATTGTTGAGCCTACCCTTATTTTTGATTCCATTACTCCTTCTATTGAGTCTAGTTATATTCCTTCCTCATCATCACCTTCCCTTGGTGATGGTTTTCTCTAGTTACCTAAGATGGGTCCTCTAGCCACCAAATGGGTTGATGAGTGTTCTCTAGATTCTTCTACTCTTATTTCACCTCCTTCTATGAGTACTTCTACTAAAACCACTCATAAGTGTATATGTTTCTTACATGGGATAAATAATCATTCTTCTACCCATTTTCTCAAGTTGAAATAATATATTGATACCTTTCATCCTTTTTCCCCATCATCAAATGAACCCATACCTCCCTCTAAGTTACTTATTGAATATCTACTCAAGTATGGTGAGGTATATTGTCTATGGAATCTATGTGGTACCCATCATACCAATATCTATTGCATCCTTAAATAATATCTTAAGGATCACCTCATAGCCAATCTCAGACTTTCTACCACTCCTCCCATAGGTCATCCATATAAGAAGGCTCCTTCTTTGACCATGGCTCAACTTCCTATGTTTCCATTGCCTCTTATGGTTCGATCTCCTCCTATCATCCCTTCACCATGTTTTGTGCCTCCACCCATGATTCCTTCAGTCATGGACCTTCCCTCACCTATGGATCCTTCTCTACCAGTGATTCCTACATCTCTTGCAGAGCCTACTACCATGCATTCTCTTGACCATCCCTTGTCTAATTTCCCTCGTCAACATGATCCATCAAGTATTCCTACTTTTTATATGGAGGAGATTAGAAAAGAAGTATTTGCCTAGTATTCATTAAATATTGACAAAATGCTAGTGGCAGTTCATCTCTAGCTTCATAGAGATTTATTCGATGTCTTGAATAATGTGCACGGAAAAATTTATTAGTATTTATGATCACATGCATGGTGATTTCACATTTTCATTTGTGTTGGACATGTACTCCAATCTTATCTTTATCTATCTATTATATCAGTTGACATTGTGTCAAATTTTTTCTTATCATTTATGGTGATCTTACTTATACTATATCTTGCGTATCTTATCATTTATATTTTTCATATGATTTTCTTTATTTATCATTTATTTCTTTATTTTTGATTAAGTTTTTTCTCAAAATTCTTTTCTTTTATCTTCATGATTGTTTGATTTCTTATCTCTATTTTTCATGGGTAATTATCATTGTGACTTGGTTATACAAGCCATATTCCCTTTGGTCATTATCTCCCTTTTACCATGTGATCATTTTGCAAACAATCCTACTCATTACTATCTCCTTACACTGGTCTAATTTTTGGATCTCCTTTTTTCCTTCTTCCTTTTCTACAAACTAATCATATACACAATTGACACTTGAGATCACATGTTAGATCATTGTCAAGCCTAAGTGTCCTAGTCAATATTTGTCTTTGGTTACTTATGTTCATTTAGCCTTAGCCTACAAATAATTTATGTGTATCACTAAATCTCTCATGTTTGGTCATTCCAATTCCATATGGAGGAGGAATCTTTAAAAATCCATAAAAAGTTAAAATCCAAATCATTTAAACAAAAAGCAATGATACAAAAGGCAAAATTATTCTTAAAAGTCCAATAACAATAAAAGAAAGATGTGATTCAAAGTAAATTTCCTTCTTCTAGTCAAAGATATAAATCCATAGTTGGCCTCACGGTAGAGATGAGGTCCTTTGGGGTGCGGTAGGCTAGTATATTAGAATAAAAAAATCTTTTAGTCCTACCTACTTTCTCATGCAAGTACCCAATCTTCATAGTAGACCAACATCTCTGTAAGGGGTCTTGAAGAATGGGGAACATGTCATGGGAAGGTAGGTCCATTTTATTTTTCTTGTATAAATTTACCTTCATGATTTGACCTTAGTATCATGCCTATTTTCCTACAAAATTTTGTGTCTATATAAAAAAGGTTTCCTTTGTATATAGATGACCACTAGTCACTTAGTGTCTTCTCATGTCCTTAGTATGCCTCTTGTCGCTTAAGGTATTATCATAAGATGCCTAAGTCTTGATTTTTACACTCCCTTTTTCATTCCCTATATCCCTTATATTTCTTCTTGAGAAATATTGTCTCATCTATTGATCACTCCCCTTGGGATTTCATTTGTGAGTTACATTATAAGACTGTGGATAGGACCCAATAATCTATACAAATTACCATATTTTTCCTTATTATTACCCACATCCTTAATTACCTAATTTTTCATATTTATTCCACCCTACTAATGTTATGTTTGTGAGTTTTAGTGTAAGACCATAGATAGGACTTGACATTCCTAAATAAAATTCTAATACCCAAGTCATAAATAAAATTACATGTGTCATATATGAGATAAGATTTGATTAATTATTAATTTTCATGTCATTAGCATGCTTCTGAACTTGATTTAGTATGTTTTATGCTTACTTCATTTCTATTTTACCTTTTTATGTTCTTATTTTTTGAGAGCATGTAAGAATATAACCATTTCTTGAATTGTTCATACTTCCCAGCTTGAATTAGTATGATCAATTTAAGACCAATCTTTTTCCAATTCTATTTTTCTCTTATACTTTCCAACATGATTTAGTATAATTGATTGATTGAATTATTTTTTTTATACCATTTGTGCCCTTTTACATACCTTCTATTCTATTACATTCTTATCATACTTCCCAATGTGAATTAGTATGACTTTACTTATTTTAATTTTATGCAAAAATATTTCACTTTGGTTTAAAAACAAATCCCTTTTCACCATCTTTTTTTACCATTTCTTGGTTATTTATACTTAGTAATTTCTTGTTATTATACATTTCCCAGCTTGAAATAGTGTGTAGTACATTTTATTGATTGATTATAGTCTTCCAAGTCCTTTTTGCCTATTTATTTTTAACCATGCTTGTGTTTTTTTATTATAGAAAAGAAACTAGATCTCATATATTTCCTATAACATATAAAACAAAGATAAATACATGTGATAGAGAGAAATATATCCAACACATCCACAACCATAATGAACAATCATAATAAATAATAATTACAACATACACAATCAAGAATAATATAACAAAATGATGCGTACACACACACACACACACATCATGAATTTGATAAAAAAATACAACCATATATAATTCTCTAGCTCTATGGCTGGGTCCCATCCTATCTATCTCATGGCCTAGCCATGATACCTACTGAGGCCTCAGTCTGACTCCCCCAAATAGTAAACTATAAGGAGGCCATCTAAGATCTTAGTCCATCTACCTATCCTTATTGGTGTGCTACCTACACCTGTGATTGCATAAATTGGGTATGGATCTCTATCATTTTCACCATTATGGCTAAATGCACATCTTTTTCCTTATCCATGGTCTACCATGCCCACATCTCACTTGCACCCATATCTATTGGTGTCTGTATCCTCTTTCTATGTGCAAGTATTTATCTTGTTGCCTGTATAGCTAATCTAAACCATCTCACTTGAGATGGGGTAGATGGTACATTGGGGTCATCTAATGTAGTAGCATCATATGGATTCAAAGTCTCATCTGGGATGTCATAGAGTGTTCCCCTCACTAGGGACCCCCATCTCTTCTTTACATACTCTATTAAATCTACAAAATCACACTAGATAGATATTAGATCATTGTTATATCTCAAAATATCTATCTATTTATACTTCTAAATAAAAACTTAAAGCAATAATTTAACCATCTATTCTTACTTATCTATGTCTTAGCTACTATGGTCTCTCCATCTGCATGACTACCTAACATAGTCTCCCCATATGTGCATCCTACTAGTACCTCCTCTATAGGATACCTCCTTAGCTTAAATCCTTCTATCCTATTTATTTTCCATATCATCTTATGCCTAAGTGGTCTCTCTATCATTCATCCCTCCTCTAGCTCCTATGTTGGCCCATCAAGGATGAAATTGATCTTTTCTATCTCCTACTACCTCCATTTCCATAATGTCATTGGTGGTCATAGCTCCTCCTACTATAGAGTTAGTAGCAGTATATCTGGTATATCTACATCTACCTCCCTATCCTCTTGTTCTACTCCCTATCATGCTCAACTAGTCTATAACTGCTCATGACATGGTCTAAGTATTGATCTCACTATCTATGGTCCTATTCCTCTCCTCCCTTATGTTTCTCTCACATGCCAAGCCTACTACTTAGGAATTAGTATTGGTTTCATTGGATGAGTTATGCCCATCTATCGTGGCACCCATGCCACTATATGTGGCTCTCTCCACCATGTGTAGTATCCAATAACCTCTATCAACTTTATTACTGGTGCAATTGTGTACTAGCTTGCCTATGTAGTTTATATATCTCCATATGACTATCACACTATGTATATACATCTCATTTATTGAAGTGATAACATATGGATCATGACTTGTGATACCTATTCCTCTCTCCATCTCTGTACTCGAGGTGACCTATCATTAATCACATGGGGTAATCCAGTTGATTGATACATAGGAAACCTCTCATATATCCAATTTTTTAGAAATATAACTAGTCCCATGGTCTTCTTCCCTCTGACCAACATCTCATATAGATCATGTACAAGTTATACCTAAATGATAGATCCTAGATTATATAGAACTTACTCCTCCAACATCATCCTTCTCAAAGCTACCATGAATAATGCTACCTTTCCATTTAACTTGTGATATAAAACCTACTATTTCACAAGTCCTATCATAACTTTATAGATATCTAAAATATGTGATATATATACATCATCCATACTAACTCTCTACCCTTCAAAAATCATCTTTGAGCCTATATCCCACATGGATAAGGCTCTCCTCTCCTCTATGCTATATGATATCCATGTGGTCATTGGGCCTCCTATTATGGGAAGCCCAAAGATGATATGGACATACTCTAGTGTGATGGAAACCTTTATAACATCCCCATCCACCTCCCATTTGAAGGTGTTAGTTAGTCATTCCTAATAATTGAAGAACATGACAAAAAAATCTGAACTCATGGGGATCCTACACATGTCAGATTTTCCTCCTAGACCTATGGATACTAGTATAGCCCTATATTTATCTGATAATCACTCTAATAATAATGATAAATAAGCCACATCCACCAATATCTATAGCCTCCATCATATCTATATCCATAAAAAAACAAAGGATGTATCAGTTTTCCATGTCATGTATAGTCAAAATACATTCTTTTTACATTTTTACTTCAAAAACAAGACTAATTACTTTTAAAATTATTCATTCTTATTAATTTTACCCAATTTATATCCTACTTGGTCCTTCTTTCCCTCATTTGGTTATTTTGGGCCATTCTATCCCTCTTTCAACCATCTACATGCTTTTCCATGCTTATTATAGTGTTTTTGGTCAAATTATTTTGACCAAAAACTCCCTATTTTTACCTTAGTTGACTTTAAAATCTTAGTCAAACCTATTATTTTCCCCTTAATAGTATTGTGTTATCATTCTATGCCTTTCAAACCAATTGGCAAACTACATTAGGGTGGTAGCCTATAAACTGTATAGGGTTGACCCATACCTACTGGGTCAGTACTATGGATTCTACTCAATTTCATCTTACTGGGTTGATGAGGTTGACCTAGTTCATTCTACCTACTGACCCCTTGCATTTTCCTAAAAAAGTGCATTTTTCTACTTTTTTCCTAATTCCTCTATAACCATTTCCCATCTTGTAATTTTATATCACTATAATCTAATTTTGTCTCATTCTGACATCTATAAATTCTTAAAATTCAAAATTATTGAAAATACATTTTAATTCACTACAAATTTCAAAATCTAGTTTGAGGTTCATAGTTGCATGCCTATAGTGCACCTATTACTACCTCTAGATCCTTTCCCTCTCTATCATATCATCTCCTCACCATCCTAGCTTGTTTGATCTCTAGAGGTATTTTTTCTCTCCTTCACAAGTCAAAATAACAAATGACTTATCTTTTCCCTTATTTAAAAACACTTTTCAAAATTTAAATTCTTCAATTATTATCTTACAAATTCCTTCTTTTGTCTATATCATTTTTTTTACTCATCCATTTCAAAACTATAAAATGTGTTGGATTCATGATGAAGTAGAGATTATTTTACACTATAATATATCTATTTTCCAAGAAAAAATAATTTTTGGATATTTTTTGCACTAACTTCTACAAGTTGGCCTAGTGTTCTTCACATTAGATGCCTTCACTTTTTCTTGCAGTCTACTTATTTATCTATAGCATTAAGGTAAGTAAAGGTACATGTTTTTCAATTCTATCCTTTCTTTTATCTTATTTTCTACTTACTGCACTTTACTTAGCATCATCATTGTGTGTTATCATGTTCTATTTCCTAAAGCACCATCCTGTGTTACAATCATGTGACACATGATGAGCTTCAAGTGGGGCATATGTATACAAATAATATTTTAAATTTTTTATTAATTACTGATAGTTTGTAGCTTGTAGAAACCTATCAAGTCTTAATATCTCTAACTGCATTCCTTAAGGGGTGCACTAGGAAAGGGGTGGGTAGACCATTGGTGCTTTGTAAGATTATTGTCCCTTTTTCCACTTATCATTTACACACTCATCTCCCAAAAAAATTAATCGTAAGCTTATTCTTCTCATCCTTACCCATTTGAGTCATTTTCTTCTTTTTGTCTTCCTTTTCTTGCCTTAATTCCCTTTTAGACTATCGGTTGTACTAAGTTAACCATGGTTGACCCTGTACAGTTTAGGGGTATTTTTCACTTTTTGGGTTTGTTAGCCTTTCATCTAACCTAGTTTAGACCTAGTGAATTGTCCTAAAAACATAAAGGGTCAACCATGGCCAAACATATACAACCAACATTTTTAGGAGGATTTAGGGAAAGATCCATAAATATATACAAGTTCATTTACAACTATTTAAAGAAAATATAAACAAATAAGAATAAGTAAAAATAAACATCTGCTTATTGGCCATCCTACCTAAGGAATAAATCTTAGGGTTCCATACTTTCTTATGAGATACGGATCTTGTCTTGTGGATAAGTCTTTTGGATGCATAGATAGGATATGTAGCCTAGAGATAATTTGTCTTTGTTATCCTTACATACCAAAATAATATCTTGTAAAGCACCTTGGCTAAGGGAGAGATTTAGGCTTGGCGGGTTGATATTCAACGTAAGTATTCTTATATTTATTTCTCCTTTGTAAGAGTAGATAGACAATGTAGTTGTACTTCTCTTCCCATGCATTAGGATTATGTATACATTGATGTAAGTATATGTATTCTATGCATGTTTAGTTTAGTTTTTTTTTCTAACCCCCTCTATGCCACAAGCTTTGGTGTGCACTAGATTAGATTTACTTTATTTTTTATTAGCATAGGTGAAATATTAAACATTAGGACTCTTTTAGGGTTATGTGATTATGTTATAAGGTAGGCTTTACAACCCTATCTCATATGGTGTATTGTGATAGGTGATCCCATTATTAGTTTTAGTAGATCCCCATATTGGTTATTCTCCTATTTAACAAATGTATTCCTAATCAGAAGTGTAGGTATGCTCTATCTTCTCTAATCTAGGATTGATTTATAGACATGATGCATTTTTGATTACATACAAAGTCCTTAAAACCTCCTTTGAAAACCTCCACCTTATAACTGATGTTTTCAACACCTGATGATGGATATATGTTTTCTAACCTCTACACAAACACACACACTCTCTCTCTTAAATAAGCCTCTCACATAGGATGTCATATTCTCTCTCCTTCACTCAAATTTTCCTCATATGCACACTTAGACCTCTTCACATATTTTCAAACTGTAAGAACACTTTTTTGACATAAAAATATGACCTACAGGTCATACACATACTCATCAATATTATTATCATAGAATCTAATTGGAAACTCTACCTCTCTTTCACTCCATAAATCTCAATTGTACCTTACACAAGAATTTCTCAGAAAGTCTACTAAAAAAATATAGAAACCATCATCTTTGATTTCAAAATATATATATATATATATATATATATATAGATATCATGAATTAACAAGGTAAAAATATTTCCTATTGGCCAAAATATATGCCTCTACCCTTAAGTCATCTCACATGGGTCACACTTAAGCACAATCCACTTTTAAATAGGCCTAAGTCACTTTTAGGTCCTATGGAGACCCATTCAGCTCTTTTACACTTATCTAAGAAACAAAATAACATAAGAACACTTAACAAAAGAATATAACCATTCCAAATGATTTATAGGTCCTTAAGTGCCAAAAACCATCATGGTACCCTTTATCTTAAGCATAAATAGCTCAAACACTTCTCTATACACATAATCATTATGAATGAAAACACAGTCAACTTTAAAACCTTTGTTCATATTGGTTATGATTGATCAAACCTTAATAATGTACACAAAGCATATTTATGGAATCTAAAACACTCCCAAATATATATTCACCACTAAACATAGAAACAACACTAATACAAGATTGAACATCTTTCCCAGGTTACTTGTCAGACATACTTGAAAACATAGTCCACTTTAGGGTTCAATATATTAGACTATAAACACTTTTAGATCTTTAATTCCATATTTATAGATTCACCTTAGATTCCTCTACCACTTTTATTTTTACACCATGAGAAAATTCATCTTTAATGAAAAGATATGGTCGAAAAACCATAGACTATTTTTTCCCTTTGTTAAATTCAAATATTCAAAATCAAATAGTCACAGTTAAACTTCAAACACTATGATCACATCTCCTATCCTCTCAAATTTAGATAAATATCACACCATTAATATTCTCTAAACTTTAACTTATAAGTTCCAATGCTCTAACATTAAACATTTGATAGTTGACCTCAACTTGTACAGTTTAGAAACTTTGACCTCATGCACTCCATCAATCTCCTATATATAGCTCAATATTTAACAAAGCTAAACAACTATCACTTTGACCTCTTTAATTTAATACATAATTTTTATCTCTATCTATATAATCACCCACTCACTTTTGATCCTTGGAAAAAGCTTGATCTTTATATTTGATCAACATTAAACATAGAACACTTAACACCATCTCTTTGCTTCCTAACATCTTAGATAAAACATGCATTGTTGATATCTTCAAGAGTTGTTCAAACATTACCTTGTGAAAAATTTACTAATTACGAGGACCATTTCAATCTATCTAAGTAATCAAATTTGAACCTCAATAACTTATTTTGCACTTAGATGCATGATCTAAAATTTGGACCATATGATCTCCTCACATAGGAGAAACCAACCATTTTTGAAATTACTATTGGAACCCTCACATGTGTGAGATATATTTTTATTAAAATTCATTCTCAAAA
Source organism: Torreya grandis (assembly GCA_037957365.1). Lineage (NCBI taxonomy): Eukaryota > Viridiplantae > Streptophyta > Pinopsida > Cupressales > Taxaceae > Torreya > Torreya grandis. Next base: position 1,898,786 of record JARHVA010003374.1, on the reverse strand, counting down.
TTTTATGACATAGGTCCAACTATGTCAAAAACTACTTGGGAGGCTAACTTTGTACTTGCATAACTTTTGTTGCACTTCAGTGTATGACCCAAAATTTAACATAAATCAACTAGGCTCAAAATTAAACAAATCAATATGATCATATTATTTTTAAATGCCCATGCATTTGAGATATTATGTTTTCAAAATGATTACTTGACTCTTCTTTCCACATTATAAATTTGGCTAAGTATCGAAAACCACTATCTAAATGCCTGGGAGCCCAAATTTGCACATACTCTAGTCACCATACTCATCCCTAAACATCTCTAATCATGACAAAACTAAATATCAACTAAGCCTCCTTTAAGCACACTAAGATAAGCATATTTCACACTTTGTCATTATTACTTAGGATAGCAAAGCACTTCATCCACTCACCAGGATACCTCTATGACATCACTAATAACTCTTCAAAATTAAGAACATTAAGGATAATTATATTTATTTCCATATTAATAAAGGAAAAATGTTTCTTTAATTTGAACAAATTATATCCCACAATTAGAAAATTTATTCCTCTAAGTTGGGTAAGCTAGATCATAAAGAAGAAATCAAGAAGAGAGATAAATAGAAACCCCCCCTTTAGGATGGATGAATCTTAATTTTAATGTATATTTGAAAGGAAAATTGGGACTAAGTGGAGGATGTGGAATAATTATAGATCATAAGGGCAATCTAATCATTGCTTATGTTGAATACATGGGTGTTAAGCCTAATCACTAGTTAGAAGCACTAGCAGCATTATGGGGGATCAATTTGGAAAATCAATTAAGAGTTCAAAAACTCATAGTGGAGGGGGACTCTCTAAATATTATGAATTATTTATCATGGAAAAATGTAATTAGTTGGTCCATCAAACATGTTTCAGATGAGGCTATAGTTATTTTGGAATCTTTTCAATAGGTTATCCTTCAACATACCTATAGGGAAGGAAACAATATAATAGATTGGTTTGCCAATAAAGGAGTGACTGTTGTGTGTCTAATGACTTGGATGGATTATGAATATATCCATAGGGATTTGTTTCTAAAGATAAAAGATGAAGGAAATCCTAATGTTCTTAACCTTAGGCATATTGGGGAATTCTCTCATAGAGGGAAACATTATTAGACTCGTTTGATTTAGGGACTCATATTGTTTGGTTTAATTATTTTGGGGCCTATGGATAAGTTTCTAAATGTCCTAAAACATAGTTTAGATGGCACAAACATAAAACATAATTGTATTCCCTCTCAACCTTATTCAGTGAATCCCAATTTAGAAAATAGAGAAAGTCTTTTTTAGTTCTATGTTGGTCATAAGGAAAGCAACATGGGATTACCTAATTGAATAGAAATGAAAATGCTTCCTAAAGTTAAGAAAAATGAAAGAGTTTGGGAAGCTCTGAAAGTGAGAGGTTTTTTTTAGTTTTATGGAGAAGATTGTAGTATATGTTAGGTAATTCTCAATCATGTTTATGAAATTCTAGGAGGATAGAAAAATTTCAATCAATGGAGTTATTCTCGACATTAAATAAGAACTCATTACTCATGTTACTAGGTTGGTGTTTGAGGAAACCAATATTTAAAGCTCATTGAGATATTTCAAAAGGGACAAAGAGACATTCCTTGAGGAGGGAGAACAATTGTAACTACTTCACAATGGCTTTGAATGAGAATCCTTGCCCAATCTATATGCAGATATTTTTTCCATATAATATAGTATACAACCTTGGAAGGTAGGTATAATGTAGTTAGATGGTCTTTATTTAAAATTTTGACTTATTTTAGGCATGATGTTCCTTTCAATCTTCCTTTTTTCATTGTGAAATCATGGAGGTTTTGATCATGAAGTGGAAATTAATCGAATCCAAGACATGAAGGGGTGATCTACCTCAATTTTAAATATTTTAAGGGCATGAATCAAATAAACTCATGCATTCCTCAACCCTAGAAGGAATATGAAGAGTATGTGTTTGTTGATATTATAAAAATTTAAAAATGTTTGGATAAAATACCCTAGGAGTTTGAGTAGGGTTACAGAGATCATTAATGAATGTGTGGATAATAGGACAAAGGATTTTAAAATAAATAATCCAAAGATGTAGGAGAATATAAATAAATGTCTATAGAGTGTTTCAAATCCTATAATGTTTAGTTAGGGGAAATAAGTCATGCAAAAAAAAATGGGAGATTCAACTAGGGATTTTGTTGATGTAAAATATGTTAGATAGGTTTTAGGGGAGGGTTATAAGAATGTTGAATAGAAAAACAATTCAGCTCATAAACTTATTTCATAGACTACAAAAAGTGTGTCTAAAAATGTTCCTATAAATAAAGGGGAGACCTATCAAAATAGGCAACCAAAGGATGAGAATGAGGCCTTCAATAATTTGGTGACCTCTATTGAGGGAAAGGAGAATTCAAATAAGATTTTTAAAGATATTGATTTGCAAAAATATATAATGCATTGGTTTATAAGAGAGATTACAAAGCTCAAAGGTAAGGTGATTTTTCTGTAGTAGGAAAACATAAGGATGAATAAAATCTCTTTAGCCAGGGAGGAGGATCAAAATTTTTATAGTATCTCATCTAGGGTGGAGATGTTAGAATAAGAGAATGAGAAAATTCATAAAAATATTAGTTTTTTAGTGAATTACAACAAGGCTACTATGTATGAGGGCATTCAAAATGTTGAAAATATGCAAGCCCATATCGAGGATCTTTTTAATCCCAAGTTAATTAGCAAAGGGAAAGGTAAGTAGGGGAAGTGTAGTGGTTCTTATTAAATCATGTATAATTATAAATTGTTTATTTAGATTTATATAAACTTTAAAAATATGAAATCTTGTTGGGAGGATGTTTCTGGTAGTTTAGACTTAGACTAGTTCTTTAGTCATTGTGTGTTGGTTTTTGGGTTGTTTTTTGGCTATCTCTAGGTCTTCTTGGTCCTATTTATTATTTGGTCATTGGTATATTGTTTTATATATTATTATTGTACTTATCCTAGGGTCTAAGGACCATAGTTAAAAAAATCCCCACTTTAACCTGAATTATAGAAAAAAAACTATAACTATCTAATCGACATAGATTTATTTTTTATTTTTTATCATTTTTATTTACACTTGTTTGATTGACTCAATTTTGTTTAATAATTATATTTTATAAATATATAGGATAAAAAAATCACTTGGAAAACCTATTTAAAATAGTAATCCAACCTCTTCAAGAAAAACTACTACATCGACATGGTCAACTTTGTCTTATCTTCCAGGTTCATTCCAACCAGCTTTTTGACTTTGTATAATTTTAATAAAATTTATTATTACCACCTTTTAGTTAAATTTTAAATTTAGTACTAATTTTAATATTTTTTATTTATGTAAAACTATACCAACACAATCAACTAGATTGACCCATTCAATCTAGTTATGTGTTTATTTTCTACCCAAAAAACTAAGTCGACCTGATCAATTGTGTTTTTTTTGGTTTATTTTTGTATTAGAGTGGATTTGATATACTCAACTTCATTCTAACATGTTTGTCCAACTTTATCAATCTATTCAATATATTTTCTATTTATTTCATCTTATAGTTAAAGTAAAGAAAATTAACCCAAATCTGATAGTAATTAAAATAAATTTACTTTTTAGTTGATTGCATGTTTATTTGATATATAAAAACTACAAATTAAATTTCAAAATATTAATTTTCTATTTTATTTTTCATTTTGTTTGTATTTCCATAGAAACTATGTATCGACAATTTTAAAACTAATTATCTTCTATAATAAAGGGCTACACGATCCTTTGTTTATGGTCCTTTTCTATCTTTTATAGATATCATGGTGTGAGGGCCTTGACCTAATACTCATAGACATATTAAAAATATAAAAAAGATCTTTAGTTTCCATATACCTCACAGTATTTTGAGAATATAACCATCTATTTGATTATGTGGTGTATGGGTTAGTGATTAGCATTGAAAACCTACTTCTAGCTTACCCTTGAAACTAGGTTTAGTGGGATATGATATTGTTACTTCCTACATAGTCAGTGATTTAAAACATTAGGTCAACACTATATAATGTATAATCAAGTATCTTTGGAGTCCTACATTATCACTCATAAGCTTTAGTATAACTTCATGGTATTATTTTCAAATAATTGTTTAGAATCTAAATTAAAATATTATTGATTTTTATTTGCTATTCTATGTTGTATTATAGACTATATTAGTAAGTGTTAATACAAGATTTATAATATGTGATTCAACTAGTTGACCAAATTGACCTAGTTGCCTATGTGATTAGATTTATTTCTTTGTATCTAGAACTAAATCATCCAAATTTAGAACATTTAAATTTTTCCAAAATCATAGAACTATATTAAACTAGTATGCTACAAACTATTCTATTTTCCAATTTTTCTAACCTGATCAACTAGCTCAACCTTGTCTAGGCATAAAATATTCTATTTACATGGTTTTCTAATTATTTAAAATATATTAACCTAGTCTAGTTTTAGAATATTATATTTTATTACTTTCCAAAATACATCAAACATATCAACTTAGTTTGATTCCATCTTTTTCTATTTCACTACCTATCTAACTAGATCGACTAGATCAACCTAGTCTAACACAATTTTTTTATATTATCCTACATATCTAACTAGTTCAACCAAATAAAATTAGTCTTATTATAAAATATTATATCATCCTATTTATCTAAATATATCAAATAAATTGATATCATTTATTTTCATCTTTTAGATCCTCATTCCCCTAGTAAGCATTTGAATCAAATTTTAATCATGAAAAATTTATTTGACAAAGCTACACAAAAAAATAAAACTAACATAATAAGATTTAATAATCATAATAAAACCTATAAGATACATTTTTTAATAACTAATATAGATATTAAAAACATCTATATTACTAATAGAACTACCAAGTTTGGGACTCCTCCCTATTCCATTGTACTTAATCCTTTATTCTTATAAATGGTAGAGGATGAAAGTGACCTATAATATATGGATGAAATAATCCTCTTCATCAATGAAAACCCCCAAAATTAAGGTAATTATCCCATAATAATTTACAACCTTATGGTGGGAACTTATATTAGATAACCCTATTAATCTTCACATACCTTTTCTACAAGATTTGGGGAAAGTCATCCTACAACTTCTATCACACCCTTTTTTTCTCATACCTCCCTATACTATCATGAAATCATCTTCCATTTCATATTTATCCTCCATGATAACCATTTATATAAACATGGTAGGTGTGAATTTTAGTGGGTCTACTAAAAATACCTATACTAATGTCCAATTCCATATAATGACTAGTGCATCTCATGCTACTAGTGCATCTCAAAATATCAATTCTTTGCATAATGCCAATGCATCCCATGTGGCTTATATGATTCAAAATATAATTAAAACTAATAAATTATTATTTCAAACTTTTAAATAAATTATCAAAGTTTCAAACTAATAATGCCAATCAAATGATAAAAATATACATTGTAACTTTATACCACAACCCCAAATTATTAACAAGGATATTAAACACTTATAAAATTAACATATAGTCACTCAAATGGTAAAAATATACATAAGTGGCATATTTACCACTATCACTTATAATGGATCCATGGATCCAACCTCGTATTTCAAGACTTTTATAAATTTATGAAAGCTTGTGTTAAATTTAACACATTTATTACCACTAATATATTTGCTAAAACATTTTTAGGTGATGTTTTATATTGGTATAATCAACTTAAAACTCACTCTATATCTATATTGGAATACCTATTAAACAAAATTGGTTCAACAATTCCAAAATAGTGATCTTTTTAAGAACTTAGCTCATTTTATCAATTTCAAACAATTATAATCCAAAAATAAAATTATCTTAAAAAGTTGGGTATAACACATATGATGATAATATATTTAATATAATCATGAATCATCTTCACTCCTAACTAAAATATCACATGAGGATTATTTTTCCAAAATCCTTGTAATAAGCCCTCGACCAAGCTAAACATCAAGATTTCCTTTTACAATAATTTGATCCTTCATACCCTCTAACAGGGACTTGAATGATTATTAAAGATAAAAATAAATATTCAACTATTAATGGTGTTACAAATACCTATTATTCCATACCCACCACTTAATACATTACTCCAAACAATCCCATATATCCTAGTTAGTCAACATCAATCCCAACAATTCTCATTCTAATTACACATTTTATCAAGTTCATAATATATGTGTCCATAAACCAATTTACTTAGCAAAAGTTCAAAATAATCTTCCTTGGCATTCACCACAAGATCTAGATCCTACATTCCTACCAAACATTTGTATTATCCCCACAAATTTTGTTAGTTTCATGAAAGTTGGGACCATTCTCATGACACACTATTGCCAACTAAGAAAATTTACTATGGATTATATCCATGGACCTAAATTTGATCATGAATCACTCAAATTTACATTTCAACAATATTATGAAATAAAATCTAAAGATCATGTAACTAAAACTAAACATGAGTCCTTAAACTAAGTAAATGATCATTTAGCTATTTAATAGTATCCTCTTCCTAATCATTAAGCTAACAATAAACAACCTCCCACTACTAAAATCATTAAATTTTTTGTGGAGCCTAACATGAAATATGACAATGTTATAAAAATTAATAACATAAGGAGAGTAGTTTCTTATATAAATCATTATCCATCTTCCAACCATAGTAATTACCCAAAGTTTTGCATTGTTCACAAATCTAACCCATCCTATCTCATGAAATTGGGGAATACAAATCTAATTTTGATAAATTTATACAACCTAAAAGTGTCAAATCCAAAAATATAAATAGATAATACCTCACATATTATCGATATAAGTTCCACTCCCCTTTCAACTAAGACACCTCACTCAAAAATCCCATAACCTTAGATCATTGGTACTTCTTCTCAAACATAAGACCTAGCCAATGATTCAACCACATCATCTAAATCAACACAAAACTATTCAATAATTCAATCCAAATCAATCAAATATAAAATAAACACACCTTACCAACATCAATTTTAATTCACTTCTACTACATCCTAAAAGGATTTACCATAACACTATGCACCCTTATCTGATAAAATTATAACAAGATATGATGGATGGGATCATATAGTTGAACTTTTACACCTCCCATACTAAATCCCTTTATTATAAATCATGATAAATTATCATTTACATCATAATTGTATAATTAAACTCTTATTTAAAATTAACATTGCTTGTCTCCCACTTGTGGGGAAAGAAGCTACTTTATTTTCATCTAAAGATAACATCACTCAATAATGTGAAAAATGGCTTTCCACATTGATGAAATGGTAGACATGTCACTTTTACTCAAACTACCTATCTATTCCATGATTAATGATGAGATATTACTTCATTCAGATGATCCTCCATTCTTCATTAGAGTCCAAATAGAATAAATTCAAGTTAAACGTGCATTAATTAATGAATTTTCAAGAACTTATATGGATTTCATTGATTTTATTAAAACATTTGAATATTATGAATGTAATCTCAAATCTACTCAAAGTACATGTCAATGATATGATAGAAGACAAATTCATCCTTTAAGTTGTGTTTCAATCATTTTCATGGTTCCCCTATCATAGTACATGTCAAATTCATGATATTTAACTTTCTGCTTTCTTATAATATTTTAATTAGTTGGCATTGGACACACTGAATAAGAGTAGTAGTGTTGTCAACATGTCAGTGTGTTAAGTTTCCTTACAATGGTGATATATACAAGATCCAAAGGGGTACCAGTCCTTGAAATTTTTAGTAATTCTAAGAAAGAGGTGTTTTTTAAATTCCTACCCTTGAACCTTTACCTACCATCCCAATTCATTAATCACAACAATTTAATTATCCCATAAACTCTATTAGAGGTTACAATGGTCATAAAAATTTAATGGGAAACATAACACTTAATATTTTATGATGATGAACTAGATGATATCAATTTGAAAATCAAAACCTCTCATCTCTATCCTACTACAATAATTCAACCTATAAAATCATAGATGCATATATTATTGAATTATAATAACTCTAAAAAAACAAAACACTCCATTCATCATGACTCTTAAACCTAAAAAATCATTGATGCATATATTATTGACCTTCACACTCATGATTACAATGATAGATTTTCCTTAGATGATCCCTTTTTAGTTGGATTTTCTCAAGCTAAAAAGGTAAAGATACTAAAATACCATTCTTCTTTATATCATTCTCTTAGTTTTATTTATGTAGTTCCTTATCCTTATATAGTTCATGATATTAGTTCTTCTTTTTATGTTCATAGGTATAAGATAGAGAACACACACACTAGTCCACAAGTTACTATTGAACCTCTTTGGAGTATGATTCTTTACCATGCTATGAGAGGGCCTTAAGGGTTAACTATATATCATTTTCCTTTCAAATTACTTCATCCATAGATGTTGGTTATAATATGTCAACCTGATATGAGTTTATCTTGTGATGCAGCCCATTTTAGTGTTGATCCTAATTTGAGTTATCATCCTATTCATGATGGTATACTACCTTTGCCTAAGCTTGATCCTATACTAACATGATCGGTAGATGATCCTTATTGTGAGATATATATATATATATATATATATATATATATATATATATATATATATATATATATATATATATATATATATATATAATTGGTGGTCATTGGGTCAAGGATTGTTGTGCACATCAATAATAATAAGCCTTAGGATCTAATTTTACTATAGATAGTTGATATTCATTATCTGTTACTAGATGTACTTGTTACCTTTATGATACACATAATAACTCTTCTACTCATTAAAAAATACTTCAATAGTAAATTAACACACTATGTACAAAAAAATTAAAGCATACAAATAAGATGATACCACCTCCTAATATACTTCTAGAATACATCCCTAAACATGGGGAGGTTTACTACCTTTGGCAATAGTGTACTACACACCATATAAATAGATGTTGAGTGATTTTGTATCAATTTTGTGAATTTAAATTGCCTACACTTTCATCATCTCAACTTCATTCTCCAAGACAAAGGATCCACTCTATCTATATCCTACATATCCTCATAGATCTAAGAATATTCATCATACTTCAACACCAGTTCCTTACAATGAGTATCTCATATAGAAGATGGAGCATCATTCTTCTTCTAAAATATCTATATTATTGGTAGAGATGATATGCCAGGAAGACTTTTCATGACTTTATACTAAGATTAATTAGACTATAATTAACATCATAATTCAATTACATAAGGATGTATCAGATGTTATGGATGATATTTACCAAGATATTTATCAATATTTGTGAACACATCAGGGTGTTTCATCACAATATTTATTACATTACTACATGTTTTGGTATATGGATCTCATGCTTTACTTATCATTTAAAAATGTATTTTGGATTAATTTTTATTTCATGGCTTAATTTCATTTTCATTTATTATCCCTTAGTTTCTTTAGGTGGACTTATCCCTTATGCTTTTTATGTCATTTTCTTGAAATCAATCTAGTTATTATTATGACATGGTTTTAAATCCACACCGCTTTAATATCCTATCTTTTCCATATGATCAATTAACAATAATATTTATCATCATATCATTATATACATATATCTCTTTGATCTCAATTTTCCCCTTAGGTTACCTTCATACTAAGAACACATATGGTTAATCTTAAGATCACATACTTGTTTATGAGAAAGCCTAATTATTTAGTAACATGATAAAATATCTAGGTATTTTATATCATATAAACCAAAACCTAAAGATTATCTATGTTTCTCATTTTTATCACTCATGTTTGGTTATTCCAAATCCATATACACAAGGAATAAAAAAATACATATTTTTTTTAAAATCCAAATCTTTTAAATAAAATTCAATGACAAAATTAAAAAATAAACATTCAAAATTTAAAATAACAATAAAATATGTTATTCACATCTCTTATTTTTATTCAAAGTTCAAACTCTATAGTTGGATTCATGATAGTGCCAAGTCACATTGGGTTGTAATAGGTCATTATACTAGGATAAATATCTCAAAATTTTATCTAGTGATACCTAATTTCTCATGTAAGTACTTAATATTCATAGTAGATCGATGACTCTGAAGTGGTCTTGAGGAATGGGGAACATGTTGTGGGAAGGTAGGTCCATTTTAATTTTCTTGTATATATAACCTTCATGAGATGATATTATTACTTTGTTTATTTTCCCATAAATTTTTGTGTTTATTTTGAACAAATATATTTTGAATTTGGCATCCATTTATTTTGTAGTGTTTACCTATTTACTTAGTATGTTTCATGCCTACTAATATTTATTCCAAACACCTATGTCACATTTTATCCATTCCTTATTTCATTATGACATTCCCAATATTCCTCCTTAATTGATATTGTTTGTTATCTCATCATACCATTTTGGTTTTACTTTTTGTGAATTTATAATGCAAGACCTTGGATAGGATCATTCCTTCCTCACAAAAATCCTCTTATCATGCATAAAATCATTTCCCATTATTAACACTTACCTCAATGGTTTACTTTTTGTGAGTTACATTTTAAGACCTTGGATAGTACCAAGCTTTCCTCACAAATCATACTTAGATATTTATACCATAATTAGTCACAAAATACCTATAATTATTTATTTTGACACTATTTCTAGTTATATCTCATTTTATTACATTTTATGTTCTTCTCAAATAGAATTATTGTGTTTTACTTCTCAACTTTATTTAGTGTGTTTTAATTTCATTCCATTTTTGACATTTACTTATGTTGTACACACTTCTCAACTTGATTTAGTGTATTTTAAATTTTCATTTACATACTTCCCAATTTGATTTAGTGTGTTTTATATTTTTTCATATACTTTTTTCTTACATGCTTTTAAAACTTGATTTAGTATGTTTTAAAAATTTCTTTATTAGATGTTTTACATGCTTCCAAACATGATTTAGTGTCTTATATGTTTATTATTATTTATATACATTACATTTATACATTTTAATATTATTTTCTCATAATTGTTTTCAAGCATACATTTACTCACAAATTGATATAAAATAATCCAACATACATCATACATTTTCTCATAAGCATATAAAATAAATTAAACACATATTATAAATAGAAAATAAATACATCCATAACATCCATGAATCATAAAATAAATATATCTTTACATATATCACTAGATAAAATATTCCATACAATATAAAAACATGTTGTGAGTATAATATAATAAAACCACTATGTATATCATCCACCCTTCCCATCTAGTGGATGGGCCACACTACCTATTGATGAATAAGACTATCCTCTCTAAATGGTGCACTATAGTGACTTTGTGTATCAACATATACCCTATAGCTATCTAAGCCGATCAGAAACCTAGGATTGAACATGTACCAACCCTTTAGATGTTTCCATATGAGTAGCCCATTCCTCAACCATTATTTGTCATGCCCATAGATTTCCATCACCCACTCCTAATGGTAACAATGATGTATCTTATTATCTCTATAGATCTCATGTTGACTCACCAACTAATCATAACCAACAAGCATACATTGGGGTAAAGGATATAATATGATCAACTATATCATTAGTATCATGGTATATCAACACATCATCAAAAATATCAGGGTGGGTTGCATACGCTATCATAGACCATATAAAATCCTCCTCTATAGTATCTACAAAACACAAATTAAATGTACATTAGATATTACATATGTATACCTCCAAAACATATAGAAAAAATATATATCTAATATATCAAACTTTAGTAATCATAAACTACATAAAATAACATAAAAAACTTACCAACAATAGTCTCCCCATCAACACATTAGAGCATACCTCTTAGGTGATAAAAAACAAGGATATAGAATACAAGCATGTCATGGTCCACTTTGAATCTATCAATCAATGGACCAAATCTATGTAGGCTACACTATAGGATATATTTTATCATCTACCTTTGCTTATGGATCTACATCCTCATGCATATCCACCTACATTTTCACCCACCAATATCTCCATCATCATGGTGCCCAAGATGGCAATTATAACACCTGATGTGGCATAAAAATAACCACATCCACATCCTCCTCTATAATTACTACCTTTTCCTCAGCTAGTCTATTATTTCTATGATGTTGTCATCATCATCCTATCTAAGGTATAATTTGATGTGGTCAAATAATAGGTACATCTGTTAGAATCCCTACACCTTGACTACTCTACTACCTCACATGTTGTGCCCTATATAACTCAATACTATACGTGGAAATCCCAACTGACCATGTAGGAAAACCATGTGATGTGGCTCTACCCACTACATATAATGTCCATTAATCTAAACATGAGCTAGTCCAGGAGAAATAGTTGGCCATGAAGACTAACTACCAAAAATACCTATATATGGATTGCATACAATATATAATCATGTTAAAGTATACATCAGAATATGAGGTATAACCTATAATATAAGATCCTATATCCATCTCAAAACATGAGGTAAACTATCATTTATAGCATTGGGTAGGCCAAATAGTCAATACATAAGAAATCTCTCATAAATCCAAATACTAAGTAAAATCATAGGGCCCATAGTCATCTAACAATGTGAAAGAATGATTTACATATCGTGTACTAAATAAACCCAAATAACTAACCCTAGGTCATACATGGTACCCTAATATATAATAAACCAACACAAGATAACCGCATCTAATGGAACCTTCCTATCTAACTTATGATATATCACATGAGCTATCACAAATCCAATAATGGACTTCTAGATATAAATAATGGTTGATACATAAGCATCAAACATATATGTTCATAGGCCATAAAATACCTCTCTAAACTAGTCACCCATAGGGATATGGCTCATCTTTCAGGATCTATGTTAAGAGCATCAAAAATCACAAGAGTGCCTATAATAGGAAGTACAAGAATCATAAGGACATCCTCTAGGGTGATACTCACCTCAATAGTATCACCATCCACCACCCATATGAAATTTGTAACTAAGAACATTCTAAATAAGTCAATACTCAAAAGGATATGACACATTTTCATGATCCCTATGAAGCCCCATGATGTCAAGTGCATGATCATCATATGTTAGTATTTATAATAAAACATGGTAACCACATTTCATCCACTAGATACTAGAGTCTCCATCACCTGATCAAAATATCAAACAACAAAGCATGCATTAGTCATCCACATCAAATAATAATCAATTTAAATCATAAAAACTTAATAATACATACAAATTAACTACTTCATCAACCTATCTTGATATTTTATTTACATTTTACACTACAACAGCCACATAAATAACTATGTTGTCCAAAAACTAATAGTTATAAAAAATTGGCCACATAATTAAGTATATCAATGAAGAATAAATTTTAAACTAAGTGTATAGGTATTTAACTACATGAACAATTGTTATAAATCAATATAAATTATCCACTTCATATGAATTCAACCACCCAATGTAACTATGTTAGCCACTAGATACTATGTCAGCAAGTTAGTTCTACTACTATGCCACCTAAAAAGAATATTTCATCAACCAAGATGAATGAAATAACCCCTAAAATAGTTTTCAACTAGATTGGGTTGACTATACATAGTCAACCAACTATTAACAAACTACATTAGTCTATTTCTACATAATCAACCACCTTAATTAACCTATTAAATTATAACTACATTAGCCTAACTAATCCCATTTAGTTATCATAGTGATTTTTCACCTATTTTTCATTAATTACTTAGGTATTAATGAACCTTTTCATGACTACCCATTGATCATACTAATTTCTAGTCTACCCTAAATGTTTTTGGGGCAACATCCACTGCATAGATTTTCCCTGACACCTAGTTATTCAAATATACTTAATTTTTTTATTAAAATTGATGAAAGTTAAAAAATTAGTAAATTTCATATTTGAATCATTAGTGATCACCTTAATGTGTCCACCTCATTATGTTCTTTATATTCATGTCATAGTCTCTCTCATCATTCTTTTTGGTCACACCAAGCCCTAGTTTTCTCAAAATATTAAATTTACAAATGAATAGTTCAAAATCCTATTTATATTTCAAATTTACAAATTCTTTACCTATAAATTATTTACCAAAAAAATCAATGTTTTAATCATAAATATGTTTCTACAATACCTTTGTTAAAAATCTAAAAATTTATACAATCCTAATAATATAGAGAATGTTTCTATACTTTAACCATAATTTTTCAAAAAAATTGAATTTTATCTTATTTTTTAGGTTTGCCTAATGTTTTTTACATTAGAAACATCTAATTTATTCTTATTCAACTTATGTTCTAGAAGATAAGTGAAGGAATTCATTTTTTATTTATTTACTTTCATTTATATCTAATTATTTATTACACTTTATTAAGCTCAACATTGTGTGTTGTTATGTTATTTATTAAAGCACCATCCCATTTTACAACTGTAAACACTCATTTTTGGCCACTTTCATACCTAAACCAAGATTAAGATAAATTTATATCACAGGATTCAATCTAAGATTAGAAATCACCTAAATTACCAAAATTCATCTGCATAAGGGATTTAATTGCTCAAAAATATGGCAAGTCTCACTTATTTAGGGTATTACCCTATATGTACCAACAACCTAGTTTGATTTCAATCCTAGTCAAATTATGATCTTTTAATTTTACATTATTGGATTTTTGAGCTATTAATTTAAAATATTTAAAATAATTACCAAAATCCAAAAATCACTAGGCAAGATTAATTAATAAGTGAATCTCAATTAACTTGCTTACGTAAAAATTTTAGGTTGAATTAGTGAATTTCATTTATCAAAAAAAGATTTTTTAATCTAAATATTAAGTCAAAGTTAAAGGAGTTAATAAAGTGATTTATTAATTCCTAAATATTCCAAAAAGGTGAGTCACAACCTCACAAATGTCTAAAATGAGTTGTCATGAATTATAAATATCTAAAAATGAGTTTTCAAGATTTCATGAGTGCTTTGACACAACCCAGGGTTATACTAACTCATCCTAGGTAATTTTAGACTCAATAAAAGTTAGAATTAAACCTAAACTCCTTAGGGTTAGAGTTAAAATTGAGACCTATAAATACAAGTACCCATACCGTACCCAAACAAGCTTTTGTGTGTAAGGTTGTTTTGCAGGAATGCCTTCAAGAAGCCATCAAAGTAATGTTATAGTGAAAATTTTATACCAATATTCATAATTGGCTAATATAATCCTAAAAAATCCATAATTGGCCATTGGAGAAGTGATACCAACATGGAGAAGCATTGATATAAGTTTATAATACCATAAACTGAGCATGGACATATACTATGTCAATAAGTGGACTTCAATTTTGACAAGGGAAGTAATATTATTGTGTGTTTTTATCTCTATTTTGTGATATTATTCATTATTTTATGCTCCCCCTAGTTATTATGCAAGATTGCTTATTTTAATTATATTATTATGCATGGATTTTTATTATCTTCACTAACAAAGAAATAATCAACATTTATGTGCTCTTCTGACTCCTAAGACACACAATGTCATACCCGGTGGGACCGTGTATCATGTATGGCTAATAATACTGATGTGAAACCTTTATATTTCTTAAAAAGAACATTTAAATATTCAAGTTTAGAGTTTTATGCTCAAAATTCACATAATTTTTTATAAAGTTATATGGATAAATAATGATCATAACAAATCACTAAGGATCATAGGAATCAATAATGATCATTATAGTCATCGATGATAGTCTTGGAATCAAAACATAATGAAATAAAAATATAGTGAAAATTAGGATTTATTGCTTTTTTTGGGTGCATAAGTATTAGTATATTATCTTTCTAACCTTTTCTTTGTAGGGTCATAATAAATTTGAGTTTAAAACTTGTTTATCAAATGTTTTTGTTTCAAAAAATGTTTTTTGGTGATTGTAAGAAATGGTGATGATTTTAACAAATCAACATCGATCAAAAGAATCAATAATAATCATTGTAATAATCAACAATGATTTCTTTGAGACAAAAAAATAGAAATATGAGAGATGAAAATAGAATGTTGTATGTTGATTATATTTTTTTCTAAAGACAAGATACCCCACTATTGATTTTTTAGGAACCAAAAAGGAGAAAGAGAGGCCTAAACACTTATAAATCTCATATACACTTTTATTTTAGTCCTTAAAATCAACCTAACCAAACTTGTCTTTTAGCATTTCAAGTTTTTACAAGAGCAAACAAGGTGGCTAAGGGGTTAAAAATTCATTCATATTTGAGCTAGTGATTTTAAAAAGAACATCCACTTTAGTTTATAGATCTTAATAGCTTTTATCTTTTTGTTCATTATTTATTTATTAGCCAGTTTCAAAGTTCTTAGATTAAATCATTTATTTGTGGAAAAATAAAAAAAATCATGTATGCTCTCCCCCCATCCCCTATAGGGAAATCAAGTGAACAAAAACACTTTGTTTATTTCCTTATTTCTTTAACCTAGTGTTATAAAAAAAATGTCGTGTATGCTCTCCCAAATATCCAAGTGACTTAGGTGACCTAAAAATGACCTTTAAAGTATTTCTAATTTTCATTTATTTATTGTCTTGCATTTGGTTTGTGGGTGGGAGTTCATCACCTCCTCATAACTTATCTAGGGGTATATTGACTTGGGGTTTCATCTCCTAGCATCATACCAAACCTACTCTATAATGTAGTATACAAATTGGGCATGTGATACTAGGATTTATATGGGTTGAGTGGTTAACCTTACAATCTCAACAAAATACTAGGTTAGTTCATGTTAAACATTGACCTTCACTAAATAGTACATGGTTGAAGTCATTGTGCAAAGGAAAAGACCTTTACATAGTAAGTTAAAGAGTTTGAATGCAATTAATGTGATGCACCCTTGTGTAAGCCACATTTAGGATCATTTAGTGAATTTTGAAATTTATAAATTTTACTCAAGCCTACTTTTAATGGAATATCTTTCCAAATGTTGAGTTCTCTTCACTCTAATTTTGTGCCACATACCAATATTTGAGAGATAGAGGGGGATTGAAAAATATAATTGTCATGGAATATTATTTATTTTTTGGATTAACACTTAATTCCATTCAAGCAATGGTACATCAATGGAAAATTTGGCAAAATCTATGCACACCTTGTTAGTTTAGGGATAGGATGAGCCATTAGTGTTATTTATATTTCTTTTTATTTAGATGTGTGTTTAAGACTAAAACTAATTGTTTGTTTTTAAAATAAAAATGATTCATAACCTTCATGTGGTTTCACACCATTTTGACCTAAGAGGTGTTACTCTAAATTTTTTATTTCACACATTTTTTTAACCATGGAGTTTTATTCCAAAATCATTTGTGTGTCACTTGTTTAAATGAGGTATTGTTATGCTAGCTATTTAATCTTAAACATTTACCATGGATTTTATTCCAAAACCATTGTTTACCATTTGTTTGAAGGAGTCTTTTTATGATGCTTAAATTGTTCTAAAACACTTGTCATATTTGAAACCAAGTTTTAAATTTTTTTAATACCTATGGTTTTAAACACACATTTATGATGCCCATTTTCATATAACATATTTACCTTAGAACATTTGAGTCTTTTTTCATTAAATTTGAAATTCAATATTTAAAAGTACAAATCCTAATTTAATCAAGTTTATGCCAAAGCCTAATCTAATTTTGGCTTAGGTAGTGTAACTTTTATGTTTGTATTGTGATACTTGGATTTATTTCTTATTTCATCTAAATACCCCTTACCTAGACTTAGTAGTTGTTTTCTATCATGTACCTTGATTGAGCATCCTTTGTGTCAAAGTTTGGTTTCCATGTGCCTTATTTAGAGTTTGTTGTGCTAAGTTATGATGCAGGATCATCTACGTACAGCTTCAGGCAAGGCGTGGTTATTAGGCATGCAAGTTCAAGTCATGTCTTAATTTGTATTTGAATTCATATTATTGTCTTTTCCCTCCTAAATGTTGTTAAGGAGGAATAAATGTAAAAAGTAAAAGTAAAAAGGTAATTGTTGGGCTATTGAGGAAATAAGGGGGAAGTGGTTGAAATGGTTTCAACCTTAGTAAATTTTTAAAATTTCAAATTGTTTCTGTTTTACCTTCAGCCCAAGTTGGGCATCAAAGTTAGAAAAGAGGTTCTGGGAAAAGAACAAAAAGAAGAAAATTCATTTAAAAAAGGAAGAGGGACGTAGAGAAGACAGGGAGGTAGGATCTCCTTTGGGGAGAGGAGGTGACAAGAAGGCCATTCGGCCTATACTCTATTTAATAAAAAAAGGATTTGCATTTATTGATATGTATCAGTTGATCAAGCCAAGCTAGCTTGTTCAGAACTAGAAAATCTACAACTCAACCCATCCTCGTACTTTCATAAATCTGTGTTCATCATTGGAACATCAACATATCTGCCTGGGCATACTGCGTACTCTATCTATGTAGATAAGACTTTATAAAAAGGTATGAAAGGTTTCATGATTGATTTTTTTTATGAGAGGTGTATCTGCTACTATTTCTAAAACTACAACTTCTCTAATTGAGTGTGTCAAGCTGTTGATTCAAAATCAAGATGAAATATTGAAGTCTGGTTGGCTTTCTAAGCTGTATAAAGGAATTAAGTGGTTTTCTAGAAATTTTTCTTCTCGTGGTGGAGTTGGTGCATCATCTCTCCTTTTTTGTTTACTCTGGCTCAATATTATTCTGTAACAAAAAAAATTCTTTACAAGGATTCATTTATTTTTGTGTTTTATTTGCACAAGCCATAATGTGGACACCTTTGCCTATTTTGTGAGGCCAACTATTTTCTTTGACCCGCTACTTCTTTTCTGGATTGAATTCTCCCAATCTTATTATCATGGATGACCCATCAACCTCTTTATCACTGTAGAATCATGCCTCTTTATTGAGATCTGATTGCCCATTTTTATGTCAAGATTTGCATCAACATTTTTTTATCTTTCCTGCTTGCCCAATGACATTTTGACTAATGAAATTAGCGATGTTGCAAGCCAAGTCAAAGCTGGGTTTATTTTGTAAAATTGACATTCCTAGACAGTCCTGAAGGTCCAAAGGAGAATAGACATTTTATTTTATTTGATAAGGCCCAGCGACCATAGAAGAGAGACATGCAGATTATTTATTAGAAAGAACACAGTCTTGAAGATAATTGAATAATACAAGGCCGTCAAGCCAGAGGAATTTTTGCCAAGCTTAACTGTCCCACTTTCAATCAAGTCCCATCTTAGATATGGGGAAAATCCTCATCAAAAAGCTACTTTTTATGTTGATGAGTCCCTATGTGAGGTGGATGCTAGAGGCATTGCAACTGCTGTACAACATCATGGAAAGGAAATGTCTTATAATAATTATTTAGATGTAGATGTAGCTTGGAATTGTGTTTCAAAATTTAAAATTCCAACATGTGTGATTGTGAAACACATAAATCCATGTGGTGTTGTGTCTAGATTGGATACTTTGGAAGCATACCGACTTGCAGTGAAAGCAGACCCTGTTAGTGCATTTGGTGGAATTATGGAATTTAACATAGAAGTCAATGAGGATCTTGCTAAGGAAATTTGAGAATTCAGAAGCCCAATAGATGGAGAAACATGAATGTTCTATGAAATTGTGGTTTTTCCAAAGTATACTGAAAAAGGTCTTGAGATATTGAAAGGCAAGTCAATAAATCTTCAGATCCTTGAAGCAAGAGTGAACAAAAGTGGAAAGCAGTCACTCAAGCAAGTTGGAGAGATTAAATATTTTGTCTACATTCAGATTAGCCCTATTTATAGAATGATGATCAGCCTCCCATCATATTTGGTATCAGAGCTTGAAGCTCTTGGGATCTGCTGAAGGAAAGGTATGAGCAACTTTGCTATTTGATTTGAGTTATTGTGTTGAGGAGTAAACAGGTGAAGTGGAAGGCTTAGAGAAGAGAAGCTTGAAGAGCTCAAAAGTAAGAGAGCATAGTGAATGCTCAAGAGGAAGATCTAAAGCAAGGTAAGCTTGGATTTATGATTTGTGTTTAAGTGTTGTATAAATAATTACTGCAGGATTGAGAAAAGGGGATCAAAAGACTAGGATGCAAAAGGCCTAGGTGAGATCAACTAGATTGTCAAAAGACCAGTCAAGAAGAAAGCCTTGGGTGAGACAAGGGATCAAGAGACCAAGGTGGAAAAGACTTGGGTGAAGATCTCAGAGATGGAAGCATTGTTGAAGGCACTGCAGAGCAGCAAGGTACATGAGGGCACCAAGAAGAAAGCAAGCATCCAAAAGAAGAAAGGTATGAATAGTTTTGTAATTGATAAAGAGATTGTTAATTTGAAGAGAGATTTAGCTAAGATTAAAGATGAATATGAGTCTTGGATGCAGATCGACAAGCAAGCATGGGCATGGCCAATGAAGAAGAGGTTGAAGTGGCCAATAGATTTCCTAAGGATGAGGAGAAGAAGGCAAAAGGATATTGCCATGGAGAGAGAAGCCCATAGAGGCTTAAAGAAGATAATAAGGTTGCCAAGTGAGTAGCAAGAGGAAGAAGTTGTGAAGAAGGTTCTCATTGTGGAGGACAAAAGAAGAAAATAAAGAAAAGATGAAGTGCCAGGAAGAGCACTTGGAAAGATGAGAATGTCCATTAAGAGGATACTCATGGAGACATTATGGTCTCTTGTTATTGTATTTAATGCTATTTTTGAGTGGGTAATTGTAGGTATGAGCAGCCTTGTGAAGGTCAAGAGAATGGCCTTGGAGAGTGAAGAGATTGGTGCAAGAGAAGACACCAAGTACACAAATGAATGTGTAAGAGAGAGAAGTAAGTTTGTTGTTGTTGATAGGGAATAAGAAGAGATGCATTGGTTAATGCATGAGAGAGGAGAGATGGAAGATGAAGATAACTTCCATGATGCCATTGAATGCCAAGAAGAAGAGAAAAGAGGATAGCCAATCACAAAGGAAGAGAAAGATTGCTCCGTGGAACAAGCTATCAAAGAGGTAAATGAAGTGTTAAGTGCTGATTTTGATTGTTATTGTGAGCATGAAGATATTAATACACAGGTTAGAAGAGGCAAGAGGAAGATGAAGTCCTCACACAAAGCAGTCAATCATGGCTACATAATGCTTACATGGATGGTGAAGTACACAAGCAAGCAACAAGTAAGCAAGCAGGCAAGTTTACCTTATAAGATTGATTTTTCTCATATTCCTAATATGAATGTAAGTGTGCAAGAAAATAAAAGGACAAACAAAGTTGGTTTTTTAGTAGTATCACAAGAACATGGTTATAGGATGCCTAAATGGCTTATGAAGTCAATTGATAAGAGAAAGAATCAAATGTGGGTGCCTAAGAAGGCTAAGAGTGAAGAAGATGTGAGTGTTGAGATAACAACACCAAGAAATCAATGGAAAAAGGTGAAGGATGACATAAGTACATGGAAAGGTAAGTCAATTGCTTGTAATAAATGGGATAATGATGTTTTTGAATCATTTAATAATCTTTTCATGGAAAATGAAGAATGGAAAGTGGCTATGAAAACTAATGTGCAAAAGGAGAGAGTTCAAAACGGATGGATGATGGGGAAAGGAAATGATATGCAACAGAACAAACAAGATGGCTTCAGGCATCAATTGAAGATAGTAAGGAGACAAAAGGTAATGGTGTTCCTATTGTTTTTGATAATTATATTGATGTTGGTGAAGAAGCTGATTTGTATGAAGAAACCATAAAGTGGATGAATGTACTTATAGAGGATGAAAGACAATCTGGTCCTAAGTTTGATATAGGACATGAAGATTTGGATGAGCTTGTGTTGTGTGAAGAGTTGAAGAGGATAGAAGAGTTGTTGAATCCTCCAAAGGAGTTGTGTAGAGACACATATCAACATGGTGACACCATTGATCAAATGGAAAATGAATTGAGACAAGAACAAAGAAAGATGGTGAGGGCAGATTTGGATAAAGAACAACATGAAGACAATCAAGGGGCTTCATGGCCTCAATGTTTTTCTACTAAGTTTGCTTTTGATGTTTTAAATGCAAGTATAGAAGATGAAAACTTTGGAAAACAAGAAGAAGATCTAGAAGATATGTATGAAGATGAAGAAGCATGGAAGTGGGAGATGGCAGCTGAGAAAGAGATGAGGAGAAGAACATACTAGAAGAGGAACAAAAGCAAGCTGAAGGACAAAGAATATCAAAGACAAACAATAGTGTTGGCCAACAAGACCTTGGGATCCAGGCATAGAATGAAGACTAAAGCATGGAGGAAGCATATCATTTGAACTAAGGTTCAAATCTTTTCTATAGGGAGAGTATGATGCAGGAGCATCTACATACAGCTTCAGGCAAGGTGTGGTTATTAGGCATGCAAGTTCAAGTCATGTCTTAATTTTTATTTGAATTCATATTATTGTCTTTTCCCTCCTAAATGTTGTTAAGGAGTCATAAATGTAAAAAGTAAAAGTAAAAAGGTAATTGTTGGGCTGTTGAGGAAATAAGGGGGAAGTGGTTGAAATGGTTTCAACCTTAGTAAATTGTTAAAATTTTAAACTATTTCTATTTTACCTTCAGCCCAAGTTGGGCATAAAAGTTAGAAAAGAGGTTCTGGGAAAAGAACAAAAAGAAGAAAATTCATTTAAAAAAGGAAGAGGGACGTAGAGAAGACAGGGAGGTAGGATCTCCTTTGGGGAGAGGAGGTGACAAGAAGGCCATTCGGCCTGTACTCTATTTTTAAAAAAAAAAGGATTTGCATTTATTGATATGTATCAGTTGATCAAGCCAAGCGAGCTTGTTTAGAACTAGAGAATCTATAGCTCAACCCATCCTCACGCTTTCATAAATCTGTGTTCATCATTAGAACATCAACATATCTGCCTGGGCATACTACACACTCTATCTACATAGATAAGACTTTATAGAAAGGTATGAAAGGTTTCATGATTGATTTTTTTTTATGAGAGGTGTATCTGCTACTATTTCTAAAATTGTAACTTCTCTAATTGAGTGTGTGAAGTTATTGATTCAAAATCAAGATGAAATATTGAAGTCTGGTTGGCTTTCTAAGCTGTATAAAGGAATTAAGTGGTTTTCTAGAAATTTTTATTCTCATGGTGTAGTTGGTGGATCATCTCTCCTTTTTTGTTTACTCTGGCTCAATATTATTCTATAAACAAAAAAAATCTTTACAAGGATTCATTTATTTTTGTGTTTTATTTGCACAAGCTGTAATGTGGACACCTTCACCTATTTTGTAAGGCCAACTATTTTCTTTGACCCGCTACTTCTTTTTTGGCTTGAATTCTCCCAATCTTATTGTCGTGGATGACCCGTCAGCCTCTTTATCACTGTAGAATCATGCCTCTTTATCAAGATCTGATTGCCCATTTTTCTGTCAAGATTTGCATCAACATTTTTTTATCTTTCCTGCTTGCCTGATGACGTTTCAACTGGTGAAATTAGCGACGCTACGAGCCAAGTCAAAGCTGGGTTTATTTTGTAAAATTGACATTCCTAGACAGTCCTGAAGGTCCAAAGGAGAATAGACATTTTATTTTATTTGATAAGGCCCAGCAACCATAAAAGAGAGATGTGTGGATTGTTTATTAGAAAGAACACAGTCTTGAAGATAATTGAATAATACAAGGCCGTCGAGCCAGAGGAATTTATGCCAAGCTTAACTATCCCACTTTCAATCAAGTCCCCTCTTAGATATGGGGAAAATCCTCATCAGAAAGATACTTTTTATGCTAATGAGTCCCTATGTGAGGTGGATGCTAGAGGCATTACAACTGCTGTGCAACATCATGGAAAGGAAATGTCTTATAATAACTATTTAGATGCAGATGTAGCTTGGAATTGTGTTTCAAAATTTAAAATTCCAACATGTGTGATTGTGAAACACACAAGTACATGTGGTGTTTTATCTAAATCAGACACTCTGGAAGCATACCGACTTGCAATGAAAGCAGACCCTATTAGTGCATTTGGTGGAATTGTGGCATTTAACATAGAAGTCAATGAGGATCTTGCTAAGGAAATCTGAGAATTCAGAAGCCCAGTAAATGGAGAAACATGAATGTTTTATGAAATTGTGGTTGCTCCAAAGTATACTAAAAAAGGTCTTGAGATATTGAAAGGCAAGTCAAGAAATCTTCGGATCCTTGAAGCAAGAGTGAACAAAAGTGGAAAGTGATCACTCAGGCAAGTTGGAGAGATTAAATATTTTGTCTACATTTAGATTAGCCCTATTTACAAAATGATGATTAACCTCCCATCAAGTTATGAAAGCATCTTAGTTCCAATTATTAAAAGAGTCTTTTTTGATCCAAATATTGAATATTTTTTGAGCCAACTATCAAGTGTTATTCCCATCCAATTAACTTAGCATTAGATTGTTTTATGAGTCATTTACCAAGTTTATCCAAGCCAATTACCTTAGTTTAGATTGTTTTAAATCTCTTGTTTTATAATTAACTTTGTTTCTGAGTCTAGCCTTATTTTTCATGCTAATGATTATAACCACCTTTGGGGAAATTGTTATTCCTTTTAACCTAGTTCACGATTATTATACGTTATCCAGATACTTTTGTTACTAATTATAACCACCTTTGGGAAAACTAGTACCTTAGCTATAGACTAGTTTTGAGCTTTTATGTTTACCTATGCCATTGATTATAATCACCTTTGGAAATTAGTACCTTTTATTACACCAAGTTTGATTACATTCTAAATTGACCACATTTAGAGCCAAAATTTTTCCAAACATCAAATATTTAAACCAACTCATACCATCATGAGAAATTAGGGTTTATTTTTGAACCCACATTCTAATCCAATCAAGGTCAACTTGACCCCTTTTAGGCCATGCCATCCAAGTTTGAATCTAACCTAGACCTAGACTAAGACCATTTTCATAGACCAAGACTATCATATTTAGGATAATTTCCAAACTTATCCATGCCAATTATCATATGCAAGGATCACCCTTATTTTGGCTAATTAAAGTACCAAGTTCTCCCTTTCAATGATAATGATACCCGATCCCCATCTTATGCTGATAAGCCTCCATTGGCATGTGTTAGAAACTAATATCCATAGTGCCTAAGGATTACCATTCCAAGCCTTAATTATTTGGCTTACATTAGAAACAAACTATGAATCGTGTAAGGATTAACATTCTAGACCCTCTTCCTTTGGCCTATATTGGCAACCAAGATCCACAAAACCCAAGGATTATCATTCTCGACCCTATTCCTTTGGTGTATGTTAACAACCAAGCTCCAAATCACCCAAATATTACCATTATAAACCCTTATAAATATGTTAGCTCATTATCTCGACAAGCTTGTGCAATTACAACTAAATAGATCAAAGTTATCATGTTAGACTAGTAGCCAATCTTTGTTGAGCCCATCTTAGATGAACCTATTTACAAAGAGCTCATTATTTAATTGAAAGTCATTATTTTGATTTGAGTTTTATGCACACCTCATAAATTTTGAACAAGGTAGCCTATAAGATTTTGGTATCTCTATGGAACAAGGTTCCACTATAGGGCATGAGTTACAAGCATGTGGTTAAAACAATCAAGTGATGGAATAACAAGCTGAGCTTGTGGGTTGTTTAACCAAGTTTTCTAGATGGATGTGTGTAATCTAGTAGAAATAAAAACACTAAGTGAGTTGGATGGGTGGATGTTTTTTTCTATGGTCGACTAGATCTCAAAGAAACCCAAAAGGGGAGAGAACGGTAAGACATAAAAGAAGGATATGTGTTCCTAAAAGGTGATTTCTAAGACTATTTATTTGGTAGATAAGTATCTCCAAGACTAGTGTTTACCATTTTTAACTATTCCACACTCATGAATAAGCATGGTTAGTAGTTTGGGATAGGAGATATATGATTTTTAATGATCTTAGCTGAAGGTTGTTCTCCTTAAGGCTGATATTTCACACTTGTTAGCAATTTGGCCTATCAAGACCAAATGCCAAGTCCTAAAATTGAAAACTTTTCATGGAAATCATAGTGTTCTTAACTTTCAAGTGAAGAGAGTTTGTCTTAGTGTCATATCAACGGTGTCAAGTGTCATTATGATGCTCTAACAAAGAATTCAAGTGGTTTCATGATCTAAAGTTCCTTCATGGAGATGTATGAAAGGTGGTGGTTGATGACTCACATATATATTCAATATTTTCAAGAATAATGGTATTTAAGCCTTAGATAGGCCCAATAAACATACATAAAAGTCTCATAAGGAGATTTTAATAATATGATAAGGTATTTTTCCATGATACTGATTAGCAATCTTCTTAAGAAGGTATGTGTATGTGCCCAAAAGTGATTTTTTAGATTTAAAATAATAAAATTAAACATTAAAATTACATTAAATTATTCATAATACTTTTAAATGAGTTCAAATTCATGTCATTTCCTTAATTCAAAATTCTTATGCCTTGAAAATATCTCTTCATGTAAGCATAAAGTGTAGAAAAGGCTCCAAGAGCTCCCATGTGCCAAATTTTCCCATATTTTGATGTCAAAAGACTTAATAATTATTTTAATAATCTATTTGAATCATGGTATTCCTAAAGTTTCCATAAATTGGTTGTTCTAATATTTAAGTATGAAAGAAATGTAAAAGAGAGGCTATTTTAATAAGTTTCATGCAAGGAGTATGGATTTGTATCGACTTTTCTATACAAAAGACCATAAGAGATTGAATATGAAGTCATTATATGTGTTCTAGAAATTAATCAAGGTAAAAGGATAAAAAAAAGCTCAAAATTAGTTTTCTTCATCCACCTAGTTCCTTTGCACATCAAGAGATCTCTTCAAGTTTGTAGATGGTATGACCATGAGAATTAAAATCAAGGTCTTGAATTATGGGTAAAGGAAGGGGTCTAAGAGAGCTTCCATATTTTTTAATTGACTCTCAATTTTTTTTTTATCCTTCATGAACCATCCTTAAAAATCTAAGGCAATCAGTATGTCTTCATCTAATCAAGCAACAAGATTTCTCCTCATCGAGGCATCATGATAGAGAAAATCATTTTTTTGGAGTTTGTCAGGAGCATGAGCCATAAGAACATGACACTATTAATATTATTTACACATATTTGAGATCATATGGATCTCTATAAGACAAATTAATGCAAATATGTAGTCTACAGGTAGTTTGGGGAAGTTGTACAAGTCAGAGTTTGATCCATGGTTATCAAGATTCATCATGATATGGTTTTTAGGTATCCTTCATGTTTATTTGTTCCTAATTCAATATTATAAAATATTCATTAAGATAAAATAGCAAATAATCCATTAAATTTTTATCAATATCTTCATGAAGTCTTAATTTAACAAATATTAAGGAAAGTTAGTATTCCTTAAGGTTTTTTTATGATTCCTAGGTTTCCATTCTTGATAGTATATGCTTGTCAAAGACCTCCAAAATGGTATGTCTGGTTGAGGCATATGCTTATGATTTTCTAATTTTATTCATTAATATCAAGGTTATTTATTCATTCTATTTTGACTTTCCATCATGTTTCATCCCCAAAGATAGTTTTCATGCTATCTTCCATCATTGTTTTAAGCCTTTCACTCCATCTACATTCTCATTTCCATGTCAATCACCATATTATCACAATTCACTCACTTTAATCTCATGTATCCATTATTAAAGGACTCAAGAATGTTTTAGAAACACTATGGTCATAAATAATGTTGTAAAAATCCTAAACCTTGCTAGACTAAGATGAATGATCACCTAAAACTAATGAAAACATAGTCAAGAGTTTTCAAGGAAAGTTGTAAGAAAAGAGGGGCTAGAAGATATCTCATTAAAGGTATTAACCATAAAATATATCCTCAAGTTAAAATTAATTAATTACAAGCTCATAAACACTTTTTTGTGACCTTATTAAGGTCTAATTAAACCTTTTTCCATACAAAGGAACCCTACACAATCATCTACAATCATGATAAGAATAGATGAGATCAAGCATGCAGACAAGGAGAGGTTTGGGTGTTTGAAGAGAAAGTATAAATCAATGAGAACTTAAAGGGAATGTGAAAACATTAGAGTAAAATAAGAATAGATATATTGGTGTTATTTTTAGACCTAAATCTTGAATTAATCTATATAAGAGCCAATCTTTCATACATAGTCAAGCTTATAGTGAAAAAAGTTCTATGATTCAAAAGGTATAGTAATTATTATGGAGAAAACCATATTGAATAGTGATGGATATAATATTTGAATAAAATGAAACCTAAGGATGGATCAAACTCAAAATATAGGTCATATTTTCATAAGAATCTCTACCTACATCAGGGTTAGAAGGCTCTTGAAATATACCAATCCTTCATGTTCAATGAGGTTTCTACCTAAGTTTGAGAATATGTTGGAAAGGTGTAAAGAGTTATATAAATACATGAAGTTCAATTACATAGTAATTCACCTCATGAAAAATCACCTACAACTTTGCCAAGACAAACCTACCTCCAAGCATGAAGAAGATGAGAGAAGAAATAGTCTATGGAGGAGTTCAATGATCAAATGGAAGTTTCATAAAATAATGGAAATATTTAATAGTTTAGGGTATATTTAATATTTACCTAATAAAGTTTCTCTCTAAGATCAACCTTAAAATGACCACCTATATCCATGGTCAAAACTTAGTCAACCTTGCTAAGACAACCAATAGTTTCTTACAAAGAGGGTAAGAAGTAGACTAATAGTGTTGTAAAGGACATATGAATGATGGTTAAAAATTATATAAAACCTATATCATATTTAAATTACTTATAATATCCTAATAAAAATTTGATTAAATCTAAAATCATGAAAACATATTCTAAAAAGCTATTGTGTGCACTTATTCTCAAAGAACCCTCATTTGTAATGAATGAAGAAGGACTGTTAGTATGTTAAGAAAAGGATTTTAATGATAATTGTGTCACCAATGAAATAAAAACTCTATAAACTCATACACTATGTGATAAACATGAAATGATCAAATAATGGTTTGAATCTATTGAACCTAAGAGGAATATGCAGTCACAGTCAATGTAGGAAGATAATTTTGAGAAATTTTGGGGTTTTAAAATTTGGTTTAGATGATCTCAAAACTATTTAAATATTCATAGTATATCCTATAGGTCACACTAATAATTGAAGTAGGCACTATTTTTTCACAGACCTCATACAATCTGTTGACAATCATAATTTAGACCATGAAGCCTATTTGTGATTCTATAACGTTTAATAGAGGTTTTTGAACTCCATGAAAGGTTTATAAGGAAAAATAAGGTAATTATATCCTTCATATTCTATTTTATGTAGGCCATAAATAGGTTTTCAAGTTAAAATTCCCTTGAGGGCTAACTAAAGAAGAAAGATAAAAAAGGGCATATTTGAATAATGTTGTGACCCTTTGCTTGTTTTGAGGTTTGTTTTAAGGTGTATGTAATTTTAAGATATGATTAAAATATATATTAATGTGATATGATATTTAAAATTTTATTATATATGAGGCAATGATCAAACTCAGTCACCTAGGGGTTAAGAGAGTATGACTCCCAAAAAACCCTAGGCTAGTAGAATCAAGACATACAGAGCATAAGGTAACCCTCAAGATAGAAAAAATATTGTTATCACTATGATATAATGTTTTAGGGGTTTAAAAATCCATAAAATATATTAATTAAGGAGAAAATACTTTAAACCTCTAATTTACACAAACATAGTCTAAATAGTCTTTCCTACAAGCACTCTTAAGAGACCATCAAGACAAAGTCGAGTTTAGGAAATAAAAGGAAGTAAAAAAGGATGGAATTTTAAAAAAAAAAATTTATATTTATGGTTTTTCCCCACTATATCATACTATAGGTCACTCAGACCTCCAACACTCAGATTTGGTCAATTAGGCCTATAAACTAGTTTTAGACTTATAAGGCCTATATTCTCTTATGGCACTTGCAGAATCTATCAAGAAAATATGAATTAATTAGGATGTGGAATGTGATTTTTAATATCCCATGAATGTGTTTTAAAATATATAAATATAATGTAAAGGTTAATTTTAGTCTTAAGGAGATAATTCAAACTATGTAGTCAAGACAGTCAATCAAACCATGCATTTCAAGAGCTCATATCTTTCACCATAGGAGATATAAAAAATGATATTACCATGATTTTAGTACCCATATTTAATTTAAATCCATGAATTATTTGGGTTTTCTAAGTAGCTAAGGTTTATTAAACATCACTAAGACTATAAGCAAGTCCAAAATGCATGCAAAACCCTACAAGTTAACTTTTCTAAGTACGTATCTTTGCACACTCTTTACATGGGAACCAAAGATTATTAGGAAATTTTAAGGGGTATACTTAATAAATATCCATGTAAATAGTTTCTATTTTTGATGTCCATACTTTATGAACCATCGTTAAAAAGGTTCTCCTCTAAAACCCTCCCTAAACCCTCTTACAGAGTAGTTTTGGGAAAAGTGAAGATATTACTCACAAAAACCCATGAATCATCCCATAAAATGTTTAATCATGAGTAAACTAAGATAGGGTCTTGTACATGGTACCGTGAGGTACATAACTATATGACCTATCATAAAATAGGGTTTTTTGAGGAAAATTTATAAAAATAGAGGTATAAGGTAGTCTAAGATGATTACAATCATTGGAGATGGTTTTTTGGAACTTTTTTTTACATTATAAAATCATTATATGATCAAAAATATGACTATACATTCCTATATAAACTTCTTCTAATTATCCATTTTGTAGATCTGGATGACAAGCTAACCTAGGCAACTAGTTTGACCACTTTACATGTGTTGATTTCCTAGGAAGACCCATTTAATGATGTGAGGCATTGATTAATGTCTCAAAATATACATATTTTAAGGTTTTAAAAGTTTCATGAAAGTTCTTATGGCCATCAAGTGCAATTAATTAGGCTACTAGGCCTAATTGGCCTAGTAGACCTACTTGGTCAATCAAGAAATGTTGAGAATGGCATAGAAGGGAAAAAAAATGAGTTTATGTGGAGTTATCACACTTCATAAACTATATTTCAGTGGAAATCACATGAACTAACTAGTCTTTAGGTGGTATTTCCATGCATAATTGGTCTTAAGTATCATTCACATGCATAATTGGTCCTTACCATGAGTTAACTAATCTAAAGTGGCATCAATGCATGTTCCATGGTCTTAATTAAAGGAGTTTCTATTTACTTAAGTATTATGCTAAAATATGGAAAAGTATCTATATGCCTATGATGACCCAACACCTTATTTCCAATGCCAAATAGCTCATGCAAAGATCATGCAACACTATCAAACATGGAGATGTCTTGAGGACTGGTTGTAATAAGTTATAATTGAAGTAATTTTGAATTGATGGTCATTGCTGACTTGGACTTGTCTCCTCTACACCAAATTATTCTTCTCTCTATTCATTATTCTATATATTAAGGCTTTTGAGCCTTGTTTCAAGATCCCTCTCTTGGGCATGATGAAACTCTACCAAGATTGAGCTTTGTAACCTCTTGAGTGAATAAAGTGATTCTTTTCAAACTCCTTAATACAAATTTAGTGTGTTTATATTAGTTTTATTGGTATATGTGGTAGTATTTTCTCCCTTAGTAGGTCTTCATATCACTGAGTTACTAGTATGTCATCTTATGTAGGTCATATATAGTGTTTGATGTTGAGTTACTAAGCTAATAGTGGATATATTGACTGGTTAGTGCCTTTTATTAGGCCTTCCATTATTTCCCTCATGATTTTATCACTTTATGGAACATTTATGTGAAACACTTTTACATAAGAGTCCCTTGGATTTGTAAGATTCATTGATTTGAAATGATTATTAGTGTCAATTAGAGATTAAGTTGAGTGAATGAGCTAGAAATATAGGTGTATCACCATCAATAGAATAGGACTTTCCTTTCAATTATTTTTATAACTCTTTTCATGCCTAAATAAAATTAGGTTTTAGTAAATTAGGCAATTTTGATAGACTCATTAGAGATAACCTCATAATCTATAGGTTTGGTCTAACTATAGGTATCCCACATCCTACAAACCAATCCAATGTTAGACCAAGTTTGAATGAGATCTAAGCAATCTACTTCAACAAGGTACAACTTGGGTTGCTAACAGTTATGGCATACCTAATGGGACTCACATTCAAGAATTGGAGCATTCACATCAAAACATTTTTTACAAGAAAATTCAAGTACTCATCTTCTTTTAGGTCATCAACAAAGAGGTATCAAAAGTTATTACTAATAAATTCATTGATTTTCATGAATCTTATGGTGAATTATGGCATCATATGGGGATGAATTCTATCACATACCCCCTTATCAACAACCCTATGATCCATCATAATTATAATATGATCTATATCAATCTCATTATGACCCATATCAGACATATATTGACCTTAATTAACAATATAAGAGTCATTATTAGTCCTATGATCCTTTTAAACCTCATTCACTTCCTTGGTATCCTACTTATCGATCTAATCAATCATGAAAATCACATGACATTCCTTATCAACTCAACTAAGTTCTAAGACAATCCATGTCAAGATTCAAACAAACCTTATTTGGATATGAGAAGAATATGGTGAGCATTGACACCCAAATTAACTATGGAAAATAAATTCCTATACATGATATTGAGAGCATGAGAGCTTCAATACATCAAGTTATAGAAGAGTTGGAATCTTTCATAATACAAGGCCATTTAAAAGCCAGTGGTGATATGTTAGACACATGTCATCTAAATTTAGGCTTTAAAGAGAAGTTGGTGGTCTATGAGAGACACTAGGTTCACTATAATGAGTAGTATGTTCCTTCCATCATTCCACATTAGTCCTTCATTGAGTTGCCTCTTCCCTATCAAAAGTGTCAAAAGAATGTGTGTCACATCCCTCAAAATTCCTCACAAGCCTTTCCAAACTTTCCTAATTGGAATTATATCCAAAATAGACCTCAAAAGGAATAAGGAGTGTGTTTTGTAAAGGTTAAATCACATGTTTCATAGTAGATCATGCAGGGGCTTTCAGCTTCTGATCAATAGGGGGATATCTCTAATGAGATGGAATTAGATTTTGATGCTCACCTTGTTGAACAACTTGAGATTGATAACTAATCAAATTCATTTGTAACATTAGCACACATTATAATTATTTAATTAATATATATAAATAAACTTAAATTCCATTAACATAGAGGAGGAATAAAAACAAACACAATTGTGTAACAAGCAATCTCTTGATATCTTCTTGTATATTGATCCAAAACATTGACCTTTTAGAAAGAGGGTTATACATGTATATATAGAACTTGGAGAAGGGGTTGCTTCATTATCCAAGTATATAAAACTTTCATTACATATTTAATGAATAAATCATAAGTCTTTGTTTCATGTTATAATTTATAGATATCTTAGACATACGACATGTGCATGTTGGTAAACAAATAATTATTTAATTAAAATATGGATATAACTAAAACTTAATTAATTTTTTTAAATCATTGTTAACAACCTAGATAACACCTAGTTAAAATTATATTTCTTAGATTTGACTCATATCTAGACTAACATTGGAATGATCTAAGGCTACGGGATACCTGTATCTAGATAAGACCTCTAGTTGTGAGGCTATCTCCTCTAAAATATGAGTTTAGGATCAATTACTAAACCTATTTTATGTTGGGATGAGAATATTAAGGAATATTATTGAAAATTAAATATATGATATGATGGTGATGCACCTGAATAGTGATTGATCCTCTATAAACATTGAAACTTAGGCACACATATGAATCAAAATAGAACTATTTATCAACAAAACTTTCTTAGGTCAGTCCTAAACATCAATGTTTCAAATGAAGGTTTGAAAGAAGGTTTTCAGATTGAAGGTGTGTGGATGAAGGTCTCTAAAGACACTTCATAACAATAATCTTTAACATAATTTATATTCTTAACTCTTCAGATGACCTATAAAGGATGAAATCATAGTAGTAGGTGATGAAAGGACCTAAAAAAGGAGATATATATCACACTTATATGAAAATAAACAATCAAAATTACACACTATAACCATGATTAAATTTGAAAAAACTCTCTTTATTGAATTTTGGTAAAAGTTACAACTTCTATATAGTTTCTCTATACTAGCCTTAGGCATCTATAAAAATAGCTTAAAATCCTAAATATATAGCAAAATATAAGAACTCTAGATAATGTGGTGTAATGATGAGAAGGAAAATTCAACTAGAATTAACTCAAAGTCAATTTTATTTTATAAATTTCTAAAAATAGTAGTTAAGACTTATCTTTATGTTTAATGTCCTTGCATGATCTTTTTAGATGATCTTTGGCATTGAATGAGATGGTGGGCCATCTTGACTTGTCAAAGCTTATTTTTCATGCATTTTATGCCATATTTTGGATATTTAACTCCACTTAACATTAGACCAAGATGAGTGAATTTCCTTATCTTTCATGAAGACTTAAAACATGCATTTGTTGCTTCTTAACTCATGATTGATTAACACTTTAAGAATAGTCAACTCCTTCTATATCCCTTCCTTGCATGAATTATCACTTGTAGAATAAATGTGCATGATATTTATACTTGAAGAATAGATATTTATCATGGAGATTCTGCATGAACTCATTTATTAACCCTTTAATTCCATTCTTTACTTGACTTGACTGATCAAGTAGGCCTATTAAGCCAAATAGGCCTAGTAGCCTACCTTATGGCATTTGATGACCATTAGAACCTACATGAAAACATTGAATACCTACAAAAATGGAAATATTATACCTGAAACAATCCCTCATATCATGAATTATGTCCTCTTGATGAATAAACACTTGCAACTTAGTCAAACTAGTTGACTAGGTCAATCTACTTGAATTTCCTATTGAATGGTTATTTTGGATGAGCTCTCAAGGAAACTTTCATGTAGATTTTTGTCTAGATTATGATTTTAGGATGAATGAAAAGTATTAAACATTGATCTTCATGGATTGGATTTCATGTAAACTACTTTGTACTTCATCTTTTATGTTTTTTTTCTCAAAAACCTATTTCCTACCATGATCCATACAATTACATACAATAGAGTAAAATTTATTGGACCCTATTTAATTTTAATTTCTAAGAGGTTTTGGGTTGATTCATGAGGTTTTGATTTTAAGAAATTTGACTTTTCTCAAAATTGGCCATTATGAGGGTTTAGGAGGGTTTTGGAGATGAACCTTCTTAATGATGGTTCATAAAGTATAGGCCTCCGAACCTAAACTTATTTCCATTAATATATATTTTATATACCCCCTCAAATTACTTAATAATATTGGGTTCCCATGTAAAAGGTATGAGAATATACCTACGTAAATTTATTTATAGCATTTGCAAACATTCTAGAAATGATTATGCTTTAAGTGATTGTTCATAAAGTACATCCCCTCAACCAAATTCAATTTTTTATGAATTATAAGTTCATATGTGTCCTCAAATCATTATAATAGATTTTTTCCAAACTCTTCACATGGTTAAAGATAGAGCACTTGATTTGTTGGTTTAAATGAATGTCTTGACTGTAAAATTTGAATTACTCATTATGGACCAAAAATTCCTTTCCTCCTCTTCATTTATTTAATAAACCTTCATAGGACCTGTACCATAACATAATATTATTTTTTATATGTCATATTTATTGATATGTCTAAACATGCCTTTGGTATTGTAGGCCATCTAAGCCTAAAACTAGATTCTAGGCCTCATTTTGCCAAATCTAAGTTTGGAGTTCTTTATGACCTATATGTGATATTAAGAGGGTAAAAAATATTTGTTTAATATTAATTTATATCTCCTATAACACCCCTTTGCTTTCCAAACTTCATTTTTTACCTTGAGCCTCTTAGGACTGCATGTAGGGTTTCTTGTAAAAATGGCTTGTTAAACCCTTGATCAATGAGTTTGCCTATACTCTCATTTTAAATGAGATTATAAACATTTAATAATATTTAAAATTTATTTTAAACCCATTTTCAAGGTATAAACATCATTAACACATATCAAAACAAGCAAAAGTCTCCTAAGAGCACACAAGCCTATTTGTTTGCTTTAATCCTCAAGGGCATGAATTTATTTGAAAAAAGAGTATGATCCATTATTAAAATGTTTATGTAGATTTTAAAACACCTTGTAATTATTTTAAAAACTTAAATTAATTTCCAATCCTCTGTCAAAACTTGCAAACCTTCCAAGGACCTCTCATAGCTCCATCATGACTATCTAGAGAAAAGTAGGGGACTATTTCAAGAGAGTGAGAATCTAAACTAATAATTTGACCTATAGGATGGAATGATAAGATTTATAAAGTTTTAATTATGATATTAACTAGTTTTTACATCCTAATTCCACCTATAGGTGCTTCAAAGTCATCATTTTCCCTAAAACTGGCAACCTTTGTCCTTGATTGTGTGGAACTAGTTTAGATCACTATATGATCATTTCATGATTCATCAAGGTGTATGAGTGATTTTATAGTGTTTTATATTATTTTAAAAATAATTTATTAATTTTATACCTATCATAAAACTCAACCTTCCTCCCATGCTCTTAGTAATGCCTTAAATCTTCAAACTATGTTCCTAGGTCTTATACAGTCCTAGTTATGTAAAAGTCTCTGTAGTACCTTATTTGTTGAGTTGGAATTTTTTTAGATATAAAAAAGGGTGTTTAAGATGATAAATATACACTTTTATTTCCTTGGAAATCTCATAGGTTTTATGGTGTCCTAGAGTGGTTTTGATTTACACCTTGAGAAAGTGGGACTGTATCAATGAGTTGTATGGTTGTAGGTGCCTATTTTACCTCAATTTAGCATGACTATGTGATTTATGGAGTATATATTCATATTATTCATATTTATTATGTTACCTATTATTCCATTGAAACACTTTATTAACCATAAAAATCCCTATCCATCATAAAACTCCACCATTCGATAGTCTTCCCTCATTTCTTGTAGATTGGAGATAGGACTACTTTCTTAACTGTAGGTTAAATTTTGAGGTGAAAGACTCATTATTTTATATGGTTTAATCCTAATATCTCAAATTAAATCCTTATTCCATTTTAAAATATTTTTAAAACATGATAAGACTATATAAACTTTGAGAATATGCAAGACCTTATTGCTTCACTATCTGACTATGTTTTACCTTTACAGGTTTGTACAGACTAAGTACAAGTCCAAAGATTGAGAAAGTAAAAATTATACATTATGATATTTTATTTATTTAATTAATGGTATTTATAGGTTTCAAAACTCTCTTGAATCTCAAACTCTCTCTCAAAATTCTAAACTTACTTCTCTGTTCACTCCCTTGTTGACTATAGGTGGTGATTTTATGAGGTGGTTTTTGACTATAGCACTATCCTTGAGTTTGGAGAACATAATGAAATATTAATTATGATGTTATATATTTAATATATCAAAAAATATTATTTAATTTGAAACACCTCTCTAAATCACTCTACTTGAAAACCCTTGAAAAATGGCTATAGGCATGCTTTCTAAGCATTGTTGTAGGTGAGATTTTGAGAAAAAGGATATTCAACTGAGTTTATATCTTCTTGATGTTTGTTCCTAATCAATATTTTATATTAATTATTTTTTAAAACTATACCTTATTTATATCACACCATCATGACCTAATTATTAATACAAACTTTTTTTACCCCTATGTACTTGAATGTACCTTTGTCTATAGGTGTAGGTACATAGTTTACCAAAATTTTGGATGCTTAGAGAAATTTGACACATAAAAGGTGCTCATGATAATTTATTTTTATGATTATATCTTTAGTAAAATTGACTTTCTTCAAAGTGTATACCCTTGAAGTCTATATTGATCATGGTTCACCCTATGGCATATCCTCATGCTGACTATAAGTGTGTTCTTGAGTCCTTCAAGAACTTTATCTTTTTTTGTTCTAAATCCACCTTACTGAGTTTTAAAATCCTCATATTATTATATATTGGATAACCTAACTAGACTCATTTTCACTTTGATAGGCCTTAAGGTTGCCAAGACCTTACCAACTATTGGTTTTGACCCAAAATAGGCTTGTAGGTGTCTTTAAGGCAATTAAATGCTAGTATATGACTACCTATTAATGGTTTATGAGATGAATGGAGTCATATAAATATTTATAAACCTTAATTTATGGTCCATATTAATCACACTCTCATTTCATAACCAAACCTTCTCAAGGATTATGCCCTTCCTCAATTGTATGAAGTCGTATGATGTCATATTTGTATGGACATAGACTATGCTTCACCTTGAAAAGGTTACCAAACATGACTATGGTCCTTGTTTTTAAATTAATTTCCACTTTATGAGATGATATGAGCATAAACCTTTAAAAAATAACTTCTAGCCTATTCTTCTCTTTTGTACTTTCATGAAAGTATTGACTATTGGTGTACTATTATAGGTACACATCCTTAGCTATAGATGATACTTTCTTAGCCTATATAACCCCTATATTCAATGACCATGACAAAATGTTATTGTTATTTCCTCCTCTTTGTGATTAATGGTGAGATGGAGATTAGTGTAAGGGTTTATGACCATGAATGGAGAATGAGAAACATGAAAGAAGGTGAAAATTATGTCTTACATAGTGAGAATGATAGTGAAAAAAGGTGACCATGGAGAAGAACCAAAAATGAAGTGGAAAAATACATGAGGGTCATTTCAAGACCAATTTTAATATCCATATTCAAGTATGAGAATATCCTTGAACACATGTATCAATTTGGAGGCCATTAGAGGAGGACAAGAAGGCAAATTTGAAACCTAGGTATATGTTAGGAACCTTAAAATATGTTAGGAATCATTAAACACTACTAAATAGTTATTATTTAGAGATGTTTGAGATCCATTGATGAAATTATTAGATGTGACACTTCATGAAACCTTGATAATATTAATCAGAGGACATGTGAACATGATGGAGACCTTGAAAATAATATTTCAAGAAAACCTGATGTTGCTTTCTCTCTCCTTGATTGTACAATCTCCTTTAGAAGAATATAGAATACAAATTTACATTGTAAACCTATTATTTAGATTAATATGACCATAAAACGTGTGAAACATACTTTAATAATGAAATGTAAGGGTAAATAATGTTCTAAATAATCTTTGAAAACTTGAATTTTCTTGAAATTATGCCTTGGGGAGGAAAAATTGTAGAAAACTAACTACCTTCCTAGATGTAAGACTATAGATGTATGCCTTGACTTTAAATGGATTATTCATGAGGTATATATGACCAATTTTAAATCCTCTTGATCCAACATGAATCTCTCTTAATCTAATTTCACTGGCGAAAATTGTCAACCTAAATCTTCTCTCTCCTAGCCATACCAACTAAAAACCTGAAGGTTTCTCTCTATCTACAAAGAATCAAGGTGACTATAGGGGACCATTTTCGGCTATAACTTGCATATTTTTTCCTTAAATTTATTTTTGAGCCCTTTTTATTTCCTTCTGCTCATGTTCATGGCCTCCACCATATAGATGATACAATTTCATAGTCTTCAATGAAAAATACATGAAAATGGGGCTTTCTTTACTTTTTATTCGTAAATTAAGATTATACCACCAAAATTAGAATATTATATAATATACATGAGTCAAATTTAAATTTAGGATAAATATTTAGTCATTTTACACCTTTTAATAGCCAAAATTGGCACATGGGAGCCCCAAAAAAGCCTTTTTCACACTTGAACTTGCATAAATTGGATTTTTTTAAAAATATTATACTTTATGAATAATATAAAGTCATATATATGAATGTATTAAATGATATTTTAACAAATTTTATGGTCTCTTAGTACCATATTTTACTTTTAAATATCAAAATGTATCCTTTTCTTGCAAAAATACATAGTTTTAGACCACCTTATAGAGGCTCAATAGTACCAAGAAATTTTTTGGATTATAGGGGGTGGCATTTGGCCTTGATAAGCCAAATTGCCAAAAAAAAATTATGAATCATAATGGTCAAACAACCTATTGGTTAAAATAACCTAATGGATTTCACATGACAATGGCAATCTAAAACACAACAACATGACTTGATGACTCTTTTGATTGCCAAATAGACTTTTGAACTTTGAAAAACCTTTTTTGACTATGACAACAACCAGAATGAAAGGAAATAATAACTAAACTAATAAGTAAGGACAAATAACCTAAGTAAATAGAAAAATAAGACAAACACAATAGAAGGGAAGTAGACTTCTGCTTGTGTTATTCACTTATTGAAACATGACAAACAACCTAAAATAACTAACCTAGAGTCAAAAGTTTCCTCCAAGATCAAATGGAAATCTAGATTATCCACCTTGGAACCTTAAAACATGTTTTCCATCTATTGATAGACTTTTCTTATAGATTGGATCAATTAGATGTTATGGCTTCTTAATGATGTAGGTGGGCCTCCTACTTCATTTTTCAAGTGCATGGATTGAAGATATGGATACAAGACCCAATCATCCTCTTCCCAAATTATTATTTAATAAATCAATAATGTTAATTATACCTCATTCATGGGATGATGATGATTATTCACATTATCATTCAATAAATATATTGGCAACTCAACTAAAATGCTAGGATTGGTATCTTTATTATTCTCTATTTGAGGTAGCAGTTTGTTAAGATCTTCAACATATTGATAGGTGTTCAAACTTGGCTAAAATATGTCATTAATCTTCTCCTAATTAAAAACTATAGTAATATTATTTATAATACATTCCTCAATCTCTATATGAGGTGGATATGGACTATCAAACATTGAACAAAATCCCTCTAAGTCATCCAAAAACTCCATCTCTTCATGATTAGTTGAAAAGACATGGAGTTAATTAGTATAATTACCATTTAAATCATGTTGATAACACATTTCCAACATTTTAATGGAGTCATTAAAGGTTCTTGATCTATTTCACTTGTTTCATCTTCATCTTAAGTAGAGAATGGCATCTTATCTATCTAATCAAGCTCCAAATCATCTTACCTTGGTGTCTCTAGAATAACATTTCATTATTGAAGCTCCCAAACATTGGTGGAAGATTCATATGAAGAATTAACTTTCTATCTTATTTCACCATTCAAATATTCCATCTTAAACTCTTTAATTTCACTAAAAACTCATGGTATACCTGCTGCCAATGATCATCAACTTTAGTAATGTTCTCAATCTCAACAATGGCTCTATATGAGTTATCTTCATGGCTTCCTTATAGAGAAAGAGTTTTTTGTACCTCATATTTATCAATATATGCAAGTTCTTGAGAAACATATTTATGAAGAACAAATTGAGAAAAAATCTCTTAATGATCAACTAAAACCTCTTCTTATTATGTCTTATCTTGCATCTGAAGCTCATCTTTTTTAGCACCATCAAATATTGAATCATGCTTATAATTTCCAAGTGGTTTTTCAATCATTGTTTCTTATTCTTGATCACTCAAGTCACTTTCCTTTTTTGTCTTTTAAGTTGAATATTCTTCACTTACCTCACAAAAGAGAAGTTATTTCTCCAAGAGTGGCATGGTAGACCCTTTAAAATACTAAAAAGATGAGATAGATCCAATGATGATACCATGGATGTTTTATTTTGCTCATGAGGCTACTCAACCTTGACCACCATAACCTCCTCTTTCTGTTAAAAGTTTTCTTGAATGGTTTTCCATGAAGGAAAGGCCTGGGGCTTGTGAGGAGGGAGGGATAGGGGATGAATGATAGTGATAGTGACTTTAGGATTATCCTTGATTCCAATGTTTGAGCTTATGCCTAACTAATGAATTTTATTCCAAGTTGTAAAATTGGGATTAGGAGACTCTAGTATTGAGAATATTATAGTTTTAGGCATGATTGGAATATATTTTTGCTAAGATGGACTTGTAATCCATGGATAGTGGCATGGGGTAGTTAGAAGTAGTGACTTTTGAGACTGATATTGGTTACTTGATTGTTATTTCTTGTAGGCTAATATTTATTTATCAATCATTTGGTTCACCCCCTTTATCTCCTCAATCTCATCATGAAAATTTTGTATGTTCTAAAAGGATGATTTCTATTAGAACCGATGTGGCTCACATTGAGAGTAAGAGGGTTCATAAGGGGAATTATAAGGTTAGTATGGGATACCATATTAGAGGTACAAGCACTAAGATATGGGAGGGGTGAATCAATGATTTAAGATATTTCAAAACTTTAATATAAATCCATCAAACCCTTAGTCATACTGTTAAAATTATTGTCATGGATGTCAAAGGTCTATTATTAGTGATAAAGGCCCCATTGCATTTAATGGTGTTTTTAATATTCATATCTTGGATAATGTGTGTTAATATTTATTTAATATTAGTTAATATATTTTTGGTTGCATATAAGTCAAAAAAGCACCCATGGAGAAGTCAAAGAGTCATGGGGTAAAGATAAACGAGGAACGGGATTCATTTTCTCATGAAGAGTCATCTTGAGGAATTTCAAGAGTCACCATGTGAAGATAAAAGAGGGTATGGCACATTTTTCCATGAAGGGACACTTTGAGGAATATGAAAAGTTAGCAAGATAAAGACAAAAGAGCAAAGGATGCATTTGCTTATGAAGGGTCACCATGTGACTTTTCAAATGCAAGGATATAAAGGGTCATGCAAGTTTGGCACCATTTTCCATGAAGATTGAAGGGTCACAAAGGGTGAATTCCAAAGGTCATTTGGAAAGCTATAAATAAAGGCTTGAGAAGCCATTTGTGATATGTAAGAGAGTGCATGGTTTGTATTTGTTTTTGAAGAGAGAAAAGAAGGAGATATTGTAGAGTTATATCATTTATTGAGTAAGAAACATTGAGAGATAGTTGTGTTTTATACACAAGAGAGTTTGGTGCTCCTATGGGTTAGTGATCAAAAATCTTTGTAAGGGGTTGGTGCTCTTGTGAGTTGGTGCTCACAAATATTTATTGTGTTGGTGCTCAATAAAGGGGTTGGTGATCCTAAAAGTTGGTGCTTGTGAAATTTATAATTTGAGTTGGTGCTCATTCATATACTTAAGATTGTTCTCCATGGTTTTTCCCACTTTGGGTTTCTACATAAAAATTTGGTCTCTCTCTCTCTCTCTCTCTCTCTCTCTCTCTCTCTCTCTCTCTCTCTCTCTCGTGTGGTGTATATTATTGTTTTAGTTTTATTGCATATCTTGAATGTGTGATTAAGTGATTAAAGAAAAGAAATCAGATTAAGTAAAAGATATATAATATACTGATTTACCCCCCCCCCCTCTCAGTATATTTTTTAATTAATAATTGGTATTAGAGCAGGTTCTTTTAGAAAAAAATTTACATCTTGAAGGTAGATCAGGTAGGCATGATAGCTAGATCACATGAAGTTTTTTATACAAATAAGGCACCTTTGTTTGATGGGACAAATAATACTTTTTAGAGCATAAAGATGAAGACTTATTTGATGGCCCTTGGATTCGGCAATTGGCAAGTAATGGTGGAGGAATATGAAAAGTCATAGACACTTGTAACTACTCTAACAAAAAATAAGGCAAGTGAAAATAATGATAAAGCTTTAAATGTTATTTTATTTGGTTTATGTGAATAAGAATTTGTTAAATTTATGCAATGTAGAAATTCTAATTAAGCTTGGGTAAAACTTGAGAAATTTACAAAGGTGATGGAAAGGTTCAACAAGACAAGCTTTAGAATTTTAGAAGATAGTTTGAGAGTTTGAAGATGGAAGAGGAGTAAAATATATTAAGTTATATTTTATGGGTTGATCAAATAGTTAATTAGATTCAAGGTCTTAGAGAAAAGTTAGAAGAATCAATTGTGGTAGAAAAAGTTTTGAGATCTCTACCATTGAGATATGATGAAAAAGTTTTTGTAATCAAAGAGATATAGAATTTGGCTATGCTAAAGATGGATGAGCTACATGCTATTCTTACAGCATATGAGATGCAAACCAAATAATAGAAACTCTCAAAGAGAGAAGTTACTTTCAATAGATCAAAGAAAGAGAAGGTTAAGGTTCAAGAATCAAGTGATAGTTATAGTGATGATGAAGATGAAAATGGAGCTCTATTCATTCACAAAATGAAAAAGGGCATAGGTAAATATCAAGGAAAATTACCTTCTAAATGTTTTAATTATGGAAAGATTGGAAATTTTGTAGCTAAGTGCCCAAATAAGGGTAATGGTTACAATGTAGAAGGAAAGTATACATAAAATAATAATTTCAAAGG
Source organism: Torreya grandis (assembly GCA_037957365.1). Lineage (NCBI taxonomy): Eukaryota > Viridiplantae > Streptophyta > Pinopsida > Cupressales > Taxaceae > Torreya > Torreya grandis. Next base: position 1,854,150 of record JARHVA010003374.1, on the reverse strand, counting down.
AAAATTCAAGAAGAGATTTGAGAAGAAGAGTTTGTATTCTAAAGACCCTACTTCAACTAAAGATAGTGGAGTCAATGATTAAGAAGAAGAAGAGATTCTATTCATGGCCATACATAAAGATACCTCTACAAGAAAAAGTATAGATGATCAAGAAGAAGAACAAGATGAAGCCAAAGTGAATCTATAAGGAGAACTCATTTATGCCTTAGAAGAGTTAAAATATCTTGATAAAAATAATTGAAGATTAAAGCTCTAGATTGAGAAAAATGAAAAGGAGTCAAATGAAATAATTGAAGATATATAAGCACATTTTGAAGAAGCCAAGAAAAATGAAAAATATCTAACAACATAATTGTAAAAAGTAAGTGAGGAATGTGAAAGGTATGTTATTGAAATTGCTTATTTAAAATAAGATCTTGACAAAATAAATAAAGCAATCAATGATAAAGTAGCTAATGATTCAAAATTTGAGGAAACACTAATATGTTGAATAAGATATTATAAATTCAAAGATCAATGTTAGATAAGATAGGTATCAGATTTGAAAAAGAGAAAGGGGAGGCCACTACTTTCAAAGACAAGGTTAACATATAAAATTGAAAAAGCTATGCTGAAGCTCTTACAAAAGAGGAAATAAAAAGGGAAGAAGTTAAGAATACAAAGGACATCTCAAATAAAGAAAGCTAGAAGGAACAAAGCTACAAAAGGAAATCAAGTTAGAGATTCATAAATAGATCCTATTTTTATGGTTACTATTTTTATTGTAATGGATATGGTCATAAGAAAATAGAATGTCAAAAAAAGGCTAACATTTTCAAAAATAAGGAGAAAGAAACTCATGTAGAGTCAAGCATAAGCCACAACTCTTTTGTTCCTCTATTAGTCTTTAATGAAGAGTTCATTATATGTTACAAGTGAAACAACTTAAAACACATAGATAAATACTATAGAATCATGTTCGAGTTAGTTAAGAAGGACTATAGTTTCAAGGATCCATTCATCAAGAAGAAAGTTCAGACATGCTCATGGTAGAAGAAACATCCTAAAAAATCTATGTTGGTAAATATAGCTTTGCATGCAAGAAATGAAGAAAAGTCATGGTTCATTGATATTGGATGTTCAAGGCACATGAAAAGAGATAAGAACAAGTTCACAAATTAAATAAAATCAATGGTGGCATAGTGAAATTTAGAGATAATACTACTACCAACATTGCTAGAAAAGGTATAAGTTTGGATATTGGTAGAACTAAAAATGAAAATGTTTTGTATGTATAATGTCTTTAGAATAACATTTTGAGTGTAAGTCAAATGTGTGATAAGGGGAACACACTAAAGTCTTGTGTAGAAGGTTGTGAAATTAGGAGAAAAGATTCAGATGTGTTGGTTATATATTCTTAGAGAACATGTAATAATTTATATATGTTATCAGACATCAAAGGTCAAAGATGTTGTTTGAGTTAGATTGAAGAACATTGTCTATGGCGCAAGAGAATGGGACACATAAATTTTGGAAATCTTGTCAACATCAGTAAGAAACAAGTAGTCAAAAATATTTTAAAGATTACAAAGCCATCTAACACACTTTATGAACCCTATCAGCATGGGAAGCAAGCCAGAAGGTAGTTCAAAACAAAAGAGTACTTGACCACTTAGATGTTAGAGCTTGTTTACACTGATTTATGTGGACCTATGACAACTCAAATTACTCAAAGTGAGAGATATTTCATGTTGCTTATTGATGATTTTTCACGTATGACTTGGGTAATTTTTTAAAGAAAAAATAAAAAAAATTAGACATTTCAAAGCATTAGTAGAGAATGAAACTAATTTGAAGATTAAGTGCCTAAGATTAGATTGAGGAGGAGAATTCATGTCAGATCAATTTATTGAGTTTTGTGAAGACCATAGAATAAAGAAACATTATTTAGTAGCCAGAACTCCACTGTAAAATGGAGTAGTTGAACAAAGAAACATAATAGTTCAAGAGATGGTAAGGACAATGCTAAATGAATCCAAGATATTAGATAAATATTGAAGATAAGTAGTTACTACATTAGTGCATATTTAAAATATAGAATTATTGAGAGTCAAGAGTGATAAGACTCCTTATGAGCTATGGAAAGATAAACCAACAATAATTGATTATTTTAGATTTTTTAGTAGAAGATGCTTCATAAAGAGAATCAATGAAAATATGGGTAAGTTTGAATCTAGAGCAGATGAAAGTATATTTCATGGTTATTATTGCAAAATTAAATCTTATAAATGTTATAATAAAAGAACCAAGAAAATAGTTGAAAGTGCAAGTTTTAGGATAGAAGAAGATGGATCATAAAGAATCAGTGATCCAATAGACATTCTTGAAATCATTGAAGAGGAAGACTTTGAAGAATCAGATGAAGATGAGAAGAAGGAGAAAAAGCACACTAGAACCCCATCCAAATATGTCCATAGAAATCATAATGAAAGTGACATCATCAGGGACACAAATGAAGGAATTCATACTATAATAATGATGGTTAGTGAATTTGAGCAAGTTAATTTCTCTTTGTTATCCAAAATTTAGCCTAAAAATATTTTAGAAGCTAGACATGATAAACATTGGGTTAAGGCAATGGATGAAGAATTAAATTAGATAGAAAATAATGATACTTGGGAATTAGTGCCTAGACCAAAAGATCACAATGTGATAGGAATAAAATGGGTTTACAAAAATAAGTTGAATAAAAATGGAGAAGTGACCAAGAATAAAGCAAGATTAGTATGTAAAGGATATGCTCAGATTGAGGGAATAGATTTTGATGAAACTTTTGCACTAGTATAAAGGCTAGAGGCTATTACAATATTTCTTGCATATGCAGTATTTAAAGATGGATGTCAAATCTACCTTCCTAAATGAGAATTTAGAAGAAGAGGTCTATATTGAGTAGCCTGAAGGATTTATTCTCTCAAATATTAGTAGCCATGTATGTAGATTGAAAAAAACATTGTATGGATTGAAACAAGCTCTTAGAGCTTAGTATGCAAGACTTGATAAGTACCTACAGGATCAATGTTTCAAGAGAGAATTTGATGACAGTAATCTCTACATCAAAATAAAAGGTGAGCATCAATTAATTGTTGTGGTATATATTGATGACATCATTTTTGGAGGAAACATTGAAAAGATGAAAAAATAATTTTCTAATACTATGCAAAAAGAATTTGAGATGTCTATGCTTGGAAAATTGTCATTTTTCTTAGGATTGCAAATATTTTATTCAAATAAAGGAATTTTCATATCACAAAGTAAATATGCCAAGGAAATATTTAATAAATTTGGTTTTGAGGATTGTCCACCAATCAACACACCAATGAGTACAAGAAATAAGGTGAGCAAGGATGAAGATTCACCTATTACAGATCAATCTTTGTATAGATATATGATTGGTAGTCTTTTATATTTTATAACATCAAGGCTAGAAATCATGCATGTAGTAGGTATAGTTTCAAGATATTAGTCAACTCCAAAAGATAGTCATGTTCAGTTGGTGAAGAGAATATTTAGATATATCAAGGGAACATTAGATTATGGATTGTGGTATCCCATAGGTAGAGAATTCACGTTGGTTGCTTATATAGATTTATATTGAATAGGTTACTTGGATGATAGAAAGATTACAAGTGGAGGATCTTTCTTCCTTGGTGATATATTAGTATCATGGCTAAGTAAAAAGCATAATTCAGTATCACTTTTTATAGCTAAAGTAGAATATATTGCAGCGGTATTGTGTTATAATCGAGTTCTTTGGATGAAGCAAACTTTGGAAGATATCACGGTAAAATATGATGAACGTATTTATATTATTTGTGACAACACAAGTGCTATTAATATTTCAAAGAATCTAGTGCTGCATTTAAGAACAAAACATATTCCCATCAAATATCACTTCTTGAGAGAACAAGTTGCAGATTAATAGGTTTAGATGGAATATATCAATACTACAGAGTAGAATAGATATTTTTACAAAGGCACTAGCAAAAGACACATTTGAGTATCTATGGGAGAAGTTGAGAGTAATTTCTTCTACTTCCTACCATAAAGGATTAGCATCAGTTAAGAGGGGGGCTAAGTGTTAGCTCTAGGATAGGCCCTTTGCCATTGATGTTAAAGGGGGAGAAAAATAGAAATAAGTACATGTATAGGTGCAAAAATAGGTATAGGTTGCTATAATAAGGGGGAGTTACTATATATTTTTTAGATGGTAGTATGTGCAGGTTGGCATGTGTAATGCATATTTTAGGATGTGGTAGTTTCAATTTGAGGTTACCATCAATGACAAAGGGGGAGATTATTGGAAATATTATCATTAATGTCAAAGGTATAACATTGGTGATAAATGCCCCATTGCATTTAATGGTGTAATTAATATTCATAACTTGGCTAATGTGTGTTAATATTTATTTAATATTAATGAATATATATTTGGTTGCATATAAGTCAAAAGAGGGCCCATGGAGAAGTCAAAGAGTCATGGGGTAAAGACAAAAGAGTAATGGGATACATTTTCTCATGTAGAGTCATCTTAAAGAATTTCAAGAGTCATCATATGAAGACAAAAGAGGGTATGGCACATTTGTCCATGTAAGGACACTTTGGGGAATATGAAAAGTCACCAAGATAAAGACAAAATAGGAAAGGATGAATTTGCTTATGAAGGGTCACCATGTGACTTTTCAAATGCAAGGATACGAAGGGTCATGCAAGTTGGCACCATTTTCCATGAATATTTAAGGGTCATAAAGGGTGAATTCCAAAGGTCATTTGGAAAGCTATAAATAAAGGCTTGAGAAGTCATTTGTGATTTGCAAGAGAGTGCATGGTTTGTATTTGTTTTCAAAGAGAGAAAAATAGGAGATATTGTAGAGTTTTATCATTTGGTAATCAACATTTAGATATAGTTGTGTTTTATACATAAGAGGGTTTAGTGCTCCTCTGGGTTGGTTCTCACAAATATTTTCAAGGGGTTGGTACTCTTATGGGTTGGTGCTCATAAATAGTTGTTGTGTTGGTGCTCAGAAAAGGGGTTAGTGCTCCTTCAAGTTGGTGCTTGCAAAATTTGTAGTTTGAGTTTGTGTTCATTCATATACCTGAGATTGTTCTCTATGGGTTTTCCCACTTTGGGTTTCAACATAAAAATTTGGTCTCTCTCTCTCTCTCTCATGTGATGCATATTATTATTTTAGTTTTATTGAATATCTTGAATGTGTGATTGAGTGATAAAATAAAATAAATTAGATTAATTAAAAGATATATAATATACTAATTCACCCCCCCTCTCATTATATTTTGTGCTTAACACATACACCATAAGTAATCAAGAAGAAAATAACCCACTCATAGTAATGAACATGAAAGATAAGCAAGATAACACAATATCTATGTGGGAAAACATCTTGATAGATAAAACCCACTCTTAATCCTTTAAACACATGGACTACTTATCATATAAGGAGTACCAACTTGCCTAATATGTTGAGCATAAATACAACTATATGAAATAAAAACTCCATAAATATAATTAATTCTCAATATAATAGATAAAACCTACAAAAAAACCTCCTTAAATCCTCTTCACTCATTCAAACCATCACACACAAGCAAGTCATCCAAAATCACCTTTTAGATCAATCTACACACTTCACTTCTTCTCATGCATCAAAAATATAAATTCAACATTATAATTATGACCACAAGGTCATAAATGCAATATGAAATATTATATTCCTCTCAAGAGATCCACATAGCTCTCATAGCCTTCATAAATATTTTTTTCATTTACACATTTTTCTCAACTACTCAATTAGTCCAATTAAACCTTGTACTTATACTACTCTCTTCCTTTAACCCATCTTAGTCAGCCAAGATACTTTACATAATTGTTATATATTTGAAAAATATATTCATACATGTTACATGGGTGAAAAACACCACTCCATAGGTCAACCATAGTCCTTAAGACCTAAATCTCCCATTATGTCTTAATGAGACCTAAAACAATTAGGCCTTCACATCAACACATTACATATGAGACTAATTGGATCACATTAATCCTTTAACAATGATTTAAAAACATAAAACCTATATATAATATACCCTTTCTCACTCCATCATGGGTCTATACCACTTGGAACACCAAATCAATACTTGAACCTATCAATTAGGTCTCCTTGCTCTTCAGGTCTTCATACACAAAAAACATAGTCTCAAACTTCTGAAGAAAAAAACTCAAGTATTTCAAAAATATATATGATTATATAACATGGGTTAACCCTTTATGAATAATATAACACCTCCATGTGATTTATACACTTTGACACAAGCTCTAAGCACCTAAATCAACACTCTTAAAATACCCACTAAGATTGGTCACACTTAGTCAAAATACAATTATACTATTTTTCCTTTCCATATATAATTAGAAAAAAACTATTAAAAAAATGTCTTTTCATAATCATTACTTGTATAAAATATCCATACTCATTTTATTCCTTAACTCTACTCATAACACCTTCAACTTACCTTTACAAGATGGTTACTCAAACTATCAATGCATTCAATAAAGATAGTCAACTTCTAAGACTTTGTTCATACTAAATATGGATTGGTCAAACCTCAAAAATCCATATGAATAGTATTCATTTATTCTATAATACTCTCCAATAGTTATTTCATATTGAAACATTAAAATATTATTAAGAACAACTCAAATATCCTTCTTAGGTCACTTGCAGAACATGGTCAAACACATAGTCAACTTTGGATGTAAATATATTTGATTTTATAGACATTCAAACCTTATAACTAGATTATCTAAATGAATCTTTAATTCCTACTCAAATTTTATTTTTACATGATCAAAAAATTCATCCTAGATCAAAATATATTATCAAAATACTGCAGATTGTTTTTTTCTTTGCTAATTTCTAATACCAACAGTCAGTGGTGAATGCAAATATTGTAGACACATATCTTCATCTCATTCTCCATAAAATATATATCAATTTAACTCTATTGTATATCCTTACTATCCTCCTAAATTTAACCTACATTTCTCACCATTGGTCTTAGATCCTATCTTTTGAAAAGAATCCACTTGCTAGCCCCATGTGCCCTTTACATAGCCTACAATTAGTCTCCAATGATCTTTCACCACTGGGCAGCCTTACATGCCTTCTAATCATTCTATTTACTTATTGACTTAATATATACCATTTTTCTTGCTATGTTCTTCCATTATTAAGACACTTGGTACCTTCATGTGCCTTTTGAGTAAATTGCTATCAATTCCCTCTCTTGTACCACTTGGTAGTCCCACATGTCATTGATATTTTGAATGATCACCATTAGATATATCTTGACTATTTGACCCTAGACTTTAATGTAGTTAAACTTGACAATATCTAGTCCATCATAGTCTTCTAGAGAAACTTTGAATGTTTATATACTGAAATAGAAAACACTTCAAGACTTCAAATCTTTAGAGTACATTATTAGCAATATAGACAACATCTCCATGAAAACCTTTGAACATTGTTGAATTTATGATTAATTTCACTAAATTTATAAACTTGATGGTTCATTCATATCTACATGATGTGCAATGATGGTATGGCTTCTCTTAATCTAGAAGATGCATGTTTATCTTTATAAATGATCAAATGACATACCATAACTTCAATAAGACAATTTATGGATGCCTCACAACTTCTTCTTTGTACTTACAGACTTTCACATGTTCCGTATCTCTCCAATATATCAAACACAACTTCTTTGTCATTCATGCACTTGTACCAAATGCTTGATATGACATCAATGACAACCGAAGATATTAATAACTTATTTGATAAATTCCTTTCATTTCTAAAATCACTCCAAGCACTCAAAACACCCCATAGGGTCTCTTCGACATGACCATACCATAAATAACATCCACAATCTACCTATCCAAGTAAAACACTGAATAATTATGCAATAACATTGAAACATAGTTTGTCATTATCATTCTAGCACACATGACACCTCATCAACATCCTTGGTCACCTACGAGACATCATTGAAAAACATACAATAATCTCCCCCTTTATCATTAATGTCAAACATTAATGCAAATCTTATGTTTAGAATCTATCTCTCTCTTCAAGTACTTTCTCCCCCTTTGACACAATGATAAGATGGACTAATATTATGATCTTGAGGACCTGAAAAGACTTCAAGAACCAACAACTAGAAAAGACCACCTCTAAGATATGATATAAAATTACCTTAACATTGTTCATACCTCTTCTTACCTTGATCTTCTGAAACATGCTCCATGATTTTACTCTTATTTGATCATACATAGCTTATATGAAGATAAAACATACTTTAACATCATAAATTGCATGAACTTACCTTGAAAACATTAAGGACTCCCCCTAAGTTACCTAAGTTTAGGCACCCTTTTGAGTATATTTAGACCATTTCCAACAATAATGAATCAACATAATTGTCTGCATACCTTCTCTCTCAAATTATATTACACAGTCCTGTGATCCTAGGACCTAACCATTTATAAAGCTCCCCCTTTATTTATGCATGAGGATTCAATGTATTGTCAAAAACACATGACCTGGTTTGATCAAGCCATCATATAAATATTCTTGAAATCATGACTATAGAAGATATCTTCATATCCCCACCATGACTAAGGCATTTCACATATGTTGCCCCTCACATTATGCACATCTTTCCAAGCCTTTAAAACTATCTAAGTTACCCCCACCTAACTCCACACTGCACCTAGATTAGATATCTTCAAAATTGCTTCTCAATGAACTAGATCTATTAGTAACTCTTCAACACTATCCACACTTATTCAATATCTTTATGAAACCAAAAATTTATCTCATATCTTCATTACATCAACTTTAAACAAGTGAACAAACATGAATAACTCTCATATGGATCTCAAAATAATCTCCCTTTATCCTCTACAAGACATCATGGTTTAGAACCTTTTCAAAGCACTCTTTTAGAACTATCTCATCTTTAGAACATTGTGAAATCCATGATAGACACCTGGAGACCTCTATTTCCTACATGTAGAGCTTGTACACTTCTTCATTCTTTACCATTTTACTAATCAGATCATCCTTCAAATCACTAAACTTCTTCATGTCATTTCATAGTAAGCCAAACCATATTCTCATGGCCTTTCTTATCCTAAAACATCAATGAAAAACTCAAATAGCATCCACTATGATTCCTTTTACTAAAAAGTGTCTCCTTGAATCCTAGAGAGAGATACCCCTAACCCACAATGTCTTAGAACAATGTGAAACTAGTAGTTACCCACAACTCTTCATATTCTCTCTCCTTTTTAGACAACTTGAACTGATGATTCTTCTTCTTCTTATTTTTCTTGATTGAATCAACATTTTTCATTTTTTATCACTTTCCTTTTCTTCTAGGATGGTATTGACAATACATAGAGAAAACAAATATTCTTGGCATATCTTTTCACTTGAAGTATCAGTCTCACATTTCAAAGCATCAACACTTGACACTGTCAACTGATATTCTTTATAAGAAACTTGTACACCATCATCAATTTATTTACTTAAGTTTAAAGATACCTTAGTACAAGTTTCAACTACCTTGGCTTTTTAAGTGAGCTTTGGTTCTTTATTCTTATCATGAGCATATAATGAGTATGCTTGGCATTATTTAACCTATGTAGCATCTTTTATCATGGTGAATAGTCCACTTAGATACATAGAGTATTCATGGCACATAATTTCCACTTTTGGTTTCAATATTTTAACTTTCCTTCTTCTTTACACTCTAGGAATCTGATTGAACTTATTTTGACTTGATGGCCTTTGCTTGCAGAACCTAGTAATGTGACCCATCTTCTCATAGTTCTAGCAAACAATTCTTCTTAAAGTGAACTCATCTTGCCTTACCTAATTTGGAAAAAATATTTTAATGTGTCCTATGTCATAGTAACTGAAGCATTTAACTTTGCTCATGTTATTTGATTGATGATTCCATTCTTTCTCAGTACGTATTTTACACTATCTAGCCCTATGAAAAAATCAATTACAAGTATAGTAGTGACAATTGAAATTTACATACCTCATGGAAGTTGGTTGTATAATATGATTTGTCCTCATTATACAAACACACTAATTCCTTGACTGGTGATTGATCTTCAAAGTCTTATTGTCCTTGTTCACATTGGTCCTTATCTTGTCTTGAGTTACATTCTTTTTTTCTTCTTTGTAACCAAGTCTAGTTCTATCACTAGCATATTTTTGACTATTCAAAATGTTTTCTAGATCACTTGAGCTCTTTTCAAAAATCACATATGACTTCATATAAATATATATCTTTTCTAACTCAGATTCAAATGACTCATTTTCAATCACATACCTTAAACACTCATCTTCTTTAGCTTTTAGACTTCTAGATAGGATTTCCAATTAACAACTGAGATGATTGACTATATCTTCATACTCCTTAGTGTCTTCATTCATTATTGCCTCAAACATATTGAATTTTTCTTCATAGTAATTTATTTGAGAATTCAAATTTTGGTTTTTTTCTTCTCAATCTTTAGATATTCAAGGGCATTCATCAACTTAGTCTCATAGATTACCTTGTCTTCTTCATCATCTATATCACCTAAACCACCTCAAAACCATGTAGATTCTTCTTGATATGAGCAACTACCATATTTAACCATGAAGAGAGATTCATCTTCATTAGGACCATCATCTTCATGATTATTCTTAGAATCAATACCATCATTCTCATCATATGAGCTGCAATATCCCTTAGTGTAGAGCCTCTTATTTTCCTTGTAAAGCTTCTTTTGGCCATTATACCTTTTGAAAATGTTCTTGATCTTATCAAACCTAAATGTCTTCTTTTCATTATCATGATCTTCTTCACATTATTCATTATCATTTCCCTTATGCTTATTGGGAAACTAATTTTCAAATTGACCTATCTCTCCATAATTAAAACATTTGAAGGGAAGTTTACCCTTAAACTTGCCTGAACCTATTTTCAATTTTCTTATTAATAGAGATATTAGTTCATCATCATCAATATCATAAATATCATCATCCTTGACCTAATTACCTTGGAAAAATCTTTACCTTCCTTTATATATTTAAATATACTTCTTTCTTTGATGGTTTGTCCTCATTAACTCTCATCTCATAGGCAAAAATAATGCCATGCAATTTATCCATCTTCATTTCGGTGAGATCATGACTTTATTCTAGAGAAGAAAATTTTTAATGAAATTTTAAAGGGAGAGACCTTAATACCTTTTTCACTATAGTTTACTCTTCAGTAACTTTTCCCATGCCTTTGGTCATGTTCACTACCTCATCAACTCTTAGAAGATAGGAAGCCACAGTATCCTCTTCTTTCATTTTGAGACTTTTAAATTACCTTTGGTAGGTTTGTATTTTTGCCAACTTGAATTTTGAATCTCCTTCATATATGAGAAACAATTTGTCCCAAATCTCCTTAGTGGACTTATAATGGATTACCTTTGTGAACTCAGCCTTAGAAAGACCACAAATGATATCATTCATAGTTTTAGAATTGTTCTCACTTAGTTTCTTGTTTGTATCAGTATTTGGAGGAGTAGGAAGCATGGAATAACCATCAAAAATATATTTATAAGTTTCAAACCCTAAATACATGATGTAGGTATTCATTTTTTTACTCAAGAAAGAATATTTGGATCTAATGAATAATGGATCTTGCTTAATAGAGAAACCTTGAGAACTTGTCATTGTACCTAAGATTGCCTTCAAGTGGTTAAACTTGTATAGAAGGTCCTACTCTGGTACTAATTATTAGAGGTACAATCATTGAGAGAGGGGTGAATCAGTGAATCAAGATATTTCAAAACTTTAATCTAAATCCTTTAAACTCTTAGTCATACACTATAATCAATAAAGAATCAAATAACCCACTCATAGTAATGAACATGAAAGATAAGAAATATGACATAATATTTATGTACAAAACCCTCATAGGAGATAAAATACACTCTCAAGCCTATAAACACATGGACTAATTATCCTATAAGATAATTACAAACAAGAGACTTTAGTGAATTACCCACTTCATAAGGAGTACCAACCCCTAAAGATGACAAATACCAACTTGCCTAAGATATTGAGTACCAACATAACATCTATGTAAATAAAAACTCTATAACTTCAATTTATTCTCAATATAATGGAGAAAACCTTCAAAACAACCTCCTTTAATCCGCTTTACTCATTCAAACCATCACACACAAGTAAGGCATAAAAAACCACATTTTGGATCAATCTACACACATTCACTTATTTTCATGCATCAAACCTATAAATTCAACATTATAATTATGATCACAAGGTCATACATGCAATCTGAACTCTAATTTTCCTCTCAATACATCCACTTAGCTCTCACATCCTTCACAAATATTTTTCTCAACTACTTAATTAGTCCAATTAGACCTTGTACTTATACCACTCTCTTCCTTTAACCCATCTTGGTCAGCCAAGATACTTTAAATACTTATTTTATATTTGAAATATATATCATACACATTAAATGGTGAAACACTCCACTTCATAGGTCAGCCATAGTCCTTAAGACCTAAATCCTCCATTAGGTATTAATGAGACCCAAAATAATTAGGCCTTCACATCCACACGTTACATATGAGACTACTTGGACCACCTTCATAATTTACCAATTATTCAAAAACATCAAAAATATCTCCAATATACACTTTCCTACTCCCTCTTGGGTCCATAACACTTGGAACACCAACTCAATAATTGAACCTACCAACTAGGTCTCCTTGCTCTTCAAGTCTTCATACATAGAAAATAAAGTATCAAATTTAGAAATCAAACATTCAAGTATTTCATAAATACATATGATTATATCACATGGGTGAACCATTTAGGACCATTGCAATACCTCCATGTGCTTTAAACACTTCAACACAAGCTCTAAGAACTTAAATTAACACTCTCAAAATGGCCACTCAAATTGGTTACACATAGTCAAAATACAATTATACTATTTTGGCTTTCCATATATGATTAGGTGAAAAATATTACATCCAATTTATTATAATAATCATTAGAGACTTATATAACATATTCATACTCATTTTCTTCCTTAAATTTGCACAAACACCTTCAAATTACCTCTACAAGATGGTTACTCAAATTGTCAGTGCATTCAATAAACATAGTCAACTTCTAAGACTTTTTTCATATTAAATATGGATTGGTCAAACCTCAAAAATACATATAAATAGTATTCATGGAGTATAAAACACTCTCTAATAGTTATTTCATATTGAAACATCAAAATACTATCAAGAACAACTCAATTATCCTTTTTAGGTCACTTGTAGAACATGGTCAAACACATAGTCAACTTTTAAGCTAAATATATTTGATTGTATAGACATTCAAACCTTCTAACTAGATTCTCTAGATTCATCTTAAATTTCTATTTAAATTTTCTTTTTACATGATCAAAAAATTTGGTCTAGATCAAAATATATTATCAAAATACTATAGATTGGTTTTCCCTTTGCTAATTTCAAATACCAAAGGTGAAAGGTAAATGAAAATATTGTAGACACATGAATTCATCTCAGGCTCCCTAAAATCTAGATCAATTACACTTCATTGATATACTTACTTTCCTCCTAACTTTAAACTACATCTCTCACCATTGATCTTAGATCCTCATTTCCAAGATCAAGCCACTTGGAAGCCCCACGTGCCCTCTACATACCCTACAGTCAGTCTCCAATGATCTTTTACCACTTGGAAAGCCCACATGAATTTTGAGCATTTTATTGACTTATTGATTCAATATATACTATTGATCTTGATCTACGCTTCCATGATTAAGACACTTGGGACCCTTACATGCCTTTTAAGCACATTGTTTTTAGTCCCCACTCTTGGACCACTTGATAGTCCTACGTGCCATTGATATTTTGAATGCTCACTATTAGATTTGTCTTGACTATTTGATGGAAAAATTTAATGTAGTTAAACTTGACGATCTTTGGTCTATCATAGTCTATTAGATTAACTTTAAAGTTTTATATATTGAACTAGAAAACACTTCAAGACTCTAAATATTTAGAGTACATTCTTGGAACTATAGACAACATCTCCATGAAAACATTTGACCATTATTGACTTTATGAGTACCTAAAATAAATCCATAAACATGTTGGTTCATTCATATATGCATGATGTGAAGAACCTCCTGTACCAGATTACCTCCTACAATAGATTTAATCAAAATATGCAAAAAATAAAATAACTCTTATAAATAACAGAAACACAGAAAGCTTATATTGATCGCAGGCCACTTCGAGGGGGCAACCTCCTTTGAGCAAGCTCAATACAATAAATTTTTGGATGCCTTCATTGGGCCTCAACACTTACTTATATACTAACTCTATTCTAACAACTACTATTTCCCTTGTATGTGGGATAATTCAAATATGCTCTAAGGGATGACTTACAAAGCATATGCATCCATATCAATTATTACACTAATACTACAAAGAGAAGGGTATGGTAGAGGTTCCTAGCATCCCCTCCCCCTTAGAAAAAGCTTTGCCCTCAAAGCTTTAGATGTGGGAATTGTTTTTTAAGCTAGAAGAGGGGTTCCCATGTTGCATCTTCTAGTTACATGCCATGCCATTGAATTAAGACCTCTGTGATGGAGCGTGATCGAAGTTGGTGGGTGCACCTAGCCAGGATTACTTTCAGCTCGAGAAGGATGGAGGCTTCATTATCGAGTGCTGGTAAAACTATCTACACCCAGATGTTAGATCCAAGAACTTGCTTCAAATAGGAGACATGAAAGATGGGATGAACTTGGGAGGAAGGTGGAAGCTCTAACTTGTAAGCAACTGACCCAATCTTTTGGAGAACCTTATATAGCCCATAAAACTTTAGAGCAAGCTTTTGGTACCCTTTTAGTTTCAGTGATGATTGCTTGTATGGTTGTAGATGAAGAAAGACCATATCACCAAGTTGAAAGGTACACTCAGAGCATTGCTAATCAGCCTGCTGCTTCATTTAGTTCTATGCCATGTGGAGATTGTCCCACAAGGTGTAGAGAATTTGATCCTAGTTTTAGAGAGTAGTGTCAACTGCCTGAACTAGTGAGTTGCCAGGATTATATGGAAGAAGTGGTGGTGGTGCTTGACCATAAAATGCTTCATAGGGAGTCATTTTGGTGGAAGTGTGGTATGAGGTATTGTGCCACCATTCAGCTAGGGGAAGCCACTTGGCCCATTGATGTTGTTTTTCTAAAGTAAAGCAATGAAGGAAGGTCTCCAAACATTTATTGACTATTCTGTCTAGCCATCTATTTGTGGGTGGTACCCAGAGCTCATTCTCAATTGTGTTCCTATGTGATGAAATAGTTCCATCCAAAAATGGCTGGTGAAAGTGGCATCATGATTTGAGACAATTAAAGAAGGAATGCCATGAAGATGGAAAATCTGATCCAAGAAAACTTGTATGACTGTGGAGGCTGTGTATGGGTGGCTGAGTGCACAAAAATGACTATATTTGGAGAGGCGATTGACTACGACTAGGATCAATATCTTTCCCCCAAATTTAGGGAGGCCCTCAATGAAATCCATGGAAATATCTATCCATATCCTAGTAGGAATGGGCAAAGGCTCGAGGAAACTGGGAGTCAATGTGGTTTCACCTTTATTTCATTGGTATGTATCACATTCAGCCACCATCTATTTAATTTTGGCTTTCATGCCTTTATAAAAGAAGTGTCAACATTCCTGCTCATAGGTTTCGAGAAATCCTAAGTGCCCTGCTAAGGGGGAAGCATGGATTTCATAGAACATAGACTGATGTAGGTCTGGACTTTGGGAAAGCACCAAACAACCCTTGTATCACAAAGAAGCACCGTCCCATGAATAATGTGGTACTACAGAGAGGTTAGTGGCCAATTGATGAATGAGGTGGCATAAGGAGGGATTATTTGCATACCCTTGTTGGATAGATTCCAACCATTTTGAAATGGGCATGGAGATGATAGAGAGGGAAGGCTGGTCCTCGAAGGTTCTTGAGAGAGCATCAGCCACAACATTGTCTTTTCCCTTCTTATAGGTGATCTCATAATCATAACCCATGAGTTTGCTGACCCACTTCTACTGAGCTAGGGATGAGACCCATTATTCTAAGAAATATTTCAAACTCTGATGATCCATTTTGATGCAAAAATGATTTCCCAATAAGTAAGGTCTCCATTTTTATACTACATGTAAAATTGCCATCATTTCCTTTTCATATGTAGACAAAGCTAAATTATGGCCAGAAAGGGCTTTGCTAGTGAAGGCAATTGGTCAGCCCTCTTGGAGAAGAAAAACACCCAAGCTGATGCCACTAGAATCACTTTTGATGGTGAAATTTTTGGTGAAGTCTAGTAGTGCCAAAACTAGTGTGCTACACATAGCCTATTTGAGTTTGACAAATGCCTGATTAGCTGTTGCACCCCAAGTGAAAGCATCCTTCTTCAATAAGGATGTCAAAGGAGCTGTGATCTTTCCATAATCTTTGATGAACTTGTGATATTATCTTGTCAGGCCTAAGAAACCATGAAGGCTCTTGAGGGTGGTTAGTCGAGTCCAATTCTGCATAGCACTAATTTTTTCTGGCTCCGCATGAACCCCATTAGCTAAAACAATGTGCCCCAGATAGTCAATTTCCTCTTGACTAAATGAACACTTGGATTTCTTGGCACATAATTGATTGTCTACTAAAAAATGTAATGCCCTATCAATATGTTGTAGATGCTTGGCCCATGTGTGGCTGTAAATCAAAATGTCATCAAAGAAAACTAAAATAAATTGACAGAGAAAAGGCTGAAAGATTTTATTCATGAGTGCTTGAAAAGTGGAAGGGGAATTTGTAAGGCCAAATGGCATGACAAGGAACTCATAGTGACCTTCATGCATATGGAAGGCTATCTTGGGAATGTCATCAAGATACACTCAGATTTGATGATAGCCAAAATGCAGATCCAATTTGGAGAAGAATTTGGCCCCATGGAGCTCATCAAGAAGCTCATCAATGATAGGAATTGGGAATTTGTCCTTGATAGTGAGGTGGTTAAGGGCTTAAAAGTCAATGCAAAGGCACCATGACCCATCTTTTTTATGGACAAAAAGCACTGGGGAGGAATATGGGCTGGTGTTAGGGTGAATAACTCCAGACTTGAGGAGTTTTCAGATTAAGTTCTAAATTTTAGTCTTTTGTAGATGGGGGTAATGGTATGGTCAGATGTTGGGTGGGATGCTTCCTAGAAGGAGAGAAATGCGGTGATCTTTAGGGCGTGAAGGGGGAAAACCTAATAGTTCTAAAAAAATGGTTGCATGCTTGTTGATAATGGCTTGTAAATTTGTAGGGTGGTTAGTAGTAGCAGGGGCCTGGAGTTGAATGGAATGTAGCTATGCAATGACCCTATGTGAGCCTTTCTTCAAAAGTTTTTCCATGTGATGAAAATTGATGATGCTAGTAAATCTTGGTAATAAACCTTTTAAGGTGTGCTTCTGACCATTATCTATGAATTACATCTAAAGCTCAGAGAAGTCCCATAAAATAGGTCCTAATGTGCAAAGCCATTGTGCCCCTAAAGCCACATCACACCCTCCTAAAGGTAGGGCAAACATATCAGAGTGAAAATTATAATCACCCATTGTAATATGCACATTTTGACACTTCCCTTTACATGGAAATGTGCTCCCATTATCAATCATGACTTCAAAGCTAGAACAAGGGTATATAAAGTAGTTTACCACCTTAGCAATGCAAGGATCGATGAAATTATGAGTACTGTTTGAGTCAATAAGGATTGTGAGAGGGATGTTTTTGAAGCACCCTTTAACCTTCATGGTTTGGGGAGTGGTGACACCTACTAGTGCATGCACTGTGATCTTAGGTTGAGTCTCTTAAACCACTGGGTCCTCTTCAGTGCTGAGTTCTTCTTGAACATCTTCAAATTCTAGAATATTAGGTTCGCTGTCCTACTCTGGTGGTGAATCCACATCTAGCAAGTAAAGTTTTTGTTGGATGCACCTATGACCCTTAACCCAATTTTCATCATATTTGTAACATAATCCTTTCTATTTGTGAGCCCACATCTCTATCTCAGTCAGGTGCTTGATTGATGTGGTTATGGTTGTCCGCTGATTCACTGTGTTCTTTGCTAGTGAAAAGGTGGGAGGTCGACATTGTGTGGAGAGTTTATCTTCTGCTAACTTAGCCAGACCCAAAGTGTCCATCATATTTTCAAGTTGAAACATTTTTACCTCTGAGTGGATTGGCTCTCTGAGGCCACTAACAAAGTAGCTTTTAAAGAAGTCATCTAACAACCCTTCAGTGTGATTAGCGAGTTTTTTAAATTCAATATGATATTCATGAACAATACCTATTTGATAGAGTTTGGTGAGAGCTCCTATGAAATCCTTGAATGTTGAGGGACCAAACCTACCTAGAATTAAGGATGCAAAATTTGACCAATTAGGTTCATCATCTGTCTTGAGATACCAATGGTACCACTGAAGTGCTTCTTGTTCTAGATGAAAGGAAGCAATTAGGACTTTGTTTGTAGAATAAGTATTATGGAGGTTGAAGAATTATTTAGCTCAATATATCCATCTTGTAGGATCTATACCATTGAACCATGGAAATTCTAGTTTAGGTCCACGTGAGAAGTTAGAAGCAAAGGAGCGATGCTCTGAAGAAGACTCCTCCTTCTACACTTTGTTGAGCAAGATGTTATTCTGTTAATTCAAGCCATGCATCATATCAGTTAACTCTATAACCTATGATTTCAATGTGGTGATTTCATCATCCATGATTTTTTTGCCTGCATGAGTGGTGACCATAACTAGTTGTTAATATCTGGGGATCCTTCATGTTACCTACTGTGATGCAAGGTGGGGTTCAGGGCAGTGCCCCAATTTTTTTTTTGCTGCTATTTTTTTTTGCTACTATTTCAGAAATGGATTGTCTACAACTATGTAGTTGGAAATATCCTCAACTATGGATACACTGTTGTTTGCTCTCTGAACCTAATAAGTTGGATATGGACCCCAAGTTTGTTTGGCTACCTAAAGGATTTTTTTTTAAATTCTCTCTAGCCACCAAAGCTATCTAATCAAGTACCACTCTCAAAAAATTTATGGCCATGGGCTTACCCCTTAACGATAGCTTTTGGTTTACCTCATAGGTGGGAAATAGTCAATCAGGATGGGGTTGTTGCCCTTTTTGATGGTAGGTCCTCTCAATGGGCCAGCTACTTCGGGGTTCCTATGGTACTCCTCACAATGAGTTTTAGGGCTTATGCCCAAGCACTTCCCATAGTTAAGTGGATGGGTATTTACCCAATCTAAAATGATATAACCTGTAATAAAAAAAATTCTTGCCAGAACTGGTGTAGCTCCTATAAAGCCCTGCTTCGAAAAAAAATTGCTCTAAATCTACCCATAAAGCCAAGAAAGCACTCTGATACTAGATGTGAAGAACCTCCTATAACATATTACCTCCTACAATATATTTAATCAAAATATGTGAAAATAAAATAACTCTTATGAATAACAAAAACATAGAAAGCTTATATTGATTACAAGCCACTTGAAGGGGGCAACCTCCTTTGAGCAAACTCAATACAATAAATTCGTGGATGCCTTCATTAGGCCTCAACACTTACTTATATACTAACCCTATTCTAATAACTACTACTTCCCTTGTGTGTGGGATAATTCAAATATACTCTAAGGGATGACTTATAAAGCATATGCATCTATAACAATTATTACACTAATACTGCAAAGAGAAGGGTAAGGCACGGGTTCCTAACAAGTGATAATTTGGCTTCTCTTAAGTGAGAAGATTCATATTTATCTTTCCAAATGATCAAATGACACACCAAAACTTAAAAAAGACAATCTATGAATGTATCACAACTTATTTTTCCTTATATACCTACACATGTTCCATATCTCTCCAAGTTATCAAACACTTCTTTGTCATTAATGCACTAGTACCACATGGTCTATCTATAACATCAATGACAACTTAAGACATCAATGACCACTATGATATATTTTTTTCACTTCCATAAGAAATCCAAGCACTCAATACACCCCATGTGGTATTTATAACATGACCATACCATTAATAACATCCACCATCTTCCTATCCAAGTCAAACACTGAATAAATATGCAAGAAAACTAAATCACACTTTGTCATTGTCATTCTATCACACATGACACCTCATCAACATCCTTGGTCACCTTGGAGACATCATTGATAAGCCTTGAATGTACCATACTATTGATATGAATCATGGTATGGATGATAGGGGTGATTATGAGAAGATGAATGACCAAAATTTTCTCCATAAGCTGCCATAGCCTAGAAAACACATGAAGAAAACTAAATTTTGAACAAAAAATGCCTCTTACCTCTGAGATAAGGATCATATGGGTACTTTAAATTTATTTTTTAGACTAATTTACTACAAATATGTACTCTAATGGCTGGATCTATGTCCCACTAGGCATGCAAGAAGTATTAGCAACCCAAATAGCACCCAGTTGAAATTAGATTTCTCAAATCTGACTCATATTTGGACTAACATTGGAATGATCTAAGGTTATGGGATAGTTGTATCTACAATAAACCTATAGTTGTGAGGCTAGATTCCCTAAAATATGAATTTAGGATCAAGTAATAAGCCTATTTGATGTTGGGATGAAAAAAGTAAGGAACATTATTAAAAATGAAATCTATGCTATGATGGTGTTTCAATTGAATAGTGATTGATCCTTTGTAAAATTTGAAACTTAGACACACATATGAATCCAAATAGAACTATTTATAAAAAAACATTCTTAGATAAGTCCTAAACATAAATGTTTTAAATGAAGGTTTTAAATAAGGTTTTAAATTTGAAGGTGTGTGGATAAAGGTCTCTAAAGACACTGCATACTAACAATATTCAACACAATTTATGTTCTTAACTCTTCAAGTGGCTTGTAAAGGATGAAATCATAGTAGTAGGTGAGGAAAAGACCTATAAAAGGAGATATCTATCAAACTTATATGCAAATCAATAGTCAAAATTACATACTATAACTAGGAATGAATCAGAAACAACTCCCTTTATTGACTTTTTGTACAAGTTATAATTTTTGTATAGTTTCTCTATACTAGCCTAAGGGATCCTAAGAAATGGCTTGAAACCCTGAATATATAGCAAAATAGAAGAATTAGAGACAATGTGGCATATAGGTGAGAAGGATAAGTCAACTAGAATTAAATCCAAGTCAGTTTTCTTTTAAAATTTTCTAAAAATAGTCCTTAATATTTGTATTTATGTTGAATGTCCTTGCATGAGATTTTTGGATGATCTTTAGCATTAGAATGAGATAGTGGGCCATCCTGAATTGTCAAAGATTATTTTTCATAATTTCTATGCCATATTTTAGATACTTGACTCCATGTAACTTGAGACCAAGATGAGTAATGTCCTTATCTTTCATGAAGACTTGAAACATGCATTGATTGCTTCTTACTCATCATTGATTTGCACTTTAGGACTAGTCAACTCCTTATTTAGCCATTCCTTATAAGAATTATCACTTGTATACTGAATATGCATGATATTTATACTTGAATACTAGATATGTGGCATGGATATTTTTCATGAACTCATGTATTATCCCTTTAATGTCATTTTTTATTTGACTTGATTGATCAAATAGGCCTACTAGGCCAAATAGGCCCAGTAGCCTAAATTATTGCATTTTATGACCATTAGACCCTACAATAAAACATTTAATACCCAAAAACATGGTGATATTAGACCTAAAACAAATCCTCATATCATTAATTATGTCCTATTGATGAAGAAACACCTACAACTCAATCAAACTGGTGACTATGTCAATCTACTTGAATTTCCTATAGAGTGGTTATTTTTGATGAGATCTCAAGGACACTTTATAGAATATTTTTGACCATATGATGAATTTAGGATGAATAAGAAGTTCTAAACTTTTATATCCATGGATTGGATTTCATGTAAAGTACTTTGTATGTCATCTTTTATGCCTTTTTATCTAAAGAACCTGTTTTATACCATGATACATATAATTACATACAAAAAAGTACCATTTATAGGACCCTATATGATTTTAATTCATTTTTGAAGAGTTTTTAGATTGATTCATGAGGTTTTGATTTCAATAAAATTGGTTTTTCTCAAAACTAGTCATTATGAGGGTTTATGAGGGTTTGAGAGATGAACCTTCTTAATGATGGTTCATAAAATGCAAACCTAAAAACCCAGAATTATTTCCATGAATATAGATTTTATAGACCCCCTCAACTTCCTTGAGAATATTGTATTCCCATGCAAAATATTTGAGATGATACCTATGTAAATAAATTTTCCTATAGGGTTTGCAAGCATTCTGGATATGTTTATGCTCTTATCAATTGTTAATAAATTAAATCCCATCAAACAACCTAAATTATATATGAATTATAATTTAATATGGGTCCTAAAATAATTCTAATATAATTTGTCCAAAATCTTCATGTGGTAAAAGATACGAGCACTTAATCAGGTGGTTTGAATGGATGTCTTGACTACAAAATTAAAATTTCTCATTATGGACCAAAAATACCTTTCCTCCCACTCTTCCTTTATTTAATACAAATTCATGGTATATTTACCATCTCATCATATCATTATGTAGATGCCATTTTTCTTGATAGGTCTAAAAATACCTTTGGTGCTATAGGTAATCTTAGCTTAAAACTAGATTCTAGGCCTCTTTTTGCCAAATCTGAGTTTGTAATTATTTATGACCTATATGTGATATGAAAAAGGAAAAAAACCTTGTTTAATATTAATTTATATCTCCTATTACCCCCATTTTTTTCTTAAACTCCATTTTTTACCTTGAGCCTCTTAAGATTGCCTATAGAGTTTCTTGAAAAAATGGCTTATCAAACCCTTGATAATTGAGATTGCCTATCTCCTCATTTGAAATGAGCTTATAAAAAATGGATAATATTTAAAGTTTATTTTAAACCTCTCAATAAGTAACAAAAATCATTAACAATAATCAAAACAAGTAAAAGTGTCCTAAGAGCACACAAACATATTTGCTTGCTTTAGCCCTCAAGGGCATGTATTAATTTGAAAAAAGGAGTATGATCCATTCTTAAGAAGTGTATAGAGATTAAAAAACCTTATCATGATTTTTAAAACTTTAATGAATCTCCAATCCTCTCTCAAAACTTGGAAACCTTCTAAGGACCTATTCTAGCTCCATCATGACTGTCTTGAGACAAGTAGGGGACTATGTCAAAAAAATGAGAATATACACTAATAATTTAACCTATAGGATGGAATGATAATATTTATAAAGTTTTATCTAATATATTAACAAATTTTTAGGTCTTAATTCCACTTATATATTCTCCAAAGTCATCATTTTCCCTAAAACTGGTAACATTTATCCTTGACTGTGTGGAACTAGTTTAGATCATTGTATGATCATTTCATGATTAATAAAAGTGTATGAGTGATTGGATAGTGTTTAATATTATTTTAAAAATAATTTATTCATTTCAGACCTCTCATAACACTCATAACCTTCCTCTTATGCTCTTAATAATGCCTTGACTCTTCAAACTATGCTCCTAAGTCTCACACAGTCCTAGTTTCATGCAAGTCTATATAATACCTTCTTTGATAAGTTCGTATTGATTTAGATATATACCAAGGTATTAAAGATGCAAAATACTTACTTGGATTAACTTGGAAACCTCATCAGTGTCCTAGTGGCCTAGAATTGTTTTGAGTTGCACCTTGAGAAAGTGAGACTGTATCAATGAGTTGTATGGTTATAGGTGCCAATTTCACCTTAATTTAACATGACTATATGATTATTTTGAGTCTCTCTTCATATGATTCCTATTTATGACTTTATCTTTTATTTCTTTGACACAATTTATTAATTATAAAACTACCTATGCATCATTAAACTCCATAATTTGATAGTCTACCCTCATTTCTTGTAGAATGGAGATAGGCCTGCTTTCTTGGTTGTAGGTTGCATTTTAAGGTTAAAGACTCCTTATTGTATATTATTTTATCTTAATATCTCAAAGTAACTCCTTATTCCATTTTAAATGATTTTTCAAACATGACAAGACTACATGAACTTTGAGAATATGCAAGACCTTATTGCTTTAGAGTTTGATTGTGATTTACCTTTATAGACTTGTACAGACTAAGTACAAGTCCAAATATTGAGAAAGTAAAAATTAAAGGTTATGATATTTTATTGATTCATTAATGGTATTCATATGTTTCAAAAATCTCTTAAAGCTCAAACTCTTTCTCAAAATCCTAAACTTAATTCTCTATTCACTCTTTTTTTGAATATAGGTGGTGGTTCTATGAGGTGGTTCTTGACTGTATCATTGTGCTTAAGTTTGGAGACCATAATTATCTCATGATGATGATGTTATCTCTTTAATATATCAAATAATATTATTTAATGTGAAACACCTCTCTAAACCACTCTACTTTAAAACCCTTAAAAATGGCTATAGGCCTAATTTCTAAGCATGGCTATAGGTGAGATTTTGAGAAAATAGATGTTCAACTGAGTTTAGATCTTCTTGAGGTTTGTTCCTAATCAAAAATTTATATGCATTCCTTTGGAAAACTATACCTTATTTATATCACACCATCATTACCTTATTATGAAGACAAACTTATCTTGCCCCTATGTACTTGATTGTACCTTTGTTTGTAGGTGTATATATAGAGTTTAGCAGACCTTGGGATGCTTAGAGAGATTTTACACACACAAGGTGATCATGAGAATGTATTTGTATGATGATATCTTTACAAACATTACCCTTTTTAAAAGTGTATACCCTTTAAGTCTCTATTAAGCATGGTTCAACCTATAACAACCCTCATGCTAATTGTAGGTGTGTTCTTGATTCCTTCAATACCTTGATCTTGTGTTATTATTAATCCACTTTACTAAGGTTAACAATCCTCATATGACTGTATCATGGCTAACCCAACTATCCTCCTTTATACTTTGATAGGCTTTAAGGTTGCCAAGACATTTACCAACTATAGGGTTTGACCCAAAATAGGACTATAGCTATCTTTAAGGCACTTAAATACAAGTATATGACTAAATATTAAAGGTTTGTGAAATGAATGAAGTCATATAACTATTGAGAATCCTTTATTGATCATCCATCTTCATCACACTCTTATGTAATAACCAAAAATTATCAAGGATTATGTGCTTCCTCAACTATATGATGCTATATGATGTCATATTTGTACAGAAACATATTATGCTTGCCCTTGAGAAGGTCACCAAACATGACTATGGCCCTTGTTCTTCAAGTCACTACCACTTGACGATATGATCTAAGCATAACCCTTCAAAAGATAACTTATAGCCTATTATTCTCTTTTTTACTTTCATGAAAGTATTGAATATTAGTGTACTATTGTAGGTATATATTCTTGGCTATAGATGATACTTTTTTAGCATGTATAACCTCTATCTTTAATGACCATGAAAACCTCTTACTATTTTGACCTCCTCTTTGTGATGAATAGTGAGATGGAGATGAGTGGAAGGGGTGATGACCATGAATGGATAATGGGAAACCTATAAGAAGGTGAAAATGATGTCTTACATAATCAAAATGATAATGAAAAATAGTGACCATGGAGAAGAACCAAAAATGAAGTGGAAAAGGAAATGAGGAGCATGTCAAGACTGAGTTTAAGAGCCATATGCAAGCATGAGCAGATCCTTGAACACATTTACTAATTTGGAGGCCATTTGAGGAGGACAAGAAGGAAAATTTAAAACCTAATAATATGCTAGGAACCATAAAATATGTTAGGAATCCTTAAAAATGATAAAAAGTGATACTTTGGAGATGCTTAAGAGCTATTAATGAACTTATTGGCTATGAAACTTCATGAAACCTTGATACTATTTCTCGAAGGAAATGTGAACATGATGGAAACCCTACAAATAATATTTCATGAAAACTTAATGTTACTTTCTCTCTCCTTGACTGTACAATCTCCTTTAAAGGCATCTAGACTACATATTTACATTATAGACCTATTGAGATTAATATGAACCTCACACATGTGAAAAGGGCCTAAAGATTATCATTTAGGGATAAATAATGTTCTAAATAATATCTAAAACCTTGAATTTTGTTTTAATGATACCCTAGGGAGGAAAAACTATATAAAACTGACTACCTTCTTAGATGTAAGACTATAGATGTATGCCTTAACTTCAAATGGATTATTCATGAGGGAAAGATGAACAATTTAGTAACCAATTGATCCAATAGGAATATCTCTAAATCTAATTTTATTGGAAAAAATTTTAGACTTGAATCTTCTCTCTCTTGATTGTACCATTAAATTTTTTAAGGTTTCTTTCTATGTGTAAAGAAGTAAGGTGACCATAGCAGACTAGTTTTAGGCCTATATGGATAGTCATACAAGTTCGTACTCTTTAATGGAAAATGCATGAAAATGGGTGTTTCTTTTATTTTTATTCATAGCTTAAGCTTCCACCACCAACATTAGAATATGATAGAATATCCATGAGTCAAATATCAATTTAGGAAAAATACTTAATCATTTTACACCTTTTAATAGACAAAATTGGCACGTGGGAGCTCCAAAAAAGTATTTTTCACACTTGAACTTCCATAAAGTGGATTTTTTTCAAATATGATACTTTATGAATAACATAAAATCATATATATGAACGTATTAAAGGATATTTTAACTAATTTTATTGTTAATACCATATTTTAATTTTAAATATCAAAATTTGTCTTTTTCAAGCAAAAATACATAGTTTTAGACCACCTTGTAGAGGCTCAATAGTACCAAGAAATTTTTTAGATTAGGGGGTGGAATTTGGCCTTGATAGGAAAAATTTCCAACAATCATTACATGAAAAATTATACAAAAAAATCCTTTAACTTAGGCTAAATCAGCTCATCCTTAATGTTTTTTAAAGTTGTTGAAACTATAGTTTTGTTTGTTTTTGCAGACGTGGTGACTAGAGCTATACTTTGGCAATACACTCATTTCTTGGACTAGAGTTATAGTTAGATCTAAATTGTGAGGTATCATTGATGTAGTTATTGAGCCATAAGGGACTGAAGTTGATGGTAGTGTTTTAACTAGAACTATAGGTGGGGTCTGAGGAGCATTACTAGTAGGTGATGTCGATGTTACTCTATTTTTTTCATCTAACTCTTGATAATAATTTTATGCCTTAGAAAGTTACACATGAACTAAGTTGATATCAAGAAGATGAGGTATATTTACCATGCCTTTTCATTCCATTAGCCTTGTATGTTCTATATTCATTACTTAAAAGCCAACATGGAAGACTTATACCTTTGTTGCTTTCCTCCTTCTTGTGCTCAATTTTGCCTTAGCTTTGTAAAATCTATTTGAAACCATATGAAACATGTTGACTCATCAAAAGTGGTATGAACCACTAGCTACCCTATGTTATCCTGAACTCCTATTATTTCAAACTCACCCAAAATTTGTGTTTCTTTCTTTTCTTATTTTGAAAGCTTATTCACCAAAGCTTCAAAAGTAGACACCCAATCATGGGCCTCCTGAGTTCTAAAGACAACTAAATTCAATAAATTATTTGTTACCATAAGGGTCATCATATCTAGGTGGTTAAATTCCTTATTAGGGGTGTATAACACCAATAAATTCAATTTATTTTCATCTTATTTAATAATTTTAAATAATTTTGTTATTAAATTTACATGCAAAACTAATTAGACTCTCAAAGAATGAATTATATCCAAAATTTAATAAAACCTGAGTACTACATTTTTTACATCCTACTCTATATTAAAGGGAAATTGTATCACCTATTGTTGTTACATGAGATTTTTCATCTCTTCTTCTAGTTCTTTTCTAGCCAACTCTATTCCCTCATGGATGGCCAATACTACCTTAGTATGGGTCTCTATATAGGAATTGCGATATTCAATGTATGGGGAATGACCCTTGTTCCTATCCTACCTTTTTGAAATGGAATAAATTTCTTCTCTTTTCTCCAAAATCAACCATCTTCCATTTTTATCCTCAATCTTTCTTTTCCCAACCCTTTAGAATGAGGTTGTGGTTTAGTCAAAAAGTCATATTATAGTGGGAAGATCAATAATATTTAATTTGGGCCTCTTAGAAGTTGAGGTTCCTAATTCTTTGGCCCAATTTGGAAGAGTGAGCTTTGAAGGATCTAATGTTTGGGATTATTTTTGTGCATGTACCTTAGGGTCAAGTTTATGCTTAGTGGAGGGTTTGGAAGTTGAGGGAAAAATTATTTTAGACAAGTCTATGTTATTAAGTTGTGGCATGGAGTGAAAAACATAGACTAGTTTATTTTTGGGGCCCTCTTAGTTTTTATTACTATTATGGTTTAAACTAGTCTTAAATAAGTCAATGTTGAACACAATTGGGTAGAGAATGAAACTATTTGAGTGATGTCAAAGTTTGTGGATGTGGCAATATAGGTCAATATTATAAGAGTTGAAGCAAAGGTATATTAGAGGGAAATAATAATGGTTGAAGGAATAGAGACTGAAGGAGTGGACAATATAGGGGCAATGGCTAGATAAGTATAAGTGATAATTAGATGAGTAGAGGTGATTAAAATGAAAATAATACCAATAGAGGGTGATTTTAAAAGAATGAAAGTGGAGACAACTAGGAAAGGCATGCTAGAAGCAATTGGAAATGATATTAGAAAATAAAGGCCTAGGGGTGTAATGAAGAGGGCACCCTTACTATATTGATCACTACTAAGGGGTGATTTTGATTTTAGTTCTTGAAAGCTCAAGACCTTGGCTTGTTGTAGCTCTTCCACATCCAACTCTTGACTTGGATAACCTTCCACTAAAGGTTGTAACTCTTAACTAGTTACTTCCATGGATAGGGTTTGAGGTCTCTCCCCTTTGGTTTCCTTTGATAGCATAGTGTTATTTTCTTAGCTTGTGGAGCATTCACCTATTGGGTAAGAGGAGGGAGAGTCATACTAGATGTTATGGATGCTAAAGTCACCATAATAGGTGCCATTTATTCCTCATTAAAATAATTAAATCAAATAATCTCCAGCTCTTGCCTACTTGTGATATCCTTTTTTGTGTTAATCCCTTTGTTAATTTTTGTTTAAGTCTCCTTAGTTCAATAATGGATGATTTAACTAAAGGAGTATATTCTTCTTCCTATGTAGTAGATGGTATCTATTCACGCTCTTGTTCTTATTCTCTAATATTTGGTGTCTACCCCATCACTCGTTCTTTCTCTTATTGAGCTATCATCACAATAAATGGTTGTTGGGGATATTGACCATGATTTATTGGTTATTGGTAGGGCTTGCCACTCTAGAAGTAAAATGATATCTATCCTTCTATAAATGGGATATTTAAATTATATTGATTGAGTGTAAGGGATGGGTTAGATTGTATTACCCTCAATAAGTCTTCTCTTAATCCTATTACCACTACTCTTTATTTTACTTCCTTATCATCATTTTCATTAAGGAATATTAAGTCATGGTTAAACATCTCATGTTTGTATAAGATGTTAAGGATATGAATCCTTTATTGTGCTCTCCCATAGAGGTCCCAATCCATATGGGGTAGAGTGGACAATTCATAATCTCTCTTTACATTCCCATCTTCCCTAAAATTCCTCCTAAAAGTATAGTGCATCTTCCCAATAGTGATATGGGAGCTATGGAAAGTGACTTTGTTTTTCTTTGTTAGATCTTAATATATACCATTCCATATTTTAAAATTAATTTATTATTGAAATATTTTATCATGGATAAACTTTAAGATGCAACGAGGGTGTACCCTATGGACAACAACCATGATGATGATATAATTAGGGTAGATCTAGTAGTCTCCCAAATTGGTAAGTGCGTTGGCAATGTTGGGTGAAATCCTTTCCAAAGGCTATCCATTAATGGTCATCCAAACTTATGGATAGATGTCTTCTATTATTCTATAAATTCTCTTAACATATGAATATATGTGGATGAAATAATAAATGTCACATATTTTATTATTGATAAAATTATGGTTACAACTCTATAAAACCCCGTTATGCATGTATAAGGCCCATGAATGCATATAATAGGTATGAAATCATATAAAAATTTACCTAGTGGGGCCTCTTATCCTTATGAATAAATTGTTCATGTAGGAAGGCATTTATGACCTCCCCCAATGCATAGGTGTGCTCTAAAGTAATGAGTAGGTCCAACAGGGGTACCCATTCTAGATGTAAGAAGTGGATGCTTGGGTGGATAAAGAGTTGATTAAATAATTCCATGTATATGTGAATCCACATATTGAATCATGTGATAGGGACATGATTCTTATTATTCTATTTGATAGTGAATGTCTTGCCTGGGAGAAGCCACTTCCCTACTGCTCACTCCACATTGTTGTTTTTCTTCCAATTGACTATAGTATTTAAGTAAAATGTAACTTATAGATTAGGGAGAATTAAATACCTCATAAATTCATCTCCAAAGATGGATGATAAAATTGTGTTGTTATTGACATGGTGTAGACAAACACCATCTGTAATTCTTCCTTCAAAGAATAGGCCTTGTAAAGAGTCTATACATGACATAACTTCTAATTTGGTAGATGTGTATTGAAGGGCTTGTCACTTGAATAAGAGAAGGTCCAATATATTTTTTTCCCCTTAGTTGAGATGTCATCTTCCAACATGAATGAATCAACATTTTTCTATGACCTCTCATAGAGCTAAGTAATTATCATATAGGTCATCGAACATAGTTGCATCAAAAACCATGTCTAAGTATTCAATGGAACCCTTGATGGAAAACTTAGAGGGTGTTGAGGGTCCCTTCTATGACCTTGATGTAGATGCCATTGATATTTATAAATTCTATTGATATTTAATATTTTAAAAATGGTGATGTAAAAAATAAATTATTCAAGTTGCAAGTCATTCTGGTAACAACTAGGGCTAATGAGATTGTAAAAGGCTAAGTTCACTTGAGTTGTTGAAAATTAAATGAGATGAACTTGATTGGGGGCTTGATGTTATATCTTTATGCATTAATTATAGTTCACGTACCATTAATCATTAATGTCTATGATCTCATCACTCATTCAATTCAAACTTGACCACCAATTCCTAGTGTACATGCCATATAGGATGTCTGATCATTAGGGTACCATGGTGTTACTTTTTCCTCTTAACACTTGTCATCATATGGTTTAGTTAGGGTCAAAATTTTCCTCCCAACCTAATGGTATGATATGATGAGCCCAATATTCTACATAAAATACCTCACAATCAAAATGTTCTTTAGATATATTATCATTTGAGAGGGTTTGTTTGAAAGACACTGAATGGAAAGTCACATAAAAATTTATTGAATGTAAAAATTCTAAATGAAATATACCAAAGATAAATTTGTCAAAGACTAAGTTGTCAAAGACTAAAAATATCTGAATAACCAGAACTTTCCAAATATAAATGTTTTCAAAGAAAACTTGCCAAAGTGAAAATTCCCAAAGAGAAATTTGTTGAAGAGAAAGCTATCAAAGGCTAAGATGATGAAGACTAAAATGTCAACTAAAATAAATCATCTATAGAAAAGTCCTCAAAACAAAGTATAATAATAAATAATTTCTAAAGACTAAAATTATTTGAACAAGAGTCTTCCAATTGGAAGAATCTAAGTAAGCCAATCTAAATAGTGTCATACATATCAATTCTTCCCAAATTTCCATTAATAGAATAGTTTCAATAAGTCATTTCAAATTGAAAATAGGTGCATCAAAATGTGACTTAATGTCCAAAATTATCAAGCTTATTTATATAATAAGACACAAACACACCCAAATAATATATACATCTTCTAAACATAAAGAGGGTCCCTAATTTTCAAATAAAAATACAAGGTGGGATGTGTCGAATACAATAAATGGAAACTAATAAAGCTGAATAATCCCAAGTTTTTAAGAACCTAAAACATCTAGTTTTACAATACTAATATCAACCTTGAACCATGCTATAAGAAATGATTAAATTAAAAACATAAAAGAAGATCTTAATGATTCCATGTAACATGATAAATTAACTTATACCTTAGACCTATGTGTGGGAAAGTGATGTTATTTATTTCTTTTCAAGCAAATTTAGGAAAAGACATGGGGTGAGTTTTAGGTTTCATTCTAATTGGGTGTTAAGTGCATAGACATTGGAGAGCTCAGGCATTACTCTAATGCCAATTAAGCATCCATATCTCTGACAGAGATACCTTTGATCATATATTCTCTCTTAATTCATATTTTCCATGATGCATGATATATTTATCTTATTTCATCATGTAGGCTTCTAATCCTCTCTGATTTTCTTTTTGGCTTTTGGATTACGCCTTTTAATTTTCTTTTTTATTCTTTTTTGGGGGACTTATGAATGAAAGAGGGGAAAAGGTGACCATCATGAGCTGATATTAATAAAATTTTGGTTAAATAAAATGTCCCTCTCAAATTTTACCCATGTCAATGGTTATTACCTCTAACAAGTATTATCATTCTATGTGTATTTGACCTAAGGGGATAAGGAGAGCTTTATAAATTTGCATAGAATTATGGGAGCAGATTTTACATACTTCGTAAAATCACTAGCTTTGTAACATAATTATGGATAAATATCTCATTTCTTGCCTAGATCAAGGATTATGAACTAAAAGATGCAACACCCACCGATTCGAGTTAGATTCAAAATGCATAGGTTGTATTTTTCTATACTAGGTGTTGACCAAATTTTCCCTACAGGTCAAATTAGGACTCCTATAGGTAAAAAATTGACTTTTTAGATGTTTTATGGGTATAATAATTTTGAATAGGTTGTGATATAATCTGTTTGATGTTATTTAATGCCTTTTTAGGCTTAGTCATGGTCTAATAAGTTTATTTGTCATTTTGGGTCATTTAGTGGGCTTTTAGGGGTCAAAAATGCAAGTGACATGGTTCCAAAGGTGTCTAGGTGTCATATTTTAATTTAAATCATCAAATAGGTTAGATTAAATTTCAATAATGTTATTTCAATCAGAATATTGTAAGCTATCTAACTAAAATTCAAGAAATTAATTGAAAAAGGGGACTTTGGCACTTGTACGACCCATGGGAGAAGGTTACACATGGGATAAGGTAATAGAACATATATTAATATTAATAAAACTAATTTTAGTTCTTTATACTCTTTTAAAGTGATAAAAAATACCCAAAACCATTATACTCCTTTCTTACCCTTTTAGACATGTAGAAGTGATCAACAGGTTCATGTTTGGTATGATCAGTAGAAGAGGTTCCAAGTCAAATTATTTTTGGAGTTGGTATTAAACTTATATAGATAAATTTTAATAAAAATATTTATAATATTTGTCAACCCTACTTTATGAACCATCCTTTACAAGTTAACTATGCTTTTTTGCTTGCTAATCTGTGTAGCCTATAGGTTTTGCTATATTTTGGACAAGTCCATACAAACTAGTTGTTGAGGTTGATTCTAGATGATTTTTAATTAATTATATAATTCTACATATACTTTTTTTAGTTATTTAAGGTGTTTTAATATGTAAATCATCTCATGTTGTAAGAGGATACACCATTCTAAATAATAGGTATGTTTCCACCATTTTAAGAGTTTCATGCTTCGATAATGGTTTTAAATGGTGGATATGAGTCCATTACCATGTTTTAAATGTCATATAAATACAATAAGCTTTAAATTTCATCCTCTAAGACTACATTCCATGAGTTTGCAACCATAACTATCATACAGTCAGTTTGCAGCCATGACTATCAATCAGTCAACCATGGGAAGTATGCAAAGCTCTGAGACACATTTATAGAGTTATGTTAGAGGTAATTAACTATTGAATACATTATAATGGTATGAGTAAACAAGGAATATTTTCACGTGTTAGAAGATGACTGTGATAGTCTATACATTGACCCATATAGTCATATGATAGTAAAATACACCTATAGGTGCTTTCATGGAGGGTTCTCAATGTTGAAAAGGAAGTGTAAGAGCTTATTTTGAGTTTTAAGCATCCTAAAGTTTCATTGAAACAACATTTAGGAGATATTAGTTGATTTATAAGGCAAATTTATTTAATACATGGACTGTCTCATACTCACTATCTATATGCAACTTACAATACACTTGCAGTCACTCATGATGACATCATGATGAGAATAAGAGCTTTAGTGGTGATTTAAATACCTTTGAAGTGTGATGAGTTAATTTTAAGTCATTTATATAGGCCTGATACCCATTAATATAAAATATTATCCTCACTACCTATTATCCTACATCACTACCTGTACATGAAGATATCCACCTACAGGTGGCATTAACAGAGGACATAGGAACTTGTATGATGAATTTGAATCATGAAAAAATATTCTTGATGACCAAGTTGGTAGTTTTGATTATGGAAAACCTTTTGGAGTGTCAATTTGTTAGTTTAAGATGTGAATAAAATTTTAGAAGGCAACGATTATAGGTTTAGGGATCAAACCCCTAAGATGAAAAAATAAAGCACCCTAGCATTTTGTAGATATCTTATTATAAGGTTTCAAAAGACTTTGATGAATATTAATGATAAAAAATTGTAGTCTCATCATGGGAAAAGGGACTTGTAAATTTTTTAAGGTAAGTTGCTAATGGAAGATGGTTATTGAAGAGCCTAAAGTTGTATATTTATGCACTAATATCAGCTAATATTATCCATAGTTCTGAGCTATAAGAGACTCCTCCATCCAATGTTATAATACCAAACCATGCCTCTATGAATAAATAGTTTTATATGGTTAATGAAAGCATTCTTGGTCTAAAGGTTATGAAAATAAGGTTGGAATTTTATGTTTTATCTCCCATTCACACCTATAGGGTGTCTTAAGCCTTAAAATACCCACCTACAACTGTATGAGATGAAGAGTGCTTTGAAGTAGAAAATAAAGAGGGTAGAAGCTTTTAGGATGAATTTGAGTGTTTTTATAGGGTAAGAGATTTAAAATGAGTATAAATACTACCAAATAATTTGATATGTAGGGTTTTGTCCTCTAGATACACCTATAAGTGTCTTACTTATAGACTTTTCATCTACAGTTGACTGTCAACACCCACATGTTTCATAACAAGGACTTAGGCATGAAAGTAACATATTTTTTAATGTTAATTTAATATAAGGATACTACCAAGGAACATGTGAAATAATTTTGAAAGGGAAAATGTGCACTTACAGGTCCTGATGGCACC
Source organism: Torreya grandis (assembly GCA_037957365.1). Classification (NCBI taxonomy): domain Eukaryota; kingdom Viridiplantae; phylum Streptophyta; class Pinopsida; order Cupressales; family Taxaceae; genus Torreya; species Torreya grandis. Next base: position 1,818,559 of record JARHVA010003374.1, on the reverse strand, counting down.
ATCTCAGTCAGTTGTAAGTGAATGTATGTTGACAGTGCCTTGGTCAAGGACTAATCTAAGTATTTGGCATAGAAAATACATGGAATGGGTGACTTGAGGAAACATGTGATATATTTAAATGTTTTATTATTACCTTATATAAATTTAATAATTTATAAAATTGACACTTATACCTACAGGTAGGGGAAGCACACAAATAGGGTTGGCTTACCATTCAGCCCTAACTGAGTAAGGATACATTTCAAGGTGAAATAATGGGTAGTGTGACATTTTAAACATTGTGAATTATTTTACCAAGGTGTAATTGACATCTCATATTTTAATTAAATCAATATTAGATCCAAAAACCCTTCCAAGTGTAACACACAATCTATGACAAGAGATACTGCATATAGTCTATCTTATCAAGAGTCTATCTTCAGTTTTGATGCTTATGGAGGGTCAAATGATATGAAAAAGGGATGAAATTTTGTGTAGGAAATAATTTTAACTTAAATAATCCTTTATAATGTAATTTTTTTTATTAAATATGGTAATTATCCTCTATTTTGTCTCAGACAGAGGGTACTTCCCTAGGTTGTAAACCTTGTAGTCTTGGGGTTTAGGGATAGAAGGATGAGATAGAGGTTGATTAGAGATTTAAGATAGGTGTAGGTAGTTTAAATAAATATATGTAAGCATGATAAATATTCCATTGAAGTAATAATTCCAACTTGGAGGTCTGGACACTCAAAAGTGTAGGTAGGCCTACTTGGCAAGGTTTAGGACTAGAATTCTAATTAGATGACATTGTCACTTATAGCTCTTGGTTAGATTTATAATACATTTGGGTATTTTTATTAAATAATAATATATATTCTAATATATATTTGAAGTTATATAAGTTTTAGGGAAATCCAATTTTGGCTTAGGACCAACATTAGGCCTGTGCAAATGGAGAAGGAAGCTCGATAGGAGAAGTTTTGATGCTCCCATATTTTTGGAGGTTGTGCATGGGGATATAGGGATTTAGGGTAAGTTTATAAATGTATTGAAATATTTTATAGTGTAATTTTTTTTTAGATCCATCATCTGACCATCATGAACATATCTTAAGAGTAGAATGCACTTAAACCCCTCTTTATTCTTTGGTCTATACTCAATGTCGAAAATGGAGACAATGCATCAAAATTGCATAGTTTTCCAAAAAAAAGGATTGTATATTTTATAATACTCTCTCAAGATACTCTCCATTAGTATTAACTATATGTAATTGTACAAATAGGGTACAAAATAGGGTACTTTTGACTATTTTGTGTGTTTTTTAGGTTTTAAGAGGAGTCTAAATATGAAACCAACTTTGGGAGAATTTTTAAGACATTTTATAACCCATAATGTCAATTTAATTATTTATAAAAATATTAAGTATTTAAACAAATAACTTCATCTCAGCCAGTCAAAATTGGCATAGTGACCAAGTGAGTGAGAAGGGTGGAAAACTTTAAGTAAGCTAAATTGAAGGTGTTTTTGATGAATATATAGCCATGAAGGGTATTGAAACATGTCATTAACTTCCTCCCATGTATTTTCATGAAAAAATTATGCATTTTTGGAGGTCAAGTGTGTAGGGTGCATGGAAGAAGAGTTTTTAGACTATAGATGGTGATAGCTCATTTCTAGATGATGCCAAATGACTAGGACTACAAACAATTCATGTAGAGGTATGAATAAATCTCTCATTCCAATCATCATACTAGTACCTAGTCAGTTTTGGTATGTTCAAATAGATGTGGATGATGAAGGCAATTTTCTAAGCCAAAATAAGGATTTTCATGCCACTTTTCATGAGTTTATGCCTTGTATGGACACTTGTGCAGCTGAACTTTGATTGGTTCTTTTCACATTATTTTCTAATGCACAAGTAACTCCTTTTATTATATTTATAAGTTTCCTTATGACTTTTGTACCTTTCTCTTCTCCTCTCTCTCTCAAGTTCTATAAGAACTAGCCATTTTGGCCATTGTAAATTATGCTTCACTTAACTATGGAAAATCCCTACTCATTTGCATACCATTTGATAAATAATACTACTAATTTCTATCTCTTCCATAATTTTTCATAGTGTGTTACTTGGATGATTGATTTTGATTAGTGATAACTCTTATTTCATTATCATGTTGTTTTATTAGTTCATCCTATTTGTAGTTGGAAAGATTTTTCTTGTAGGGCATGTGAAGTGTTCTATTAAGTGTCAAGGTTGAGTGAGTTAGTCTATTCACTAGTGCCATTCAAGGCCTCTTATCTAGTCCTCCTAGCCTAAAAATTCATCCATAACCTCATAATGTGATATTGATGTGAGAAGATGTAGATTGGAGAAGTGTATGTTTGGTTAGTCTCTTGGTTTCATGTGTAACATGCAGCTAGTTGGTAGTTATCAACCAATTTGGTGTATCACCTCCCTTAGGATAGTTTGTTTTTAGTTTTCTCTCTCCCCTTTATATCACAAAGTTTGGGTGTATTATTGATCCAAAGTTGTACATCAAGGGAACTAGCCCTATCTATAGATTCACCTCATTCATAAGCTACCCACAAACCTAGAGGTGTTTCAATTGTGCCACTTGGATGAAGAAAGTTGAGACATCTCCTCAAAGGTTGAAAATGCAAGTGATAATAATTTTTGGAATTCTTTATGGGACTCTTAATCCAATTATTTGAAATATTTTTGTTGGTATTTCAACACATCAGCCTTTGGAGTCATCTATCTAAGCATCAATAGAGACTCCAAGATTACATTGTCTAGTCAAGTAGCCTAAGTACTCCTTTTGAAGATTGTTGATAATCATTCCTTGTGTTATTACTCCCAAATGAAGTTTCATGGCTGAATTTGGTATTGAGTTTTGTTTCACACAAGTTGGTGAGGTATATCAAGCCTATGCCATCCCCTATCAGCCCTATCATGATCCTTACGATCCCATTCATGAAGTGTATCAGACCTACAATCAGCCTTCTCCATATCTTTCTCTTAGTCAACCTAGTCACTTCTCTAATTAGTCTATTTCCACTTTCAAGAAAAACCTTTTGGGCTCTAAGAATTACATGTTAGATATTGATAATCTAAGGGGATATGTTCAAGAGGTTCCTATTCATCTTATTCATAAGGTGAAATATGCATTAGACCTGGTCAAAAGAGAGTGGGTATATATTGAGAGAGCCAATTGGCAAAGGCTTACAAGTGAGATGTTAAATGTGAGTGGCCTAGTTTCATCCTTAGAAGATAGGATAAAAATTCATGATAATTAACCTCACCAAAAATTTCAACATTAATAACCACTTACCCAATATTACTATCAGTTTTATATGATTCCCACTCATGAACCCAATCAAGCTTATCAAAGTCATCCTTTTTGCAATCAATTGGAAGAGAGAGTTGAAAAGAGAAACCTTGTTTTTGAAGTAAATATTGATAGGTATATTGAGTTGGATAATATTAATATGAATTATTCCATGTCATTAGGAAAATAAGTGGAATATAATCCCTCATTTTTCTCTCTAGTTACATCCCCACCTCAAAAAGTGACCTCTAGATATGAGATTCTAAGTTAGAGAGAAGGTGGAAAATCCAAGCCTAAGGAGATCCCAAGTTTAGTGAAAACTTCATCCACTCCTAAAATTGAATCACCATATTAATAAAAGACTCATAATCCTAACATATTAATCTATAATAAGATAGTGGAGTCATGGGGAAAGAAAGAGGATAGAAGCCTTGATAAGGAGTGTGAAGTTGAGGAAGAGTTTGATCCTAAGAAATCCCCTCCCACCCTTCCTCAAGAGACCTCTTGTCTTCCATGTTATCCCTCTTATAATCCTAATCCTAATGAATATTCCTATAAGATTCAAAAAAGACTTTTCCAAGAGAATCTAACCAAAAAAATTGAAGAGTTAGAGTCAAAGATGAAATTTCTAAGTGAGGGTGTGATGGAAGGTTTAGACCCAAAAGAAGATCCTATGGATAAACAAACCCTATATAACCTCCCTAAAGAGAGTGATACAGATAAATAATATGTGAATGAAGTTATTTTAAAATTTAATTACGAAAACTAAGCCATTTAAGCTCAAGGTCTACTTCCCCTTCCTCAAGAGCTTTCAAAAGAATCCCCTACATTTCACTCTCAATTTGATTTTGAGTTCTATGTACCACCTCCACCAACTAGTTCATATTTTACTAACAAAATTAACATTTTAAATGATTTACCTATGTTATGGGAACATAAAGAGGATCAGTTGGTTGACAAAACTTAGAACTCTTTCTTGAAGAAAGCCTAGTTACTTGGTAGCCTCATTAGACTAAGTCATATGATTACAAGACGACTACTCTTAGCATGACCAAGAAGAAGAAGGAAAGTGAGGATATTGCATCCCTTGAGAAACAAATTTAGGTTATTAAAATTTAAATTAAATTTTATATCCCTTAAGAGGTTTTAAATTATAAATAAGAGGTGGTCTCTTATGTTGAATCTTCAGATTGGGTTGATATGGAAGAATGTTTTACTTTTACCAAAGAGGAAGAAATGATCATTGGTTCTTCCATCACTATGAAATATATCATGGATGGGAAATAAAAATATCCACACCATCATTTGGATGAATTTTTTTCAATCATTGGAGTAGGATATATTTCTCTTCAAGGAGGCTATGATCTAGTCAAAGATGGAGAAGGCAACATTGGCGCTCAAGTAAGTATGTAAAGAAAAAGTAGCCTTTCAAATATATCCTTTCAAGAGGAATATATATTTTATGATGATATTTTTGTATTAATAAAAATGGGATATCATCATATCAATAATTTGGGATAAACACACTATCTCTTAAAGAATGGAACAGGCTCCTATTGTCCTCAATATTCTAAGAAACAAAACACCAATCATGTTGAAGTCATGCCTACCAAGAACATACTAGTTGATCATGACATGAAGAGTGGAAAGTAGTATGAGGTATGTATAAAAGTTCAAGATTAATATATCTACATTTGAAACCTGTTGAAGGATGTTTTAATTGAGATTAGATCAAGTGAAGTGCCAAGGAATATGTCTAGTCTACAAAACATTTAATTCAAGGAGAAACATGTTTGGCACTATGGCTCATCTCATAAAGAAAAAGATTCAAGAAAATTTCCTTTTTATCCTATAAAAGAGGCATGATTCATTTATATTTTTCAATAATAGTTTTTTTTTTAATTCCTCTAAGTGCCTTGAACACGTGTGTGTGTGTGTGTGTGTGTTGTTAGTTAGTTTATTTTGTTTTATGTGTGTCCTTTGCTTTGTGTGGTTGAGGTAGTCAATTAGTCTTGTCTTGATAAAATCTTGTGGTCAAAGTCCTCTTATTGTGTCTTAGACTCTAGATAACTCCCTAATCCCAATGAATTGATAAGGATATTGGTCTAGCTAGTATAACAGGCATACTACCCTTATGAGTCACCAATTTATTGACCAAATTTGACCCTACAAGTCAAATTGGGACCCTTATAGGTAAAAATTTAAGTTTTTATATGTGTTATGGATATAATAATTTATAATATGGTATTTTATAATCCATTTTATGTTATTTAATTCCTTTTTAGCCTTAGTCATGATCTAATAAGTTTATTTGTCATTTTAGGTCATTTAGTGGGATTTTAAGGGTCACAAATGCAAGTGTCATGGTTCCAAAGGTGTTAAGGTGTAATATTTTCCTTTAAATCATACAATAGGTTATATTAAATATTATTAATGTTATTTCAATCAAAATATTGTAAGTTATCTAACTAAAATTCAAGAAACTAACTAAAAAATGGGAGTTTAGCACTTGTACAACCCATGGGATAAGGTGAAACATGGGAGAAAGTCATGGAATGTATATTAATTTTAATCATACTAAAATTAGTTATTTAAACACTTTGGAAGTGATAATAAAGTCATAAAACCATTCTTCTACTTTCTTACCCTTTTAGACATTTTGAAGTGATCAACAGGTTCATGCTTGGTACAGTCAGTAGAAGAGGTTCTAGATAAAACACTTTTGGGAGGTTTTAAAACAATTATATAAATATATTTCCATTAAAATATTTATAATACTGGTCAACCATGCTATATTAACCATACTTTACAAGCTGACTATGTTTTTCAGCTTGTTAATATGTACACCCTATATGTTTTGTTCCATTTTGGACAAGTCTATACAATAAAATTGTTAAGGTTGATTCCAAATTATTTTGGATTAATTATATAATTATAATAATTCTTGGTTTTTTTTTAAATTTTTTTGTATATGTAAATCATCTCATGTTGTAAAAGGATACACCATTCTAAATGACATGCATGATTCTACCATTTTCAGAGTTTCATGCTCTAATAATGGTTTTCGAGGGTGGAGATGAGTCCATTTCCATGTTTTAAATGTACTCTTAATCCAATCATCTTTAAATTTCATCCTCCAAGGAAAAATTCCTTGAGTTTACAACCATAACTATCATAAATTTAGTTTGTAGACATGACTATGATATTAGTCAACTAGGGGAACTGTTCAAAGCTTTGAGACACATCTATGGAGTTTTGTTAGAGATCATTAAACATTGAACACATTATAATGGTATGAGTATTCAATTAATATTTTCAATTTCTATAATATGTTTGTGACAGCCTATACATTCACCCATATGGTCATATTATAGGAAAATACACCTATAGGTGCTTTCATGGATGGTTCTCAATGTTAAAAAGGAAGTATAAGAGCTTGTTTTGAGTTTGAAGCATCTTGGAGTTTCATTTAAACACCATTGAGGAGATATTAGTTTATTTATAAGGAAAATTCCTTTAATACATGGATTATCTCATACTTGTTGTCTATATATAGCTCATAATACACTTGCAACCACTTATGATGATGTCATGATGAGAATAAGATCTTTACTGGTGATTTAAATACCTTTAAAGTATGATGAGTTAATTTCAAGGCATTAAAATAATATTCATACCTATTAAGATAAAATATTATGCTCACTACCTATTATCCTACATCTCTACCTGTACATGAAGATATCCACCTATAGGTGGCATTAGCAGATGATTGAAGTACTTGTATGATGAAGTTGAAGCATGATAAAACCTTATTGTTGACGTGGTAGGTATTTTTAATTATGGTATACCTTTTTAATTTTCAATTTGCTAGTTGACGGTGTGAATAACATTCTAGAAGGCAATGACTATACGTTTAGGGATCAACTCCCTAAAATGAAAAAATAGAGCACCCTAGCAGTTTGTAGATATCTTATTATAAGGTTTCAAAAGACTTTGATGTATAATGGATATCAAACCTTGTATTCTCATCATGGGAGAATGTAATTTAAAAGTTTGGAATGTAAGTGATTAATGGAAGGTGGTTATTGAAGAGAATAAAGTCACATATTTATGCACTAAACTCAGTTAATATTATCCACAATTCTGAGATATAAGAGACTCCTCCATCCAATGTTATAATACCAAACCATGCCTCTATGATTGAATAATTTTATATGTTTGATGAAATCATTCTTGGTCCAAATATTATGAAAGGAAGGTTTTAATTTTCTTTTTTCCTCCCATTCACATCTATAGGGTTATCTTAAGCCTTAAAATACCCACCTATAGTTGTATGAGATGAAGAGTGCTTTAGAGTAGAAACTCAAGAGGGTGAAAGCTTTGAGGATGAATTTCACTATTTTTAGAGGGTAAGAGGTTTCAAATTAGTATAAATATTTCTGAAACAAGTTGATATTCAAGGTTTTGTCCTCAAGATACACCTACATGTGTCTTACCTATAGACTTTTCATCTACAGTTGACTGTCAGTTCTCACATGTTTCATAAAAAGGACTTAGGAATGAGGGTAAAATATTTTTTAATGGAAATTTACTCTCATAAGACTCCTAAGGAACATATGAAAAAAATTTCAAATGGAAAACGTGCACTTGCAAGTCCTGATGGCTCCATCTCAGTTAGTTATAAGTGAATTTATGCTCACAGTGTCTTAGTTGAGGACTAATCTAAGTATTTGGAATATAAAATACATGGAATGGGTGAAATGAGGAGCCATGTGATATTTTTAATGGTTTAATTAGGACCATAAAACAATTTAATTAGATCAAAAAGTGTAACTTACACCTACAAGCAGGGGAAGCATACAAACAGGGTTGGCTTACCAGTCAGGTCTAACTGAGTAAGGATACATTTTAAGGTGAAAGCATGGGTAGTGTGAAATTTTTAACATTATTAATTATTTAAATATGGTGTTATTTACATCTCATAAGGTCATTAGATAAATATTAGAGAAAAAAACCCTTCCAAATGTAATACATAGTCCATGACAAGAAACACTACATACAGTCTATCTCAACAAGAGTATGTCTTAGGTTTTGGTGTTTATAGAGGGTAAAATTATATTAAAATGGGATTAAATTATGTATATGAAATCATTTTCAATTAAATATTCATTTACAACATCCTTTCTATTTGAGAAAATAGGGTAAGTACCCTCAATTTTGTCTCAAATAGAGGGTACTTCCCTATGTTGCAAACCCTACAGTCTTGGGGATTGGGGATAAAAGGATGAGACTGAGGTTTTTTATATATTTTATAAAGGTGTATGGATTTTATAAAAATCTATGGAATCATTATAAATGGTCCACATAATTAATAATCCCATCTTGGAGGTCTAGACCCTTAAAAGTGCAGGCAGGCCTACTAGGCAATGTTTAGGGCTAGAATTCAAATTAGATGTCACTTTCACTTCTATCTCTTGGTGATATTTATAATCAATTTTGGTATGTTTATGGAATAATAATATATATTTTCAATATAGTGTAAGTTAAATAAGTTTTATGGGAATCCAATTTTGGCTTTGGACCAACATTAAGCCTATGCAGATGGAGAAGTAAGCTTGATAGGAAAAGTTTAGATGCTCACATATTTTTGGAGGTCATGAATGGGAAAACAAGGAGTTATGGGAAGTTTATAAAGGTCTTAAACTATGTTTTGGTGGAATTTTTTGGCAGATTCAACATCTGACCTTCATGAATAAACCTTAAGAGTAGAATGCACTTAAAACGCTCCTAAACCCTTGGTCTAGATTTGATGTGGAAAATGAAGGAGATAATGTATAAAAATGGAATAATTTTCCTAGAAAAATTATTGGAGTTTTTATAATATTATCTGAAGATACTCCTCATCAGGATGAGTTGTACATAATTGTATGGACAAGGTATAAAATTAGGTATTTTTGACTATTTTATGTGTTTTGTAGGTTCTAAGAGGAGTCTAAAGATGAAACAAATTTTGTGAGAATTATTAGGACTTAGGATAACCCATAATATCCATTTAATTCTTCATAAAAATTCATAATTATTAAAACAAATAGCTTCATCTCAACCAATGAAAACTGGCATAGTGACCAAACTAGTGAGAAGGGTGGAAAACTTCAAGTAAGATAATTTTAAGATATGCCTAATGCATATAATGACATCAAGGGTTTTTAAAAATTTAATTCAATCCCTCCCTTGGATTTTAATGGAAAATTTATGCCTTCTTAGAGGCCAATTGTGTAGGGTGCATGAAGGAAGAGTTTTTTAGACTACAGATGGTGATAACTCATTTATAGATGATGCCAAATGACTAGGACTACAACAAATGCATGGATAGGAATGTATAAAATCATTACATCTAATTATAATCATCATACCTATCTATATTTATTTATAGGATGTTCAAATAGATGTGGATGATGAAAGTAGTTTTTTGAGCCAAAACAAGAAGTTTTATGCCACTTTCATGAGTTTTAAGCCTTTTATGGACACTTGTGCCTCTTGAACTTACATGGTTCATTTAAAATTAATTTATCATTCAAAATTAACTAATTTTCTCAACTTAAAAAGTTTCTTTTTGACCTTTGGACTTCTCTCTTCTAGTACCTCTCTCAAGTTCTATAAGAACTAGCCATTTTGGCCATTATAACTTATGTTCCACTTGAGTATGGCAAAGCCCTGCTCATTTGAATACCATTTGATCAACAATAATACTTATTTTTACCTCTTCCATAAATATTCATATTTTTTTTACTTGGATGATTGATTTTTATTAGTGAAAACTCTTGTTTCCTTAGCATGTTGTTTCATTATTTCATCCTATTTGTATTTAAAAAGCTTCTTCTTACAAGTCATGTGAAGTGTTTTAGGATGTGTCAAGGTTGAGTGAGATATTATATTAAATATTTACATTCAAGGACTCTTTTCTATTCCTCCCATCCTAAACATTCATCCATAACCTCATAATGTAATATTGATGTGAGAAGATGTAGATTGGAGAAGTGTATGTTTGGTTAGTCTCTTGGTTTCATGTGTAACATGTAGCTGGTTGGTAGTTATCAATCAATTTGGTGTATCATATCCCTTAGTATAGTTTTATTTTAGTTTTATCTCTCCCTTTTCCTTCACAAATTTTAGGTGTATTAGTGATCCAAAGTGGTACATTAAGGGAGCTATCCCTATCTAGAGATTCACCTCATTCATAGGCTACCCACAAGCCTAGAGGTATTTCAATTGTGCCACTTGGATGAGGAGAGATGAGACATATCCTCAAAGGGTGAAAATCAAACTGAAAACACTAGGATTGATCATCTATATTGATAGTAAATCAAAAATAAATTATCCTTGAAAATAGGAAAATTACGTGGAATAAACTACTAAACTAAGTAAAGCAAACTATAGAAAGGAAAAATGGGTAATCTAGAAAGTAGGAACAAAAATAATGAAATAAAATTAATGAAAGAAAGAAAGAATCTAACTAATAAATTAAATCTAACCTACTCTTACCCCTAGTATGGCATCTAAGGTTATTCATATATCTCTCCAAATAGAGTAACCATGAATTAATGCTCCATAAGCTATCCATTAATTAGATATGTCAAATCATTACCTTAAAGGTATTTCAAACAAAATGTATTGTTACCCAAGATCTCAAATATCTGATAGGGTCAAATCCATAGTGTCGTAAACATGTTATGCATTCCCTTTTTATATAGGATTTATCCCATAGTAGCACCATGTTAGATACACTAGATAACTTGAATTTTGTTCTCTTATCAAACCATACTTTGACTATGCATTAATTTTTGATGAATGTTTGAAATGCCTATCTCTTAAAACCTTCCATTTCAATGATATCCATCATTATGAACTCTATCTTTTCATTGGGCTCCATGTATTCTTGCATAAATTGATATGTTGGTAGCTTTAACATGATTTGGAACACTGGTTATTTTCTATAAATTAGTAGATATGGTTAAGCTTTAAGGGCCTATTTATACCAAGTCTAGTCTACTTAGAGTTCATATTTTAGTAAGAGATACCAATCCATGTGCTTATCTATGATTTAATTCTTGATAGCATTTTTGAGGTTCTTATTGGTTGACTCAACCAATCCATTCCCTTATAGGTAATGATTATAGGATGATTTGATTGTAATTTGATTATCATAGTCCCATCTGGTAAACTTAGCTAATTGAAATGCTCACCTATTATCGCAAACAAAAGAACAATTTTTCCAAACCTAGTTGTGATATGCTCTTCAAGGAAACTGATCACATCTTAGTCTCTTAAGTTCTTGGTGGCTACTACCTTAGTCCATCTAGTGCAATAATCTATAACAGTGAGCATAAATTTGTGCCTAGCTAAGGAATTTAGGTTTATAACAACATTCAAATATAATCTCCCATTGGGAGAATGACTTACCTTCAATCATAGGTTGTAGTGGCATTATTATGTGTACCTCTCTTTTTATCAAGACTAAGCATTCATGGCATGTCCTCACATGGAAGTGAACATCCTTAAATACCATTGGCCAATATTAACCCATTTTGATTATTTTATGGGATATAATATTGTTAGATGGATGGCCACTACCAATATTTTGATGCAAATTTTCTAGGATCTTCTAATCTTGTTCTCATGACACACATATATAATAAATGCCTGCATAGTTCTATCTATATATGATTCCTTTATTTATCATATAATGATAACTTTGAGTCTTTGGGATATCTTTTTCACTCTCTTGAGTTCTTGGGGGAAAGTTCTAGTGAGTAAGAAATGAATAATACCTAAATACCAATCTTCTTGGAAAACCTATATTTGGCAAACCTCTTTGATGATGATGCATGGGTCTAGTTCAATCATCAACTAAACAATGACTTGTTTTATAACAATCTTAATAGGTTTAATTTCAATATCAAACTCTTGTAACTTCACCATTCATTTTACTCTATAATCTCCCAATTCATTATGTCCTAGCATAAGCTTGATGGTAGGTTTGGTATTATGGCTATGGTCTTGTTCCATAAGCTGTAATGCCTAAACTTCTTAACTTCCTTGACAAGGAAGAGGATTTTCTTATTAATAAGGGAGAATTTGAGACTGACATATTTAAATTTAGTGCTCATAAAAATGGTAAGGGTTTTTTTTTCTTCCTTATTCTACATAAGCATGATAACAATAGTATGCTCTAAATCAAATGAATAAAATAAAAATTCCTTAGTGAAATCTAGACTTACCAGCACTAGGGCCTACAAAATGTACTTGTTTATGTCTTGGAAAGACTTGTTAGTTTTAAGTCTCCATTACACTTTGGCATGTTGTTTGAGCATTATGTTCAGAGGCCTGACAATCTCTATAAATCCTAATATAAATTTCTTCACAAAATTTATCTTCTAAAATAAGGACTTGAGCTATTTTTGTCTATTTTGAAACATTATTTTTGAAATCCCCTAATTTTTTTTTGGGTCAATGGTGATCCCATATTTAGTAATAATATGGCCTAGTAGTTTTCCTTTGGAAATGCATAATATACTCTTCTTAGGGTTTAATGATAAATAAAACCTCCTGCACCTTCCAAAAATGGAATGAAGATGCTCGATATGATCGAATCTATTTTTATATAAAATAATGAATCATCCATGTATATGATTATGCACTTGCCTATCAGTCCCTAAAATTTATGATCCATCGATATTTGAAGAGTAGATCTAGTGTTGATTATCCCAAATGCAATTTGTTTATATGTATATGTTCCCCATTTTGTTGTGAATATAATTTTCATCCTATCCTATGATTCTATCAATACTTGATTATAGTCTAAAAATCCATCTAAGAAAGACATCATTTTAGACCCACTCATAGTTTTTATTACCTCATCTAGGGAAGGTAGAGGATAATTATACTTCTCATAAGCTATATTTAGATTCATAAAGCCAACACACATTCTAATTTCATCATTATTATTCCTAATTGGAACAAGATTATACACCCAAGTTGAATGCCTGATGGAAAAAACTATCCAGGCACTCATCATCTTCTCTACCTCTATCTATATCAATGGTTCCAATATGGGGTTGACTGACCTTTGCCTTTACCTAAATGGTTTATAATTAGGCTTGAATGGAATTATATGAGTGATTACTTTAGGATTGAATATACCTAAGTCATCATAGGTCCATACAATTACATATTTATACCTTATAATCAATTCCTTAATCTATTTCCTTTCATTTGGTGTGAAGCTTAAGCCAATATTGATGACCTATGCATTCCTTTCATCATCTACATTTTTTGAACTAAATTTGGATTCATTAACCTTGAGATACCTCTATAATTATGATTTAGGATTTATATCAAAGGTTATTTCCAAGGAAACAATACCTAATGGGAGATTATTCTCATTTGGTTGGATAACACCCTCTTCATATAATTCTTCATGGAACCTATGGATTCTTTCCTCATCATCAATTATTTAAGACTTGAAATACCCTAAATTTGTCAAAAACTAAATTATATATTGGTCGTCATTGAACATGTCAAAGTTTTTAACATTGTTTAGTATTAAAGGATATGGTAACAATTTGATGGAGAAATTTTGCACTTTTGACTCATGTAAGGATGCCAAATTTTATGTTGAAGTGGCCAGTGCATCAACAACTTGGTTTTATTCTCTCAAAATATATAATATGTTAAAGGATTTAAATGATTCAATTAGATCCCAAAATCTATGCTTTTATTTATTTAAATATGACAATTTACATTTATTTTTTTTTGTAACTTGGTTGATCACAAGTTTAGAGTCTTTGTATACCAATAATTCCTTAACATTATTCTTGAGGGCAAACTGTAGTCCTAAAATTAGGGCTTCATATTCTACTCTATTATTGGTGAATGGGACTTAGAGCCTTTATACTACCAAAAATGTATTTCCTTATGGATCAACCAATTGGATACCAACACTTGACCCTTTTTGGATCTTGTTCCATCGAAATAGAGTGTCTATAGTTGGGAAGGGCCCTATATTTATTCTTGTGTTTCATGTCTAATTTTAATTGTATAAATTACAATACTAGGACATTTATAACTTACTTCTTCATTGGTGGTATTTTTCTCTGTAATAGGATGTTTCATCCTTATCTCTTGATTGATCCTAATATGGTTAGCAATACCTCTCTAGGGTATCTAAATATGTAATAAATCCATGTAAAGATATCCATTTAACATGTTTGACCAATCTCTACTCAATAATAACCCATATTCTTATAGAATATCCAATAAAAATATTTCAATAATCATATATAGGCTAGGATCTAAAGCAACCTAAATTCTTACATCATTGAAATATCACAAAATAGGCACTACCATCTTAGCTAGTTGTGACAGAGTCCTCTTAGATGATTTCAAGGTCAAACCAAGCTTATAACAAATGGAGTTTGGCATTACTATTACTAAAGACCTGAAAGCTACTAGACAATTATGTATATTCTTTCCAAATACCTAGATGGTTAGTAAGAAATGGGAAATCCCAGGCTTGCTTTTGTATATAACATTTGTGTTGGATATTTTGGACTTTTTTTAATATTCTCATTTATGATGGACTTTCATAAGATCTCCTTCTATTCTATGATTTATGTTAGCTCATGAAGAAATATATTGGCCTTAATTATTCATATCCTCAACAATATTTTATCCTCCTTTATTTTTTTCCTCTCTATGCTGAGCTTGATATTCCCTTTTGGGGGAGGAATATTATTATTAGCTTTAGGCTTTGGAGGAGTAATTGTATTATTAGGAGGAGTAGAAGTGGTGAGAGGCTACCTATTCCTTAGGTTATAATTGTTCCTATTGAACTAATAGAATGCTTGCACTTCATTATAATTATCCTCTAGAATATTGTTATCTTCATTAGGGAATGGAGACTCATAGGTTTCAAAGACCATAGATGAAATTAAAGGGGCAGATTCATGAGGGAGATTTGGAGGATTCATCATTTGATCTTGTCTAATTTTTTTTTAATTTGAAATATTTCAAAGGCTGCATAGAACTCTATACAGTCTAATTCTCCATGCTATGATGTGTTGTAAACCTTGCACCAATTGGGAAAAGTTGTTTCCATATTATTGATTTTTGGAAACTTATTAGACTATTATTGTTATATATTTTTGGTGTGCCTATTATATCTTGGAAAGATATAATTTTTATTATAATTCTAGTTAGAAGTATTACCCATCCTTTTTTTTGCATATTTAAGAAATAATTGCTCACTTCTAGACCATTATTTGTATATAATTTGACACAAATTTGGTAGAGCCAGAACCTAAAGTGACTATTACATTGGTGTAATGTTAATGTTAGTTATTATGGTTCTATTGATGACCATTCCTTTATGTTTGATTATTTAAAAACTTGTAATTCTAATTTATTTTTTACTACATCATGTGAGGTAGAGTGTACAATTAATTATTATTTAATGAAGGGGCATTCTGATTAGCATGTGGGATTGGATTTAAATATGTGAGTCCATTACTAAAAAACTAGCCTCTTGAATTTTGAGGATTGAGTTACTTGTCAATATTATTAGCTTCCTGTAATGCCAAAGCTAAAGTATTGGTAGTGGCAATTCTTTACAAAAACACTACAATAATGGGATATAGGGCATTCTTATATTTACCAATTTTCAAATTCATGTCTAGATTATATGTGACATTAAATCGAGTATACATCTTTTGGAATCTTACATTGAAGGCCTCTATTAACTTGTTATGTTCCCTCTTCATGCTAGTGAAGAGATGGTATAATAGACTTGGACTAGTTACTTGTCTGAATTATGCAAATAATATATTTTAACACTCATTCCATAAGGTGATATAATTTTATTATAAATTGAGATATCAAACATAAGAATAATCTTTCAGAGTAAATGGAAAAAGCCTACATGCAATATCCTCATGGATGACATTCATTAAATTCATAATAGCCTTGAAATATTTGATTTCTTCTTCTATAATCCTCCCATTTAAGGGGGAAGAGGTAGGCAAATACTATTTTGTGTTTCTTGATAGATCATGTTGGTCCCTATGGTGGCAATAGTAGATTCAACTAACCAAGGTTGAGCCATATGAGGGTTGATAAGTGGGACATTTCTTATAGGGGAAGGTATCCTAGATTGGTGTATATTAGGGATGAAAGGTATGGGTATAGGCCTTATAGTATTTTATAATGGTGAAACAAAAAGGATAGCTTGGTCCCTAAACATTATTAATCTTCTAGGTGTCTCAAGTATAACTCTACATAGTGACTAACCTCTATTATTGAGAAAATGCATAAGTGTGTCCTCCTTATAGTGCAAAATTTTTATTATCTATTGATGTGGGTCTTATACACACCTTAGAAATTTTTAATGAGGTATTCTCTAATATTTTTAAATATCTATAGAATAAGTTTCCACTCTAGGGCATGATTTTCAAGTATGTAGTTAAAAAACCTAGGTGATGGAATAACATGTTAAGCTTATGGGTTGTTTAACCAGGTTTTGTATATAAATGTGTGGAATCTAATATAAATAAAAATACTAAGTGACTTGGATATGTGGATATTTATTATATGATGGGGTATATCTTAAATAAACTCAAAAGGGGAGAGAAGGGTAACGTAGAAAAGAAAGTTTTGTGTTCCTAAAAGGTGATTTATAAGACTATTTCATGGTGGAAAAGTATCTCTAAGACTAGTGTTTGTTGCTTGTAATTATTGTACACTCATGAACAAGCACAATTAGTAGTTTGAGATAGGATATATAGGATGATCAATGATCTAAACTAAAGGTTTCTCTCCCTAGGGCTACTGTTTCACACCCTTTTCTAAGAGATTATAGTTCAGACTAGAAAGTTGTCTATGGTAGTTATGACTCATTCCTAGATGACTATAACAAAAGAGATACCTACGTACACCTTAAATTATCAATTAAACCTATACTCACCACTTAAAATAATGAAATATACAAATCCTCAATTATTATTTCACATCTAAGATCAATTTTCATTAATCTAAATAATAAGATTCATCCATAACATTAACACACTTTAGAATTATTGAATTAATACAAACAAAAAAAATTAAATTTCATTAACATAGAGGAGAAATAATAAAGAATAAACACAATTCTATGATAATAAATATCTTGATCTCTTCCTATATATTGATCCAAAACTTTGACCCTTTTAAAAGAGGATTCTACATGTATATATATAACTCGGGGAAGGGTTCACCTCATCCTCCAAGTATAGAAAACTTTTATTACATCCCGAATGACTAGATCATAAGTCTTATTTGCATGTTATAACTTATAGATATTTCAGACATGAAAGGTGTGCATGTTGACAAAAAAATTATTTTTTAATCACAACATGTATGTAACTAAAACTTAACTACTCATTTTTAATTGTTACATGCAAAATTATACAAAAATAACCTTGGACTTAGGCTAAATTTACCGCTAATTAATGTTTTTTAAATTTTTTGTTAGAAATATATTTATGATTATTGTTGTGGATGTGGTGATTAGATTTTTACTTTGGGATACACTCATTTCTTGGACTAGAGTTACAGTTGGACCTAAATAGTGAGGTGGCATTGATTTTATTGTTGAGGCAAAAGGGACTAGATATGACAACCTGTGTTGTAACTAGCATTATAGGTAGGGTCTAAGGAAAATAACTAAATGGTGGTGCTAATGTTGATTTCTTCTTTGCATCTAACTATTGATAATACTTGTATGCCTTACCATGTTATGCATGAATTAAGTTAATATCAAGAACATGAGGTCTAGTTACCCTACCTATTCATTCCATTATCCTTGTATGTTCTACTTGGTGGCTCAAAAGCCAATGTGTAATACTTATACCTATGTTGCCTTCCTCTTTTCTATACTCAATTTTATCTCAATATCTTCTAGTATTAGTCCTTATGAACTTTTTTGAAACCATTTGAAGCCTGTTGAATCATCTGATCAAAGTTGGTCTGAGCTACCAGCTTCCCCATGTTATCCCAAAATCCTATTAATTCATGCTCAATAAACAAAAATTCTACTTTCTTTTCCTATTCTACAAGATTATTCACCAAATATTTAGAAATAAACACCCAATGCTAGACCTCCTAAATTTTGATGACAACTAAATTCAATACATTAGCCAAACATAGAGGGTTTATTAGATATAGGTGGTTGAATGCCTTATTAGGGGTGTATAATAAAAATAAATTAAACTTATTTTCATCTTCTCTAATAAGTTTAAATAATTTTATTATTAAATTTACATGGAGAGCCAATTGAACTCTCAAAGAAATAATTGTATCCAAAATTTCCTACAACCTAAGTACCACATTCTGTACATCTTGCTCTATATTAAATGGAACTCGTATCACCTATTGTTTCTATATAAGAGTTTCCAAATCTTCTTCTATTTATTTTTTGGTGATATCTATTCCTTCATGGATGGCCAATATTACTTCAATATGGATCTCTATATAGGACTTGAGATATTTAATGTATGGGGACTGACCCTTGTTTGTATCCTAACGTTTTGAAAGGGAATGGATTTATTATCTTTCTTCCAAAATCAACCCTCTTCTAGTATTATCCTCAATCTTTATTTTCTTGACCATCTAGACTGAGGTTATGGATTTTTCAAAAAGTGATCTTATAGTGGGAAGATCAGTAATCTTCATATTGGGCCTCTTAGAAGCTGAGGATCCTAAACCCTTAACCCAGTCTAGGAGAGTTAGATTTGAAGGATATAATGATTGAGATTATTTTTTTACATGATCCTTTAGCTCACCCTTAACAAACATACACAAATAGTTATGTTTATCAGGTAGTCTTGTTACCTGATGCATTTGTGATCTGTCATGTTGGTTGACAAAATCCCTTAGTTTTATTTGACACTTTTGATGAGGTAAGGCATCATGTGACCCCATGGCCCAAATGGAATAAATTTACTCCCCTAAAATATCGCTTAAACTAAACCCAATGAATATTTTTCTGCCATTCCTTTCAGCTGAGTAAACTATACTCTTATCATTGGCATTCCTTCACCTTTACAGCTGTAGTGAGTAAAATTCAATCAGATGGTAGGGTCCATTTATAAATTTAATATTTCTCAGTTAAGTTTCATTTTAGCACAGCAAAGGATAGAGGATGAACAATGTCATAGCAAAGAAAGACAGTGAAGCATAGAGGTAGAATGGTGAAGGAAGACGGAAGAAGAATTGCATTGAAATAATTAAAAAACCATTTAGTCATTCAATCTTAGAATAAAATGAATTTTTGTACCTTATTTTGTTGTCCGCTTCTTTGTTCATCTCCTTGTATCTTATTTCCTTCGTTGTTTCTCACGGGTAGTTCAATTTATTATTATTTTTTTAATTATATTATTTGTTATTTATATATATAATATGTCAGTTTTTATGATTTTTTAATTAACATTCAAATACTAATATTGAATAAACAATTATAGGTGGGGTCTAAGGAAAATAACTAAATGGTATTACTAATGTTGATTTCTTCTTTGCATCTAACTATTGATAATACTTGTATGCCTTACCATGTTATGCATGAATTAAGTTAATATCAAGAATATGAGGTCTACTTACCCTACCTATTCATTCCATTATCCTTGTATGCTCTACTTGGTGGCTCAAAAGTCAATGTGTAATACTTATACCTATGTTTCCTTCCTCTTTTCTATACTCAATTTTATCTCAATATCTTCTAGTATTAGTCCTTATGAACTTTTTTGGAAACCATTTGAAGCTTGTTGAATCATCTAATCAAATTTGGTCTGAGCTACTAGCTTCCCCATGTTATCCCAAAATCCTATTAATTCAATCTCACTCAAAAAAAATTCTACTTTCTTTTCCTACTCTACAAGATTATTCACCAAATATTTAGAAATAAACACCCAATGCTAGGCCTCCTAAATTTTGATGACAACTAAATTCAATACATTAGCTAAACCTAGAGGGTTTATTAGATATAGGTGGTTGAATGCCTTATTAGGGGTGTATAATACAAATAAATTAAACTTATTTTCATCTTCTCTAATAAGTTTAAATAATTTTGTTATTAAATTTACATGTAAAGCCAATTGAACTCTCAAAGAAATAATTGTATCCAAAATATCCTACAACCTAAGTACCACATTCTGTACATCTTGCTCTATATTAAAGGGAACTCGTATCACCTATTGTTGCTATATAAGAGTTTCCAAATCTTCTTCTAGTTATTTTTTGGCCATATCTATTCCTTCATGGATGGCCAATATTACTTCAATATGGATCTCTATATAGGACTTGAGATATTTAATGTATGGGGACTAACCCTTGTTCGTATCCTACCTTTTTGAAAGGGAATGGATTTATTATCTTTCCTCCAAAATCAACCCTCTTATAGTATTATCCTCAATCTTTCTTTTCTTGACCATCTAGACTGAGGTTATGGATTTTTCAAAAAGTGATCTTATAGTGGGAAGATCAGTAATCTTCATATTGGGCCTCTTAGACTCTGAGGATCCTAAAACCTTAACCCAGTATAGGAGAGTGAGATTTGAAGGATATAATGATTGAGATTATTTTTTTACATGGTCCTTAAGCTCAGGTTTAGGCTCAATGGAGGGTTTAGGAATCAAGGTCCAAATTATTTTAGACCAGTGTTTATTCTTGAATTGTGTCATGGGGTGCACAACATAGATGAGTTTTTTTGGGACCCTCTTCTTTTTTACTACTATTATGGTTATAAATGATCTTAAATAAGGTATTTATGAACCCAATTAGGTAGAGGAGGAAACTATTTGATTGATGGGTTGGCTGGTGGATGTGGTAGTAGAGGTGGAGATTAAAAGAGTGGGAGCAGATGTAGTTGGGATGGAAAGAATAATGGTTGAAATAATAAAGACTAAACGAGTGGAGACTCTAAGGGTAATGATTGGAGAAGTATAAGTGATAATTAGATGAGTATAATTGGGGAAAATTAAAATAAAACTAACAAATATTATTTTCATAGGAATGAAATTGGAGACAACTAGAAAAGGCATGGTAGAAGAAACCAAAAATTATATTAGAGAAGAAAGTCCTAGGGGTGTAGTGAAGAGATAGCCCGTACTAGATTGATCACCATTGAGGGGTGACTTTTATTTTAGTTCTTACAAGCTCAAGACCTTGGATTTTTATAGATCTTCATCATTGACCTCTTTAATTGGATTTCCTTTCACTAAAGGTTGTGACTCTCCATTAGTTACTTTTATGGTTTGGGTCTAAGGTATCTCCCCCCTTTGTTTCCTTTGATAACATAGTTTTTTTTCTTATCTTGTGGAATATTCACCTATTGGGTAAGAAGAGGGAGATTCTTACTAGATGTTAGGGTTGTTAAAGCCACCATAATAAGTACCATTTATTCCTCATCAAGAAAATCTAAGGAAATGATCTCCACCTCTTCCCTACTTGTGTTATATTTTTATTTTGTTAAATCCCATGATAAATCTTGTTTAACTCCCTTTGGTTCAAAAGTGGATTCTTGAATTGAAGGAGTCTATTTTTATTCTTATTATGTAGCAAAAGGTATCTCTTCTAGCTATTGATCTTATTATCTAGTAGTTGATTTTTTAACCATCAATTTATCTTGATCTTATTAAGTTATCATCACAATATATGGTTGTTGGGGATCTTGACCGTGGTCTACTGGCTATTGGTAAGGCCTACCACTCTATAATCTAGATGATCCCCATACTTCTAGTGATAGGATCCTAAATTTATATCCTTTCAGCATAAAGGAGGGGTAAGCTTGTATTACCCTCAATGAGTATTCACTTGAGCCTCATGTGATTTCTCTTTCTTTTACTTTTTCATCATCTTTGGCCTTAAGGAGTAAGAATTCATTGTCAAAAGACTCATGTTTGTATGGGATGTCAAGGATATGAATCTTTTGTTGTACCCTTCCATGGGGGTCCAAATACATATGAGGTATATTGTCCAATGAATAATTTTTACTTAAATTCATAGCTTCCATAAAATGCCTCCTAAAAGTAAATTGTATCCTCCTAATAGTGATATGGTAACTATGGAAAGTGCCTTTCTTGTTTTTTGTTAGATATTCATCTATAACACTTAATGTTTTAAAGGAATTTTATTATTTGATAAATTTATCATGAAAAAACTTGGGGAAAGGAATAAGGTTTACCTCATGTCCAAAAACCATGATGAAGGTATAATTAGGATAGATCCAGTAGTCTCCAAAATTGGTGAGTGTTTTGGGAATGCTAGGTGGAACTTGGATAGAGAATGGCCATGAATGGCCATTAAAACTTAAGGGTAGAGTCCTCTACTATTCTATAAATGTTATTAACACATGAATATATTTGGATGAAATATAAAAATCAAATATTCTATTCTTGATAAGATTAGGGTTAGGACTCCATAGAACCTAATTATGCTTTTACATAGTTCCCATGATTGCGTCTAGTAGGTATGCCATCATATAAAAATTTCCCCCTAGGGGCCTCTTATCCTTGTGAAAAAAATATTCATGTAGGTGAGAAATGATGTCCTCTTGCAATGAATATGTGTGATATGAACTAATGAGTAGGTCCATCAGGGGTACCCATTATAGATGCAAGAAGTTTATGCTTGGTTGGATGAAGATTTGGTTCAACAATGTCATGCCTATGTGAATCCTCATCCTGAATTAGATGATAAGGAAAATATTCTTAATATTATATTTGATAGTGAATGTATTGCTTAGGAGAAGCCACTTCCCTACTATTCATTCCACATTATTATTTTTATTCTAAGGGACTATAGTTTGTAAGTCAAATGTAACATCTAGAATAGGGAGAATTAAATACCTCATGAATGCATCTCTAGATATGTATGCCATAACTGTGTTTTTATCAACATAATATAGATAACCACCATTTGTAATTTTTATTTTAAATAATAGTCCTCATAACAAGTCTATACATGGCATGACTTCTGATTTGGTGGTTACATAGTGAAGGGCATGCTGATTAAATATGAGTAGATTACTATAAGTTTTTTCTCCTTGTATAAGATGTCCTCTTTCAATGTCAATGAATCAACTTTATCTATGGCCTCCCATAGATCTATGTAATTTTCATAGATGACCTTTAACATATTTGCATAAAAAATCATGTCTAATTATTTAGTGGAGTCCTTGATGGAAAACCTAGATGGTGTTGAGGATACCTTATATGACCTAGATGAAGATGTCATTGCTAGTGATGAATGATGGTGAGATTCGAGCTTTGAAAATAAATGTGTAAAAACTAAATTACATTAGTTACAATTAGTTTTGGTCATATCTAAGACTTTTGAGATTGTATAAGGCTAAGTTCAGTTGAGATATTAAAAATCAAATAAGATGAATTCAATTTGGAGGATTGATGTTATAGATTTATTCCTTCATTCTAGTTCATGCACTATTAATCACCAACATCTACGAGTTTCTCATCCTCATTCAATTCAAACTTGAACACCTAGTGCTAATGTACATGCCATGTAGGATGCTTACTCATTAGGGGTGCCATGGTGTTACATTTTCCTCTTTACACTTTTTATCATATGGTTTAGTTGGGGGTCAAACTTTGCCTCTAGGTCTAATGGTCTGATATGATGACCCCAATATTTTATGTGAAAGATCCTAAAAACAAAATGTTATTTAGAGAGATTATTGTTTGGGAGGATTTGTTTAGAATTTCCCAAAGTGAAAGACCCTGAAGACCAAGTGCTCTTTAGAGAGATTATTATTTAAGAGGAAGTTGTTACATAAAAAGTTCCTAAACATAAACCTTACAAATTAAACATGGAAAATAGAAAGTTACCGAAGACTGTGTTGCTGATGACTAAAAGTGTTTGAATAGATAAAACTTTTTGAAGACCAAAATTTTCAAAGAAAATTTGTTAAAGATAAATTTTACAAAATGAAAGTTATGAAAGACTAAGTTACCAAAGATAAAGTTATGGAAGACTAAGTTTCCAAATAGAACAAATGATCTGAAGAAAAGTTATCAAAATAAAGTCTGTGAACATATAGATTTTGAAGAATAAAAGTATCTGAATAAAATTATTTTTAATGAAAGAATTTGAATAAGCAAATTGAATACTTGTAATACATAAAAATTCTTCCCAAATTTCCATTAATAGATTAGTTTAGATAAGTCCTTTTAGATGGAAAATAGGTGCCTTAAAACATGACTTAATGTCCAAAATTATCAAGATCCTTTAGATAATAAAACATATACACACCTAGATAATATATACATCCTCTAAACACAAAAGGGGTCCCCATTTTTCAAATAAAAATAAAAGGTGGGGTGTGTTCAATATACAACATTCTTCATCCATTTCCAACTTTCCCCCAGTTTATAAAATCCTAGCCAGTCTTTGGGCCACAATAGAGCTAATCATTACTTCTCTCAGTTTCATCTTTTAAAGACCAAATTATGTCTAGATCTGATATTTTGTAACCAAGTGTAAACTAAGGCCAAGACAACCAACCAATCCTTGATGTTTTTTCAAAACATCTATTTATGATGAGTTAACCTATGTTGAATCTCCCTTTGACCATTACACTATTTTTAAGGAGCCTTAGTTTGACAAGACAGTCTCTCTAGAGTTTCCTATTTACCCTTTCCATTTGGTTGAGAATTCTAACTTTGATAAGACAATATTTTGAGTTACCCACTAATGATTATAACTACCTTTGGGTAAATCATTATCTTGACCATTGCCTTATTTTTAATGAGTGTCACTTTGACAAGATAATCTATATGGAGTTATCAATTGACTATTTCCCTTTTGTTGAGAAGCTTCATTTTGACAAGCTAGTCTTTTTGGAGTCCTTAGCTAAGTCTATTTTTTAAGATCCCATTATTAAACCCTAGGGCATTACTCAGCCAATACCAAGCATTCAACATAACATATTTTCTACCGCATTAGATGAAGAATAAACATTAAATTTGGGTTTTATTTTTGAAATAATATAAATAGCATTAGAATCAAAATCAACATCAGTCTTAACATTGGATTTAGAGTCCCTTGAGTCAAACTCAGCTTTAGAATCAAAACACATTAGTGGATGTTATAACATTGGTTACACATGCCTTGTAGATCAATTTGAATATATTTATGATCCTTCCATGGTTTTTGAGTATTATTATTTAATCATCAACACAAGTTATCCTAGTATATTCTATGAGGATTTTATTGCCTCTTACTATTCCATTACCATTCCACATGTCATTAACACCAAACAACCTAGCCATTATATTTACATGACACCTCCCACAAGTATCAATTGGGACCAAAAAAATCACACATTATTGAATTATATCCATGGAACCATATTAGTTAAATAATGTCAAGGGGACCAAGACCATATTCATGTAAAAGAAGAACAATCTCCTAGCAAAACCTTTTGGGAAGTGTTAAGGGGAAATGAAAGTCCAAATGTGGTAACTTATATTCAAACCTTGATTAAAGTGATAGAAGACAATCAAAGTCAAAAGTTAAAATTCTTTAGTGAATCCTTATTGAACGTGATATGGGACAATTAGGAAAAAGTTATTAGTGAAAACCTATTTCAAGTGCCAATCACTGATAACAATAGTTCATCAATTCTTGATGAAGACATTATCAAGGATAACATCATTACATATTCTAGTATAAATCAAAATTAGATGGCATCATATCTCAAGACCAAACAATATAAAAAATGGTAGTCATATCTAAATCATATTCAAAAGCCTTTGACCTTGGCATGATCAAAATTATATTCAATCCAAAATCAACAATAGTGTGTGTGACTAAAAAACCTAATCTTCATTTGTTAACCAACCATTTTACATTCCATTATGATCTTTTTATCCATTTCCAAATCAAAAAATTTATCCATTATTATCTTTATTTACCATCCCTAGATACACTTGCCTTTATAGAGGATACAAAAACATCTTGTCTATAAGTTTAGAGGAAATAGAATCAATGAATGACATACATCATAACATCATTGTTGGATTCCAAATCAATCATAGGTTCTTGACAAAGTAGTTTTTTATATGGGGTGTGGGATAACAAAATAAATAATTGACTATTTTAGTTATATGACATGATGATTAAGATGAACATATCCACATTAGTAGGAATAATATAATCATATCTTGTCTTTATCATTTACCTTGCCCTATCATTCTTTTATACCCTAAATTTTGCCTCTTTTCAGCTAGTTCTTTGTATCTAACCCTCATCTATCACATTTGGCCTTGGTTTTGATTCATATTTACTTCAGTCACATTCAATGGTTGATGATGGATTTAATTTTAGTAATTATTTCAAAATTAATATTTTGAATGGTAGTATATGAAAGTATTATGATAGTGTTCTTGTTAATTTCACCCATCATTTGTTATTACATTATATATCATTGTTTGTACTACTAAGTATAACCACCTATGGGAAAACTAGTACCACTGACCTTTATTATAATAGTTTCCTAACTATAACCACCTTTGGGAAATTTAGGAATAACCCTTTTACCATGCATTGTCATATCACCTCACCATTAGTGTTTCCATACCTTATCATTTAGCTATGCCTAAACTTATTTGTTTTTATTTAGATGCCTTTTGTGTAGGAAAAACTATAGAAACTTAAGGTCCTAAACAACTATGTAGGCAACACTTGATTTACATTAAGGTTAGCTTAGTCATACCCTTTACCACACATTTACCATTTTGTAAGTATTTTTAAAGCCATGCTCTCACCATATTTAAAACATTTTTTTAATCCATACGATCTCACCATTTTCCAAGTTAGGTCATGTTGTGTATACAATCATAAATGCATCATGTCTATAAATCAATCCAGGATTGGAGAAGATAGAGCATACCTATACTTTGAATTGGGAATACATTTGTTAAGTGAGAGAATGACCAAGTTGGGGATCCACTAGACCCAATTAGGGTATCACTTATCACAATACACTATGCTAAGGAGGGTTCCAAGTCCTCTAGACTAACATAATCAAGAAATAACCCTAAGGAGGTCTTTGGTTTAATGTTAACTCTATTTTAATAAATAAGAAAGTAAATCTAATATAGTTCAAACCAAAACATGTGGCACAACATGAGGGGTTATTAAATCAATAAAAACATGTATAAGATAATCTAGGTTAAGTATGAGTAAAACCCTAATACATGTAATATGAAGAGTAATATTATTCGAGCCAATACTTATGCTACTTCTATCTACTAAAGAGAGGAGAATAAAGTTAGAATATACTTACCTGAATGTGAAACCTGTCAAGACTCAATCTCTCCTTTGGAAAAATGGATTCACAAGAGGTTGTGGTAATTTTTAATAATAACTAAGAAAGGTCAAATCATCCAAGACTTGTCCACAAGACTAGATTCTCCAAGTAGAAACCCTATACTAAGACTCCTCAAGTAGAATGGTGGAAGAGTAAATTGTGAAGAAGTAGGAGTGAATAATAACTCTTAATTGATTATTTAAATAATAATGAAATTATATTATATTTATAGGTAGATCTCACCCTAAATCCTTCTAAATATGTTAGCTATATTAGGTTGACCTAGTCGACCCTATATGTTTTCAGGAGATAAATCACTAGGTCCCAAACTAGGTCAGTCGAAGGGATAAAAAAACTTCAAGTGAAATAAACCAAAAAATAATATAGGGTCGACCTAGTCAACCTTGTACAGTAATCATAGGCTAAAAATTATATAGATTCAACCCAGTTGACCTAGTATAGTCAACTAGAAAAAGGGGATAAAAGTGAGGAAAAGAGGGATGGAAAAAGGAAAAATACTAGAGGATTATTAGCTTATGGAATGGTTTTAAGATCTCATTGGATTGGTAATAATGTGGCCATAAGGAATAACAATCCTATGAAGCACCAAAGGTTTACCCACCCCTTTTTTGGTGCACCTCTTAAGGCATGCACTTATAGAGATTGAGTCTCGATGGGTCACTTCAAGATGAAAATTATCAATTACTGATAAAATTTGAAAATATTATGTGTATACATATTCCCCACTTGAAGCTCATCACATGACATTAAGGTGTAATAGGGGATGGTACTTTGAGAAAGAATATAGTAACACATAATATTGAGGCTAAAAAAAGTTTTAGTATTTTAAAGTAAAAATAACTGCAAGTAAATGATTGAAAAGTAAATGTAATTTATACCTTGACTTACCTTTATCATGGGATGGTTGTCTGCTATGTTATTAGTTTTTATTGTGGAGGGTGCAGAGACTGATTTTGACAAACCCAAGAATACAAAGCTAAAGATAAAAAGATAAACACAAGAAAATCTAAGATAACTAGTATTATGAGGATGGGCTATACTTGGGAAATTTGGAAAGTTGAGGTGAAAAGTGCTATGTTAGCCCAAAATACCAAGTCAAATAATAAGATTAAAGTGGGTAACTAAAAAGCCATGGCTACTAAAGGCCAAAAAACTCAAACAAGTAAACCTAATGTAAGAAAGGTAAACTCACCAAGTCAAATAAAGGATACATGTCAAATAGGATGGTAATAAAATAAATCAGAGGTAAAAATAAGAAACAAAATGGTAAAAAAACATTGAGGTGTGAGTAGTAACAATATTTATCTCACTCAACAATGGAAAAAGGTGCATAAAAGGGTAAAAAACATTAATGAGTGAGAAGTAACAAGCCAACCTCACTCAACAATGGAAAAAAAAGGTAGAAACTTAGGTGTTTGTAAAAAAAGATAGTAAAAAAAATGATAAATGGTAAAAAATAAATTATAACAAATATATAAATGTAAAATCATGGCGTAAAGAAATAATAATCCATAACTACTCAAACATGTTATTTCACTTTATGGATATATAAAATGAAAACAAAGTAGTGCTAGCATGTTTTTAAGAGGTGAAGAAGAAGGAATTAAAGAATAAAGGAAAATATATTTTGAATCATAATTTGTATATCAAGGGGGAAATGAAATGGGAGGAGGGGAGAAATAAGGAAAAACCAAGGTAGAATAACTCTTTATCGAAGTCAAGGTAGTCAAATTAGGTTTGTCAAAACAAGAGGAATTTCAACCTTAAGGCCTCTGAAGAACTTCTTTTAGCTACCAAATAATTAGGTCAATAAATGAAATATATAAATCATCCCATGAAGGCTATATGCATGAAAGGTAAAATGGACTTGGATTTCCATAATGTGTTCCCATTCCTCAGGACCCCTTATAGAGTCATCAGTCTACTAAGAAGATTTGGTACTTATGTGAGAAAGTAGGTAGTATCATAAAGTTTATTGAAATCCCATATTCCCATCTACTATCCTATCACACACTAAAATACTTTGACTCTATATGAGGACAACTATGGATTTTGATCTTTGATTAGAGATAGGACATGTGATTGTAATCACATTTCTTGGTGTCATTTGACTTTTGAGATTTGTATGTTGCCTTTGAGATATCATTACCTTTTAACTCAAATGATTTGACTTTTAACTTTATTGATGGATTTTTCTATTCCTCCTCCTTACGAATTTGGAAAACCAAACATAGGTGCTAAAGATAAATTTTAGATGAATTCTTGGGACAAGATTGCTAAGAGAGCAAATGTCAAAGAGCATGGGTCTAAGAGTCTCATAAATCTAGGTAAAATAAAAGTGCTATCTTGACTTCAACCTTATTTTATCTAATGTGGCATGAAAGGAAAGGGGAAATCAAGAAGAGTGACACATAGAATGATTTGAATTAATTCAAATCACAAAAAAATTGACAAAGGGGAAAAATGGGATATAATGATAGTAAAGTATGATTCTTTATCATAAGAATAAGGGAAATGGAGGAAAACATGATAACATAAATCATTTATAAATTCCATCTAATAAAAGAAGCAAAAGTTAAAGTTTGAAAAAAAGGATAAAATAACATTTTATTATAAAAGGAATTATAAAATGGTAATTTTATAAGGAAGACCAGGTCCTATCTTCTATCTTACACTATAACTGTATAAAAGAGAAACCCAAGGGGTATGAATAAGTAAGTGAAAGATAAAGTGAGGTAAATAAAAAGATAGTAATTTTGTGAAGAATTTTGGGTCCTATCCATGGTCTTATGATGCAACTAAAAAAATAAAAACACAAGGGCTGTCAAAAAGAGAAAATGAAAAAAGATAAAGAAGACTATGGTACATCAAGAAACTAAAAGACCAAAAGGGAGGACTAAAGGTTTGTGAAAGGAAAGAACTAGATGTAGAGGGAGAGACCCATGTAAGTAACATGCAAAAAATATTAGATAGATGTAGATATAAATCATGATAAAAAGGAAATGTTAGGAAAATTAATTTTTGAGGAACTGTGCATTGATGGGCTCTTTGAAAACATGGCCTTCATTGGTTTAAAGGTGGTAGGTGCTTGGACCAAGAATATCTCTGACTAAATATGGGCCCCACCATTTTTGGGATTATTTACCTTATTTATCATTGGTGTATTCTAATTTAAGGACAAGATAACCAACATTAATGTGCATACTTTACAACATTTGTTATGTTGTTTGGCAATGTGAGCCTTGTATTGATGATTATGGTATATGGAAAAAAGATGATGTTCATCAATTAGATCGAGGGCATAA
Source organism: Torreya grandis (assembly GCA_037957365.1). Taxonomy (NCBI): domain Eukaryota; kingdom Viridiplantae; phylum Streptophyta; class Pinopsida; order Cupressales; family Taxaceae; genus Torreya; species Torreya grandis. Next base: position 1,787,510 of record JARHVA010003374.1, on the reverse strand, counting down.
AGATAAAATTCACATAATTATTCATCAATAATAATACCATGAAGAGATATATGAATAGAGGGAAGCTCAAACTATAAGGAAAGAACTGACTTAGAACTATAAACTAGAAAAAATGGAGTTGCCCTAGTGGTAGTGCATATGCTAGTCCAATAGGCCTAAAGCATAGGGTAAAGATGAAGATGCCAATCCATGTGGGTTTCATAAGTTATCTTTTGGAGATTTTTTTTGAGTATTTTATTAGTGTATTTAGCTTAGCCATTACATTATAGATGATAAGGCATGGAAAATTTGTTATTGATCTTGAATTTGTTGTAAAGATGTTTACAATGTTTGTTTTTAAAGTTACCACCATTGTCTAAAATAATTGTGTGGGGAACACCAAAGTGACAAATGATTTTATTAAGAATAAATTTTCAAATGTTATGACTAATTACATTAACAAGGGGCATAGATCTACCCACTTTATAAAATATTTAGTACTAGTGATGATAAAGACATGCTCATCTTGGGAGTAAGGTAGTTTCCTAATTAGATCAAATCCCCATATGTAAAATGGCCAAGGAGATTTCATAGTTTGAAGTTCAGCTAGAAGTGAATGAATTAGATCATCATGAAGCTAACAAGGATTACACTTTTTAGCATATTCGATTATATCCTTTTCAAGAGTAGGCCAAAATTAAGCCATATGTAGGCATTTGTGGGTTATAATATGTCTTCTATAGTAGCCACCAAAAAGGCTCCCATGTGCTTATTCAAGAAGAGGAGGGAACTCATCTTGCATAACAAAATAGAGATAGTACCTTCAACATTGTGATAATAAAGGATGTTTTGTCAAAATACATATTTTAAATCTTGTTTATGAATGCATGTCTTTTCATGAGAGTTTAAATTAGGAGGATAAGTTTGATGTTCTAAGAATTGAATGATGTTTTGCTACCACAAGCTTTGATGAATGGTAATTGACTCGATACGATAGATAAGTGAATCCAGTTTTTGAGTAGAAGATGGAGATTTTCTTATTTGTATAAGGAAAGTAGGATAAAAAAAACTTTATACGGATGAAAGAGAGAGGCTGAAGAGGCAATAAAATAAATAATGGAATTTTGATCTCTAGGAATAGGTTCAATAGTGAAAGAGATGAAATATTTAGCAAGAGTGGTTATAATTTGATGATATATGATGAGGTTCTCACTTTTAACATTAATAATCACCACTTAATTAGTGGTAGATAAGCTGAGAATCTCCTAAAGCATGAAGATATTAAATGTCTAAATCAAGAGCAACTCTCATGCCTAAGATAAGAGCTTCATACTTGGCTATATTTTTTGTGACATTAAAGGTGAAGAAAAAATCTAAAGGAATGAACTTACCAAGAAGACTTGTGATGATGGAACCTGCCCTAGCTCCTTGAAGGCATTTAGCACCATAAAAGTGAAGGGTCTAAGTATCCTCATGTAATTTGACATTAATTTCAAGAATATCCTTGATAACTACTTTTAGTTTAGTAGTATCAGAGGGAGTGATGGATTCATCAAAATTATTAGCTTCAAGACCAGTGATAAATCTATGAAAATAATACTTAATAGACATAACTTGATTAATACCTTCTATGTAAAAGATATTTTCATATAGAAGATTATCTTAAAGAGAAGAAGTGACTAGTATGGGAGCTATAATAAGTTGATCATTTATGATTTGCCATTTGACAACTTTTTGAGTGATGATGCAGAGATCAAATTCCATAAGGACCATCCATTTACCAATTCTATCTCTAGGAAAAAACATTTTTTGATATGAAATGATGAAGGGGGTCAAAATGAATAGTGACATAAGTAGTTTGGTAAAACATATAATGGCAAAGCTTTTTAGCTACAAAATAGATGATGAGGCAATCACACTCAATTTTGGTATAACATGTTTCATAATCGATGAGGCCTCAGCTAATTTAATACATAACATACTCTCTTCATGAATCATATTGTTGGACAAGTAACACCCCAACTAAAATAGGTGTGAAATAAGTATATAGAATCAAGGGTTTATCATTAGAGGTAGGCTGAAGTGTAGGTGGATGAAGTAATGACTCTTTTATATTATCAAAGGCTTTTTGACATGGATCCATCTATTCTAAAGAAATACCTTTATTGAGAAGGGAATTGATGGAGTGAATTCTATATGCCATTTTGGGGACAAATAATCTAATTACCCCAAGTTTTCCTAAATAAGTATGAATGTCAAGAACAAAATGAGGAATGTGCATGTTGATGATAGCACTAATTTTGGAAGGGTCAACATCAATGCCATAGAGAGATACTAAGAATCCTAACAATTTTCTATATGTGGCTCCAAAGATAGATTTGTAAGGATTAAGCCTAAATTTATATTTAAGGAGATGATCAAAGATGATAGCAAGATCAAAAAGATGATTCTTATGATTTTTGGATTTAGTAATGAGATCATCCACATAGGTTTCAAAAATTTTGTGAATGAGATCATGAAATATGTGAGTCATCACTTATTGGTAAGTTGATCTGACATTCTAAATACCTAAAGGACTTTAGACAAAGCAATAGTTGCTCCATTCTATAGTGAAAGTTGTCTTATGATGGTCATCAGTGGAAATATGAATTTGATTATATCCTAAGAATTTATCTATAAGAGATAACATTTCATAACCAATAATGGAATCAATAATGGAATCTATTGAAGGTAAATGGAAGTTGTCCTTAAGATAAGAAATATTAAGATTATAAAAATTAGTACAAATGTGAATGACCATAGTAAACTTCTTCTGAATGGGAACAATGTTAGAAACCCATTTAGAATAATCCACTAGTTTAATAAATTTAACATCAAGTAATTTGATGATTTCCTTTTGACATAAAGTGGAAACTTTAGGTGGAAATTTTATTTATTTTTGATGCATAGGCTTGGCATCAGGATATGTAATGATGTTATGCCTCATAATGTTAGGGTCAATGTTAGGCATGTCCTTGTAGGACCAAGAAAAAACCTCACCATATTTTTCAAATAATAAGATAAAATTATCATGTTCAGTAGGTGAGATTTCATGAGAGATAGTAATTGGTAGACGATAAGATGGAGTACCATATTCAATGCGAGTGGTTTCTTCGATAAGAATGACATTACCATCTTGAAAGTGGTATGGTGCATCAGGTAAGGAATAAATTATATTTTTTTAGGGTTAATGTTGTATGCAATCAAAATTACATGATGTACATGAATTAATCCTAGATAAAATAAGATAGAGCACACCTACACTTCTGATTGGGTATACACTTGTTAAGCATGAGCATGACCAATATGGGGATCCACTAGACTTGATTAGGGGATCACTTGTATCACTTGTCATAACATATCATGATAGGAAGGGTTCTAAATTATATAGTCTAACACAATCACACAACAACCCTAAAAGAGTCCTATGATTTGATATTTCACTTATACTAATAAACAAGAGAGTAAACTATTCTAATAATAAGAAAATTAAACTAAACTAGTGCGCACCAAAGCTTATAACACAATGTTAGGGGTTATACACAATTGAAATTTATATAAAGTATGAGTAACACCCTAATACATAGAATATAAAGAGTAATATTATTCAAACCAACACTTATTCTACTTCTATCTACTAAAAGATAGGAGAACAAAGTTAGAATATACTTATTTAAATGTGAACCCATTGTGAATCAATCTCTCCCTTAGCCAATGGGGATTTGTAAGAGGTTTCCATGGTTTGTAAGGACTAGTTTATTAGGCCAAAACATAAAATACCTATCCAAAATACTAGATTCTCCAAATAAGAAACCTAAGCTAAGACTCCTCAAGTAGAATGGTGGAAGAGAAGATTGTGAAGAAGCATAAGCAAATAATAAATCTTGATTATATATTATGAAAATGACTAAAGTAATCTTATAATTATAGGTAGAACTAAACCTAAAATCATCCAAAAATGTCAGCTATTCTAAGTCGACTTGGTTTACCTAGCACATTTTTGGGCTAATGCCTAAAGTCTGTGTTAGGTCAGCTAGAAGGTTAACAAACCTAAAGAGATAAAGTGACACCAAACTATACTAGGTCGATTAGGTTGACCTATTTTGTTGAGTAGGTCAAAAAGGTACCAAGAAAGGAGAAGGATAGAAAGAGGAAAAGACTAGAGGAATGTACAAGGGAGGAGAAATCACTTAGGAAAAGGTTTTATGATATGAATGAATTGGAAATAATGTGGAAATAAAGGACAATAATCCTGTGAAGTACCAAAGGTTTTCCCACCCCTTTCTTGGTACACCCCTTAAGGCATGTACTTAGAGTGATTGATTTGTAATGGGTTCCTACAAGATGTAGAGCACTAGTCTTTGATAAAAATTAAAAATATTATGTGTATACATATGCCCCACTCAAAACTCATCATATGTCACTAAGGTGTAATAGGGGATGGTGCTTTGAGAAATAACATAAGGACACATGAAATTTTGATGTTAAAAATATGTTGTAGTATTTTAAAAAGCATAAAATAACTAAAAGTAAATGATAGAAAAGTAAACTAAATAAAAAGTAAAACTAATACGTACCATGACTTGCCTTTATTTTGGGATGATTTTTAGTTGTGTTTTTAGTTTTGATTATGTAGGGCATAGAGACTTCTTTCAAAAAACCTAAAAATACAAAACTAAGAAGTAAAAACAAATAAATCTAAGAAAATCTAAGATAGCTGGTGCTATGTGGATGGGATGTACTTTGGAATTTGGTAAGATGGGTGACATGCGCTATGTTAGACCAAATTACCAAGTCAAACAAGAGCAAATTAGGTAACCAAAAATCCAAGGCTACGAAAAACTAAAAAACTCAAACAAGTAAACCTCGAGTAAGGAAAAGAAAACTCACCAATTCAAGCTAAGGATACATGTTTAAAAAGGAATGATAAGAAAAACAAATCAATGGTAAAAATAAAAACAAAATGGTAAAATAACATTGATGAGTGAGCAGTAATAATCCATATCTCACTCAATAATGGAAAAAGGTGCATAAAAGGGAAAACAACATTGATGAGTGAGCAGTAACAATCCACATCTCACTCAACAATGGAAAAAGAGTATGAACTTAGGTGTCCGTAATAGTAAGACAACAAAACAAGTGGTAAATGATAAGTAAAATAAGTATAGAAATGTAAATTTTATGTTGTAGAAGTAAAAGGTGATCCATAGTTTCTCAAACATATTGTTTTACATCTAAAGATAGAAAAAATTGAAACAAATTAGTGCTAGCATGTTTTTAAGAAATGAAGAAGAAGGAAGTTAAAGAAGAGGGAAAACATATTTGGAATAATAATTTGGCTATCAAGGGGGGATATGAAATGGGTGGAGGCAAGAATGAAGGAAAAACCAAGGTATAAATACTCTTTATAAAAGTCTAGACACTCAAATTTGGTTTATCAAAACAAGAGGACATTCAACCTTAGGGACTCTGAAGAACTTATCTTTGATACACAAGTCTTAGGTAAAAAAATGGAGTATATAGATCATCCCATGAAGGCTATATACATGAAAATTAAAATGAACCTACATCCCCACAATGTGTTTCCCAATCTTTAGGACCCCTTATAGAGCTATCAGTCTACTATGAAGATTGGGTACCTACATGAGAAAGTAGGTATCACCATAAATATTTTCTTTTGAATTCCCCTATTCCAATCTACTGGACTACCACACCTCAAAGGACTTCAACTCTATGTGAAGGTGATTATGGAGTTTGAGCTTTGATTAGAGATATGATATGTATTTGTAATCACATTTTTTAATGTGAATTTAACTTTTGAGATTTTTATGTTGCCTTTTAGATATCATTGCCTTTTGTTTCAAATGATTTGTCTTTTATATTTCTTTTGATGGATTTTTCTATTCCTCCTCTATATGGATTTGGAAAACCAAACATGGGTGTTAATGATGACTTTCATTTGAAAACTTGGGATAAGGTTGCTAAGAGAGAGAAAATTCAAAGAACATGGGGTCTAAGAGTCTCATAAATATAGGTGAAATAAAAGTGTTATCTTGACTTTGACCTTGTTTTATCCAATGAGGAGATGAGAAAAAGGGGAAATCAAAAGGAATGACACATGAAATAATTTGAATTGATTCAAATTGCAAAAAAAATGTGACAAAGGGAAAAGAGGGATACAATGATAGCAAAGGTGTGATTCCTTATCATAAGAGAGAGGGAAATAGAGGAAAACATGCTAACATAGATTTTTTACAAATTCCATCTAGCAAAAGAAGCAACAACTAAAGTTTAAGAACAAGGATAAAAAACATGAAAATAATGGTAATTTTATGAGGAGGTCTAGGTCCTATCCACGGTCTTATAAAGCAAAAAATAAAAGAGAGACCCATGAGGGTGATAATATGCAAGAGATAACCAAAGTAAGGGATCCTTTTTATAAAGCACCTCATAAAATAAAAACCCAAAAGATGCCAAAATAACATGGGTAAGAAGTAAAAAGAGAAGGAAAATAAGCAAAAGATTGTGGTTTTGTGAGGGATGTTAGGTCCTATCCATAATCTTACAAAGAAACTCATAAAATAAAAATCCAAGGGCACCAAATAAAAACTAGTAAGTAAAAGGAGAATAAAAAATAAGATAATGAAGACTATGGTACATCAAGAAACCAAAAGACCAAAAAGGGAGGACTAAAGGTTGGTGAATAAGAGGGAACTGCTATAGAGGGAGAGACCCATGCTTAAGTAACCTAAAAAAATTATTAGATAGATATAGATATAAATCATGATAAGAAGTAAATGATTAGGCAAAGTATTTTTCTTAGGAATTTAGCATTGGTGGGTTCCTTGAAAATATGGCCTTCATTAGTTTGAAGGGGGTAAGTACTTAGACCAAGGATGTATTTAACTAAATATGGGCCCCACAATTTTAAGGAGTATTTAACTTTTTTTTCATGGGTGTAGTCTAATTTAAGGACAAGATCACCAACATTAAATGTGTAGACTTTAACACATTTGTTATGTTGTCAGGCAATGTGAACCTTATATTAGCAGTTATGTTGTGAGGTAGAGAGATGATGTTCATCAAGTAGATCAAGGTTATGAAGGTAAGATTCATAAAATTATTAATTGGTAATGATTCCATAAAGAGATATGCAAAGGTAAGGGATCTTAACTTCAAGAATAAGAACTAAATTAGAACTAAAGACTAGAGAAAATGGAGTTGCTCTAGTGGTAGTATGAATGCTAGTCTGATAGGCCCAAAGTATGGGATAAAGATGAATATGCCAGTCTATGTAGGTTTCATGAATTATTTTTTATGAATTTTATTGAGAATATTGTTAGTGGCCTTAGCTTGACCATTGCACTTTGGATGATGAATAGTGGAAAATTTGTGATTGATTTTGAATTTGGTGCAAAGTTGTTTAACATGTTTATTTTTAAAATTACCACCATTGTTAGAAATGATGGTATGAGGGACACAAAAATGGAAAATGATTTGGTTAAAAATGAATTTAGATATGGTAGGACTAGTGACATTAACAAGGGGCATTGCTTTAACCCACTTGATAAAGTACTTAGTAGCAGTGATAATAAAGATGTGGCCATATTGGGAGTGAGGAAGTTTACCAATGACATCGAATCCCCATATGGAAAATGTCCATAGATATTTGATAATTTGAAGTTTAGTTGGTGGTGAATGAATGTGATAATCATGAAGTTGATAAGGATTACACTTTTTAGCATATTTAATAGTATTTTTTTCTAGAGTAGGCCAATAGTAACCCATACATAGGTATTTATGGGATGTAGCATGTATGCTATAGTGACCACCATAAAATTATTCCATGTGCATGTTAAATTAGATAAGGGACCTCATCTTACATGACACAATAGAGAAAGCTAAATTTGGCATTAAGATAATAAATGATGTTATGTCTAAATATGCAATTGAAAGCTTGTTTGTGAAGATGTGTCTTCTCACAAGAATCCATGTTAGAAGGATAAGTTTGATGTTATAAGAATTACATGCTATCTTGATACCATGGGAATTGTAAGATGGTGACAACCTTGATGTGGTAAAAAAGAAAATTATGAGGGTGGGAAAAGGATGGATATTTTATTATTTGTATGATAAAAAAGGATCAGAAAGGACTTGATGTGGATGAAAAAGAGAATCTGAAGAGGCATGAAAATTAACAATGGAATTTTGAGAATCTAAAGAGGCATGATAATTACCAATGGAATTTTGATCTCTATAAATAGGATCAATTTTAAAAGAGAAAATTCTTGGAAAGAGTGACTACAATTTTATGATAAATGATAAGGTTTTCACTTTTAAATTGATAGGCACCATTAAATTGATGGTAAATGAGTTGAGAATCACCCAAAGCATGAAGATATTGTATGTCTAAATCAAGAGTAACTCTCATACCAAAGATAAGTTTTTTACACTTGGCCATATTGTTGGTAACATAAAATGTAAAATAGAAGGCTAAGGGAATTGTTTTGCCAAGAGGACTAGTGAGAATACAACCTACCCTGGCTCCTTGAAGGCATTTAAAGCCATCAAAGTGAAGGGTCCAAGTATCACTATGTACGTCAATAGTAGTTTCAGGCTCTTTGATAATTAACTTTAGTTTAGTAGTATCAGAGGAAATGGAATATTCCTCAAGTTGATTAAATTTAAGATTAGTAGTAAAGCTATGAAAATAATCTTTAAGAGAAATTTCTTGATTAAGACCTTCAATGTAAAGGGAATTATCATCTATAAGGTTATCCTAAAGGGAATTATCTGTGATGATGTGAAGATCAAACTCCATAAGTAAGACCATCCACTTGCCAATTCTATCTCCTAGATGAAATGCTTTGAAGAATAAATGAGAAAGGGGGTCATAATTAATAATGACATAAATGGTTTGGTAAAACATTTAGTGATGAAGCTTTCTAGCTATGAAATAGATAGAGAAGAAATCATGCTCAACTTTGGTATAATATGTTTCATAATTATTGAGGCCTTGGCTAATATAGTAGATGGGATGCTCCTTGTCTATATCATCCTATTAGGCAAGCATTTCCCCTACTAATATAGGTATGGAATAAGTATATAGAATCAAAGGTCTATCATTAGAAGGAGGATGAAGTGTAAGTGGATGAAGTAATGACTCTTTCATATTATCAAATACTTTTTGAAATGGATCCATCCATTATAATGTTTTACCTTTATTGAGAAGGGAATTAACAAATTGAATTTGATAAGCCATCTTGGGAATGAATTACCTAATTACCCCAAGTTTTCCTAAATAGGTACAAATATCAGGAATAAAATAAGGAATAAACATGTTTATAATAACATTAATCATGGATAGATCAACATCAATGTCAAGGAGAGAGACTAAGAATCCTAACAATTTATAAGACATAACTCTAAAGACACATTTAGAAGGATTAAGTTAGACTTTATATTTGATGAGATAGTCAAAGATGATGGCAAGATCAAAAAGATGATTTGTACGGTATTTGGATTTGGTGATAAGATCACCCACATATGTTTTGATAATTTTATGGATGATATCATGAAATATATGAGTCATTGCATGTTGGCAAGTGGCCTTAGAATTTTTGAGATCGAAGGGAATTTAAACATAAAATTAGGTCCCCCATTACATGGTGAAAGTAATCTTATGTTGGTCCTTAGGAGCTATATAAATCTAATTGTATCTCAAAAATCCATCCATAAGAGATAACATTTCATATCTAGTTGTGAAATCAATAATGGAATCTATTGAAGGTAAAGGAAAGTTGTCTTTAGGACAAACAAGATTAAGATTGTAAAAATTAGTACAAATATAATGACCATAGTGACATTTTTATAAATAAGAACAATATTAGAAACCCATTCAAAATAATCCATAGGTTTAATAAATTTAGCATTGAGTTGTTTGATAATTTCCTTATGGCATAAGTTGGTAAATTTGGGAGGAAAGTTGCATTGCTTCTAATGCATAGCTTTGGAATGAGGATAGGTAATGATGCTATGGACCAATATATTAGGACCAGTTCTAGGCATGTCTTAGTAAGACCAAGTGAATGCTTATTGATACTTATCAAAAAATAGACTTAAATTATCATGTTCAAAGGGTGAAAGTTATTTGGAAACAAAAAATAGGCTAAAATTATCATGTTCAGAGAGTGAAAGTTCTTTGGAAACTATGATCGATCAAGGGCACGAAGGAGTACCATATGTGATACAAGTTGTTTTTTGAATAAGAACGAAATTACCATCTTGAAAGTGGTATGGTACATTAGGTAAGGATAAAATTGGTTTAGTTTTGGGATCAATGTTATTGACAAAGCTGTTAAAACAAGGAGTTTTAGTTTTAAAATTTTCAAGTTTATGATGTTTCTATGGGAGTTGAGGTTCATGAGCATAAATTAACTCAATAATAGCTTTGTCATTAGGAAAACTAGGAAGAGTACCACAATACTCAACATCTACTTCAAGATATAAAATTTGGTTACCATGGTGATCATATTTAGAATATTTTTTATGGACATCAGCTGCTTTGGCATCAAGTGTGATATTAGGAGTAGAAGAAGTAGATGGAGTGTTGATAGGTTATTTGATAGGAGAAGGATTATATTAAATCGTAGGATCTGAATGAGTTAAATAGGATGAAATTAATTCCATAGGTTTAGAACATGTGATTTGTTCTACCACCCAAGGAGAATTGATAAGAGGAGGATTAATAGGAAGCATATAACCCTTAGGCTCTAAGTTATTATCTATAGAAATGGTATGCACATCTTGATTGAAATCATGAATTTGGTCTAAGGTATTTTGATAATGCAAGACATCCAAGTCTCTAGATTGATCATGGGGCATAGTATAGTTATCAACATATGTGGGATAAATTGTGCATGCTTAAGATTTAAGAGGATCTTCAGAAGGTGAAATCCAAATATTACTGAATGTTTAAGGAGACATGGTGAGAGGATCTTGAAACAATTTAGCCACTCCAAAATCATTACAAGTAAGATTTTATTTAGGTAAAGATGGTTCTTGAGCATTATATGGATGGGGGAAATCGGTAACTCATCTATGAGAGGAATGGTATGATCCCATGGCAAAAATGGAGGAAGCCACTCCAAAATATATGGAAGTAATTTGGTGGTGTTACAAGTATGTTATAATTCATTGGGCTCATAATCATTAGAATCTTCAAGAGTGACTTGTAAATCAGGATTCATATTGATGAACTCAGTTAAAGGAGAATTATTAATTTTAAGGATACTAAGAACATGATATTACGATTTAGGATTAGGTAATTGGATAATTTATATTGGGATTGGCTTCATGTTTATATTGCTTCATGTTAATAAAATTTCCCATTATGTATAAATTTAATGCATTAACTGACAGAAGAAGCAATGGACTTATTTTGATGAGTCCATAGATGACCAAGGAGTATGTTATAAGATAAATGAAGATCAAGAACCATGATTTTGGTCTGAACAGTATTAGGACCAATGATTAAGAGAAGCCATATACAACAAAGTGGCTTTTAATTAGTCTTGTCAAAGCCATGACAAGTAAGATGATTTTGTTTAAGATGACCTTTGTTATAACCAAGTTATTGTAGAAGCCATAAAGAGGTCACATTAATACCAGAACCCTTGTCAGCTAGAAATTTTTGAATAAGGGTGGTATTAATGGCTATTTTGATGAAGAGAGGTAGATCATCATCATGAAAGAGGATTTCATCATTAATCATGTCCTCTTAAAGGAATTTAATGGAAGGCTTGGAAGATGGATACATAGATTCAATCGTATTAAAGTTAGTTTGTTAAGAATCAATAAAAGGTGGTTCTTCATCTAAATAAGTTGGATCTTAGATCTCTTAGAGTTGTTGCACAAGGAATTTATGATGATAAGGTGAAGTACAAACCAATTCCATAAGAGGAATATTACATGGTATAGAGTTAAGTTCTTCAATAAAATTCTAATGAGATTTAGAAGAAGAGACATGAGGTTTAGAAGACAAATTAGACTTCTGAGGAATAGATGTGTTGGAATATCAAAAGAAGGAGGTTGTTCCTTAGGTGCTTCTGATTCAATATTGATGGTGGTAGTATCTTTAAGCAATTATTCCTCTAAATAAGGTTTCTTAGGCTTTATAATATGATCTTTGTGTACTAGTTTTTTATGATAATTGACCTTAACCGTATTGACATATTGAGAGTTGTTAAAGTATTTGTCATAATTGGCATCAATGACACAACCATCCTTAGAATTTTATTAATTATGAGAAGAAAATTGTTGGTTATTAGATGTATAAACTTTAGAGGATTATCATTTTTGAGAATCATTAGTGTATTCTTGATGATGATTTTTTATCATGGGTTCATGGTCGAATGAATCACTAAGCATGTAAGAAATAACTCATTTAGGAAGCGATCTACAAAATTCATGAGAATGCCCAATGTCAGTATGAAACAAACAAAAGAGATTGGAATCATATCACTTAAGAGGAACATTAGGATTTATAAAAGGTTTAGATGGTGGTAAAAAATTTCTCATTTGATGTGCCAAAAGAGGTATGTGAGATGGTAAAGGAATATCATTTTTACCAACTCCTAGTTTGGTTTGAGAAGTGTTACTAGTGATAGCATTATATTTTTGAAAATATCCTTTAAGAAGTTTATAATTAGGTTTGAATTGCTTCATAAGAAATTCTTGTCATTTAGTTTCATCAAGATCTTCACTAAGAGTTTGAGGAGAAAAGGTTTGAACCTTGTATTGAAGAGTTGGAGTTAAAGTGATGATAAAGAGTTTGAATAGGTGATTTAAACTTTTTAGGAATATTGGTGTATTACTCCTAATTTATTTAGAGGGTCTGAGTAGTAAAATTAGAAAATAAATAAAAAATAATTAAGCTACTAATTTTCGTAAATTAATTTCAATTTTAAGTTTAAAAAAATATTAATAAGGAGAAGAAAACAAAACTTAGCTAGAAACTAATTGATCCAACTGAGATAGAAGTTACAATTCACTATGCAAGACTAAGACACTATCATAAACTAAGATATAAAATTTGTTTTGTCATTAGATAGGAGCATTGAAATAGGATAGTAGTGGTATCAATGTTATAGTCCACCTATGCCATTGTTTTTCTAAGGATCTAAGCTTTTTGGGTTTTGTTCATTATGTCTATGTGACCTTGTCTACAAAATTTCATCAATTGGAAGTCTGTATAGCTCCTTATAGAGTTGATTATTTATTAAAACCCTATCTTCCATTGTAATTTTACCAATTTTGAGAAATAGGGGGTGTTAGTGTGTGTAAGATGCACTAGACATGATTCACACCTCATGTGTGAGCACATTGCCTACATACCAATACTTTGCAGATGGATCAGGCCATATGTAGTTCTCCCCACTTGATGTGATATGTGAAATTATGTATATGAATATGAATAATACTAAATTGGATGTCCTTGAGGTGGTTAGGGACTAGTGTAAGGACTAAGATGAGTTTGTAAGTGTGTTGGCTAGTTGTATGTAGAGAATAGGGAAGATTGTTTGAGTAGTCTTGCTTGTATTCTTGGTTGCTTAGTGACAATTGATAACCCTTTTTAAATGATCTTTGAATGGGATTTTGTAGGGATATATTGGTCATGGATTGAATTTTCTCATATTATGATGACAAGGATAAGTATGGGGAACTAGAATAAATTGACCATTGGGGCTAAAAATGGGTTTGGACAATATAACTAAAAGTGAACAGTAATGGAAACAATATTATAGTCCAAGTGTGGAACTATTTTCTTAAGCAAATAAGACCTAGGGGATTGATTTATCATGAAAAGAGGGGTCTAGTTCAGTTGGGATAAAGTATAGAAGGATACAAATGATTGTTAATTAGTGAAAATAAGAATAACAAGGTCATAAAAGCAAGCACAAGGGACATAAGGTTGGGTATCATTAGCCACACTCAAGTTACCAATTTTTACATTTTATATGACTACATTTGCTCCCCCTTTATTCTAGTGATACATTAAAGTGAAATAATAAGATATAAAAATAGAAAGCGTACCTAAAATTACTTGCAAGGGTGAAGTTCATGAAGCTATGTGATGTTGGGTGTGCATAGATAGAGCATACTATGAAGTGTGAATATGCAAGGGAAAATAAAAATTAGATAAGTTATTACTAGATATGATATATATATATATAATAAGAATGTATAATGTTGGGTAGGAGAGAGAGGAAGAGAAAGGAATGAATACACCTCATTAGGTACATAAACCAATACAAAACTTGTTGTGATGTTGAGTGATGCTGAGTAATGTTGGACGTGTGCTAAACCAAGAGCAATATCATGAACAAATCCAAGTGCTCAATTACATGGAAGCGGATCAAGAATGTAAAGGCTAGCCCTTTGGCTCCATCATTTCCCACTAAGTGAAGATAGGTGGCCTTGCATGTTTTGATTGATGTTTGGACTATGTGTCCAATCCCTCTGAACAGGTGGCTCAAGAATATAAAGGCTAGCTATTCCTTTGGATCCATCATTGACTCATAAAGTGAATCTATAAATTAATATAAATATGAAGTGTATATCATATGAGATGGCTCTTGAAGCCCATGAATGTACTATGATTTAACAATGTTGGTATGGATAGCCAAATGTATGCTATAAATTAGGCCACTCTTGGCCATTCTGAAAGATGGAGATTAGGATTGTATGAAAGACACTCCAAACTAGTGCACTAGGCTTGTAAGAAATCCACTTGAGAACTCAAAAACTTAGGAAGTTAGGCTTGTAAGAAATCTATTACAAAATTATGCTAACCACCTATAAATGGAATAAGGCACATAGCTACTTAGAATACCTGGGTAATACTGAACTCAGAAAGAAAAGAAAACAAATGTGTCATGAACATTTCACCAAATCACTTGTGTCTAAAATATGGATTATGATTTTCAAGATGTACCAACTACCCTATTTAAAAATAGAAATGAGTACCATCATGCCATGCATGATGCCCCCATATCTAGATTCTCTAAGAAAAACTATACTAAAACTATTGATTGTAGTGTGAATTGTACTTGAGAAATTTGTAACATAACTTACCTTTCTATCTATTTCTAGAAAAAATGGTTTTTATATTATTTAGATAGGAGAATTTAAAGTGGACACTAGTGGCACTAGTACTATTTTCTAAGTTGGGAACTATTGTTTAGGGCCAAATCTGATTACTATTCTAGATTCTTGACTATTTGCCTAGTCTATTTTGACTATTTTGATGCTTGGTTACTATTTTGGGTGTGCTTAATGTTAATATTTAAACCATTAGGAGCTCTGATCTTTGAGACAAAACCCCTATTTATTTCCCCCTCTTATAAGGGTAGGAATGAAAACCCTATAATGACTTCCCTTAGAAGAAAGATCCCTACAAATGTGTTATGCTACAAAAATACATGGTATAGCAATGATAATAAACAAGATATCTCAATATATAGCATGATTTGTATTGAGATATTGTTAGATCAACATAGATATTCCTAGATAGATGTAACAATGTAATATCATGTGTAATGTATTGAACTTGAAATGAAAGTTTTGGTAGTTTTTAGTTGTTAGTTGGAGGGATGGAGCATGATGTTCGTCATGGCATCTAAAAAATTAAGATAATGCATGATGTGGATCATAGAATTTCAAACAATGAGAAGAAACCAAGCAAAAAGTGCACAAGGCAAGAATAAACAAGCATAGAAGGATGGCCAAGGGGTCAAGAAAACAAGGGACATGGGCACATGTCACTCAAAATAGAAAGTAATCTTACAATGCATGTTCAAATCCTGTATACACATACAATTAAAAGAAGAAAAATTAGCATGGAAGCTATAATCATATAGAGGAGTATAGGTAAAGGAAATTGGCAAATGTCTTAAGTCACAAGCATAAATAGAATCAAGGACATTGGTAAATGTCTTAAGTCACATATATGAGATAAATAGGAACTAATAAATGTAAATAATATAACTATGATAAGAAATAAAAGAATGCATATAAGGAACTAGAAGTACAATCACATCTAACTAATCAAAGTAAGAGGGAAAGTATGCAAGACATGTTAGTACAAGACTAGGTATATGTTAATAAATACATAAGTGCTATATAATAGTGAGTGTCGATAGAGTAATATATTTAAGCTAGTAAGTAGTGTTTATAAACATGATAAATAGAGTGTGTGGTGTAGTAATGACATAACCTAGATGGTATAGTCACATAGAAGATGTCCCCAGTGGGTATGTATATCGATGTGTGTCTCAATGTAAAAGTAAGATGTCCCCTTAATGGGTAGAGTGAAACAATCAAGGAGATGGAAGTCACTGCACACACTGAAAAAAGATCAAGTGAAGCATGGTAATGTAGATAAATAGATAAACAATATCATAAAACAATAAATGTATGTATAGCATTATAGTAGAAATGTAAATCATGGATAATGCATATAGTCAAAATACTTTCAGTGTTTTTGAGTTATTTGCATGTTTTTGTATTTTAAAATTTTGTATTGTTTTTAAATTTTTAAAATTTTAGAGTTATGTATAATTAAGCATAAGAGACTATGTACATGTGATACTGATAAAATTATGTATAAGTAATCATAATGAGATTAAATACAAGCATATGAATAAAAGGCTAAGATGGAGGTGGTAAAGAGTCCAAGGATGGATATAGATGGAGATGGATAGGGAGGAAGGGATGATAGACATCATCAAATGCCTCAATATCATCATCATAAGTATCATCATATGCTATATAATCTATGTACATGGCATCATCTTATCGAAGGTGAATTGAATGTTGCTTTGGTGATGGAGATACTAATTCTTTTTTGGGATGTTTAGTTTTGGTAGAAGATTACTTTGATGGAAGTGAATAAGATAGTATTGGTGGTGTTATAATATAAATAATACCATTAACCTATAGTTTATATAATCTTTTTGGTAAAGTTGTACAGGAGTTTGTATCATGACCTGTGATCCTATGAAAAAGACAAAATGGGTGACCATCCTGCTATGATAATCTGCTAATAGATCTGTGTCACACTATAGGTAAGGTCATTACTCCATGATCAAGTAACATCTATAAGATAATATATGGTTGAGGTTGTGTTCTACCTAGCTTAATCTAAATGACTATCTTTATATCCATAGAGGTAACCATGTGAATTGTATGTGCTAAGTGATTTATCTATGGCTACGAATGTGGAGTATATCTTGAGAGTGTAGTGAAAGATGCTAAGAGTGATGTAAGATGTCTAATGAGATATCTAGAGTCATCTTGGTAATTTCCTAGGCCAACAGGTGTAAATCTCAATCCACACAAATATTCATCCATGAGTGTGGGTATTGTATCATCATCTAAATAATCTTAGGAATCTATATCAAGATCATGTACATATGGTAACTCATAATTTACCACAAGGGGTAACTATGATATGGGGGTCTCATCAACTATAGTAGTATAAGATTATTATATTGTGAGATTATTTGCAACTAATGGAGTGATTGTATTTTTAGAATCAATTGGTGCTATTAGAACTATTGTTAGTGAATGTATAACTATAATAGGTGTAGGGATCATGATTGATGGAGTAGCTAGAATGATTGAATCTACTATGACTAGATGAATATATAAAATTGAGGGCATAACCATAAGTGGAAGAGTGAAATAAGTGATAGTCTCTCCAAACTCATATGTATGTATCTAATCAATAGAAATGCAATGAGGTAGTGGCTAAGCTGTGATATGAGGTGTCCCATTTAGCAAAATAGTCAAAGATGAATCTATATTTCAATAATATTTAGATGGTTGGTTATATTCTAAACATGTGTATAGTTATCCCTTATGGAGAAAATTAACAAATCAATGAAGAGTGGAAGGAACCACCCCCATAGTGTGTATCTAGGGTCATTCGAGTAAAATATTATAATGAAGAGGACCTAGCATGACCTAGAATTGTGTAGAGAGGGTTTTGGTTCCTATCATGATATCCAAAACAATGGCACCTAATGTCTATAATGGTATATAATCAAATCCTTGAATGTTCATATTTGATTTATTCATGGATTCCATGTCTATGCCCATGGTCTATAAGAATGTAATATTACATATATTAAGTCTAGAATCACTATCAAATAGAACTCTCTTAATTGCATTAGTTTTGACTTGATATTATATTAGTAGTGATAAATTTTGATAAATTACTATCTGAGATGGCATGTCATCATGATCAAAAGTGATATCATCTTCTATAGTTTTACTATGTTAACCATTGATGAAAAATAAGAAGGCTCAGAGTTAATGGGCATAGAAGTCTGAGTGAGTACATGATAGATAATGTCCTTGAACACATTAGATTTTTGAAGTAGTTCTAACATGGAAATTTAGTTGGAGTGTTTCTCAACTGATCAACAATATCATAGGCCTTGTGTGGATTTGCCTATGCACGTGGATTAGGCCTAGGATGGGAAGGAATTGGAAGGTAGTGGGACTCCTGACTAGGTCGAGGAGGCATGGTGGCATGTTGAGTAATAGCTCTAACTACATTATCTACTATCCTTATAGGTCTAGTAGTAATTTTGGTAGGAGAGCAAAGATGATCAAGAGGTTGAGGTGGTTTAGGTACAAAAGGTGTCAACTGGGCTCTTTGGTGATGTGTAGTGACCTAGGGTAGAGCAAAATGGACCATGCAACATGACTTAGCATAGGATAGAGGCTCCAAGGGAGGTGATGTAAAAGATATCTTAGCATGTTTAATAATAGATTTCTTAACATCATCCCATATTATGAAACATAAGCATGAAATGCAAAGAATAAAGCTTTGTATTAACATATGATAAACTTCACCATTCATGTACATGATAGGACTAATGATAGTTTCCTTATTTTGTACAAGAAATTTAAGAAATAATTAAAAACAACTGAAACCCATTTTTGAAATTTGATTGTTTAGAATGTAAGGTAATATATCACAAGAAATAGGACCTAGTGTATGCATCTAGGGTTTGAAAGATGATAATTTTGACAAATTAATATGAAAATTTGAAATTGAAAGTGGATTTATAAGTTATATATGCAAATAAAAAATAAGAAATTTATTAGAAAATTAGTGATTTAATAGGACCTAGAAGATGCAACTAGGGTTGGGAAAAAAAAAATATTTTGACAAATTAATATGAATTTTCAAAATTTTGAATGGATTTTTAATTTAAAGATGCTAGTAAAAATTCAAAAAATGATTGGAAAATTACTAAAAAAATAATGGGACCCAGTATGGGCAATTAGGGTTTGAAAGAAAAATATTTTAAATTTACTATGAAATTTTAAAATTTAATGCCAATTCTAATTTTATTATGCAGGTAAAAAAGTAGAAAAAAATATGAAAAATTAGTAGGAAAATTACCCTAGGGTTTCTAAGGTTTTTATGCGTAAACGAAGTAAGTCAGGTTCACCAAATGATTTAACAATTTTAGAAATATTGGTGTATTATTATTAATTTAGTTAAAGGGATTGAGTAGTAAAATTAGTAAATAAATAGAAAATAATTAAGATATTAATTTGTGTAAATCATTTTCAATTCATTTTTTTCTAAAAATAGTAATGAGGAGAAGAAAATAAAACTTAGCTGGAAACTAATTGATCTGATTAAAACAAAAGCTAGAATTCACTATGCATGACTATGCCACTATCACAAACTAAGATCTAAAATTCATTTGGTGATTGGATAGGAGTGATATAACTAGATAGTAGTGGCATCAATTCTATAATTTACTTGTGCAAAGAATAGGGAAGATTACTTGAGTAGTCTTGCTTGTATCATTTATTGTTTAGTGATAATTACCAACCCTTTTTAGATGATATTTATATGGATATATTATTCATTGATTGAATTTGATCATGTTAGGATGATAATGATAAGGATGGGGAACTAGAATAAATTAACTATTGGGGCCAGAAATGGGTTTAGACAATAACACTAAAAGTAGAGAGTAGTGATACTGGTGCTATAGTCCAAGTTTTGTGCTACTATCTTGAGTAGATAGGACTTGAGGAGATTGATTTATCATGGAAAACTGGGTCAGGCTTAGCTAGGATCAAATTTGAAAGGTTACAGATGACTGGGAATAAATGAAAATAAGCCTAAGAGGATCATGAAAGAAAGCATAAGGGACATAAGGGTTGGGTGTCATTAGCCACACTCAAGTTACTAAATTTGAAATTTTATATGACTATAATAGGTTATCATTAGACATATTATGATCATATTTATGAGCTAAGGATTCCATATTTTAATAAAGTCATGAACCGATTTGTTAGGAAATTGTTTAGTATTTATGAAATGGCTAAGATAATTTTTAGGAAGATCATTGTGTTTAAACTCCTTAATTAAAGGATTAACCAAATATTCAAGTTTCCAAATAGAATGTTGGGGTAATTAATTATACTATTCAAATACATAATTAGTGAAGGTTGTAACTAAGAGTTTAGTAGTATAAAATGTATTAATATGGATCCACTCTTTATAAAGATTACTAAAGGCTTTAAGAAGTGAGGTGGGGTCTTTAGTCCCATCATATTTTATAGTTGGTGATATCTTACTAATGTTAATAGATACAATTAATGGAGCTAAAGGCTCATTTTGAATGGTTTGAAGCATCTTGTTATTCATTATTGGTTGTTGAGGAATAACCTTAATTGATGCATCTCTAAGAGGTGGAGGAATGTAGTTAGGATTAGCTTGAATATGCATGATTAGAGGCTGATTAGCCACATTGATCAAGTGTTGTTGAAGTTGCATCATTTCATTAGTATTATATTTTTTCATAATGTTCATTTGTTGAATCATTTGGACTAATAATTGGGTTGTATTACATGGTGGGTTGGTGTTAGAAAGACCACTCCCCAAATTAGTGTTGGGGAAGGATTATTAGAAGTGTTGTTTGTGGGATTATTAAGTAAACTTGTGTCAATAACTCCCACATTAGTTTGAATATTTTGAGAGTTTTCTTGGTAGGTGTAAAAAGGATTGGATCCATCAATTTCATCTTGAGGTGTTATCTGAACCATGTTACAATTTGTAGATGAATGAGGAGAAAAAATTCCCCAAGGGTGATGGTGTTCTTAGGTGGAAACTAAAGGGAGAAATGTACATCCCATAAAGGATATAAATGGATTAAGACTAACCAAAAAGATTTTAATAGGAGACCTCATTCTAACCAAATGGAAATGAAAATATTACAAATTAAAAGAGGTGAAGAATTAGGTTGATAAATAGGGAAAGAAAGAAATAGAACTAGGTCAACCACGTTGACCTAGTGTAAAAATAGGACCTACAGACTATACTATGTTGACTGAGCATAGTGAACAAGGGAAAAATATAAGGTCTATGATATTACAAGGTTGACCAGGTTAACTTAGTATAATAGACAAGGAAAACTAAAAGATTGATGACAAAATGGGAAATAAAACAAGATAATTTTACAACTTAATCGAGGAAAGTAAATGCTGAAATTAAATAGACAATCAATTAAATTAATGATGGCCAATATAATTGATGCACATAAAGTAAAACCTTTCACCAATACTTGATAATGCAAGTTATTGCACACATAATTGAGTAAAGAGAAACCAGACAACTTAGAAAGTAAAGCTAGTTAATTAGTCAACCTAGAATGTTAATTAGATTATTAAGAATAATTTTAACTGATATTGGAGTTGGTTATAAGCAAGGTACTATATATCAATCTATGGATGGTTTTAGGTGAGTTTAGGATGAAAGGGACTATAGTGGTAATGATATAGGATTGGTATTGGGGCCTATCCCCTCACTTCACACACTATAATTATAAGGGTGTTAGGTGCTTAGCCAAAATATATCATTAACCATGCTTTATAATTGACAAAAGTATCAAGTTGGCTTCCCCCTTGGTGATGAAATCCAATTAGGTTAGCCTGGGTAGTTAAATATTAAAATAGTTATTGATTTTATATGATTTGGTTTTGTGTGCATAAATTATAAATAGTGAAACTAAGTGGTTAAGTAATAACCTCCTAATTAGACTATGTGAACTATTCTAAGCATGCAAACAATTGAAAGAAAATATGTGATTAACATACAAGGTGAATTCTAAATTTAAAACAAGGTATAGGAAAAATTCTATATGCAAAACATATAGAACTAGATTGATAAGGTTGAGCTAGTACTACTAAAGATAGGGTCTAGAAAACCTACTAGGTTGACTAGGTTGACCTAGTTATTTTAGATAGCACACAAAACATAGAATTAGGTCAACTAGGTCGATCTAGTTGGCTATGTAGGGGCAATTCTGAAGACTACAAAATTGAAAGGAAAGTATAGAATAGAAAGAAATAAAGAATAAATAATTAACCTTGATGGTTCAGATATGGAAATAAAGGAGATTTTTTTATCAAGAACCTTGGAGAAAATTGATCCAACTTGTAGAACTGGATCAAGCTAGTCGAGCAAGCTATACAAGAAACTATTACAAAAAATAAAAAAGTGTACTAGGTCAACTTGGTAGATGTAGTAGGTTTAACTAGAAGTTTAGATAATCTAGAGACTTGTACTTGGTTGAGTTGATCAATCAAGCTATATAGGAACCTAATACAAAGTGGCTAAAAATGTGCTAGGTTGACTTGGTTGACCTAGTAGTTTAAACTAGAAGTCAAAAAAGTGCTAAAAATATATACTAGGCCAATCTAATCGATCTAGTTACCTGTTCCTATGTATAGAGAAAAATAACTAGGTCGATAAAATTAAACCATCATGTCAAAAAATATGATAAAAATGATGATAAAAATTATAAAAATATGTGAAAGAAATATTGCAAGTGTTAGTTTCATGTCAGGTTCACTAGAATGTAATTAAGGTGAATCCAAAGTGAAGCTAATGCTAAATAAGAAAGGAAACAAAAATGGAAACATGAAAAAAATCCAACCAATGGTGGGATAGGATTCATGCTAGGTTCACCAAAATGTATGCAATCAAAATTTCATGATGTACATGAATTAATCCTAGATCAGATAAGATAGAGCACACCTACACTTACAATTGGGTATACACTTGTTAAGTAGGAGCATGACCAATATGGGGATCCACTAAACCTAATTAGGGGATCATTTGTATCACTTATCACAAAATATAATTCTAGGAAGGGTTCCAAAGCCTATAGTATAACACAATCAAATAATAACCCTAAAAGAGTCCTATGATTTGATATTTCACTTATGCTAATAAATAAGAGAGTAAACTATTCTAATAACAAGAAAATCAAACTAGTCTAGTGCACACCACATCTTGTGGCACAATGTGAGGGGTTAGATGCAAATCAATCAAATATGTATAAGGAAATTTTAAATAAATAAAGTATGAGTAACACCCTAATACATATAATATGAAGAGTAATATTATTTGAGCCAACACTTATGCTACTTCTATCTACTAAAAGAGAGGAGAACAAAGTTAGAATATACTTACCTTAATGTGAACCCATCATGATTAAATCTTTCCCTTGGCCAATGGGGATTTATAAGAGGTTTTTGTGGTTCATAAGGATCACTTTTTTAGGATAAAGCATCTAATACCTATCTACAATACTAGATTCTCCAAATAAGAAACCTAAGATAAGACTCCTCAAGTAGAGTAGTGGAAGAGAAGATTGTGAATAAACACAGGAAAATAATAAATATTGATTGCATCTTATCAAAATGGCCAAAATTATCTTATATTTATAGGTGGAACTAACCCTAAAATCATATAGAAATGTCATTTATGCTAGATCAACCTGGTTGACCTGGCACATTTTTAGGCTAATGCCTAAAGTCTATGTTAGGTTGGCTAGAAGGCTGACAAACCTAAAGAGCTAAAGTGATCCTAAACGACACTAGGTCAACCAGGTTTGTTGAGTATATTAAAAGAGTACCAAACAAGGAGAAGAAGGATAGAAAGAGGAAAATACTATAGGAATGTGTAAGGGAGGAAAAATAGCTTAGGGAAAGGTTTTATGAGATGAATGGATTAGAAATAATGTGGTAATAAGGGACAAAAATCTTGCAAAGCACCAAATGTTTGTCCACCCCTTTCTTGATGTATCCCTTAAGGCATGCACTCAGAGAGATTTAATCATGATGGGTTCCTACAAGATGTTAAGTGTTAGTATTTGATAAATGTTAAAAATATTATGTATAAAAATGCTAGTAATGATGTTGTTGAAGCAATGAGTTTTAGTTTTGAAATTCCCAAGTTTATGATGCTACCAAGGATGTTAAGGTTCTTGGGAATAAATTAACTTCATCACTAGGAAAGGCAAGATGAGGACCATAATGCTCAACATCTACTTCAAGATCTAGAATTTGATTACCATGGTGATCATACTTAGAACTTATCTGATGAACATCAATTGCCTTGGCATCTAATGTAATTTTAGGAGTAGAAGAAGTAGATGGAATAGAAGGGGTTGGGATATTTATGGGTTAAATGATGGGATAAGGATCAAATTAAATGATTGGATTGATAGGTGGTAAAGGAGATGTATAAAATTATGGATGTTTGAAAGGTATAATTTGATCTACATCCCAATGAGTGTTGATAAGAGGATAATTGGAAGGAGGCACATGACCATCAAGATCTAAGGTATGATCCATAGAAATGGTTTGAACATCATGATTAAAATAATGAATTTTGGCTAAGGTTTTTTGATAATGATGGATATACAAGTCTCTAGATTGAGCTTGGGCCATTATATAGTTATCATCGTATGTTGGATAAATTATACATGCTTGAGAATCATTGAGAGTGTTAGAGGGTGAAATATTGATATTTATAAATGTATGAGGATAAATTTTGAGAGGATCTTGAAATAATTTTTCCACTCTAAAATCATTACAAGTGAAGGAATATTTAGGTAAAAAAGACTCCTAAACATCGCATGGAGGGGGAAAAAATAATCTCTTCAATAAGAGGAATAATACAATCCTTGGGTAATATAGAATGAACAATCTATTGAAAAATGTAGGGAGGTAACTTGGTAGTATTGTAATTATGTTGAAAATCATTATGCTCATCATCATTAGAATCTACAAGAGTAACTAGTAGATCAAGATTTATGTTGATGAACTCATGTAAAGGAGCAATATTGATATTAGGAATGGTAGGAATACAAAATTGTGATTTAGGATTAGGAATGTGAATGCTCTATGGGTTTTAATTAGATTCATGACTATACCATTTTCCATTGTGTAATAATTTAATACATTGACTACCATAATAAGTAATGTCCCTCATTCGATGAGTCCATAGATGACCAAGGAGAATGTTGTAAGATATATGGAGATCAAGGACCATAAGCTTGATTTTAATAGTCTTAGGTCTAATGCTTAATAGAAGCCAAATTCAACCAAGTGGATTTTGACAAGTCTTGTCAAATCCATGACAAGTAAGATGGGTTTGCTTGAGATGATCCTTATTATAACTAAGTTGTTGGATCAGCCATAATGATGCTACATTAATACCAAAACCTTCATCAACTTGAAATTTATGGATAATAGTGGTATTAATGGATACTTTGATAAAAAGTGGTGGATCATCAACATGAAAAAGAATTTTATCATTGATCATATCCTCTTCAAGGAATTTAATAGAAGGATTGGAAGAAGGACACATAGTTTGAATGGTATTTACGTTGGTAGGTTGAGATTAAGTAGAATGTAGTTTTTCATCTATGGAAGATGGATCTTCAATTTCTTGGAGTTGTTTCATAAGGAACTTACAATGATAGGGAGAAGTATGAACCAACTTCATAAGTGGAATATTACAAGGCATAGAGTTGAGTTCTTCAAGAAAGTTCCAATGTGACTTAGAAGAACTAACATGAGGTTTAGGAGGTAAATTAGAATTTGGAGGAATAGTTGAAGTTAGAGTATTAGAAGACGGAGATGGTTCTTCTTTAGCTTCTAAAGAAATGTTAGTAGTGGTAGTATTTTTACAAATTTATTCCTCCAAAAAAGGCTTATTAGGCTTGGCAATGAGATCTTTGTGAGCCAATTTATGATGGTAATTGACCTTAGCAGTATTGATATATTGAGAATTGTTAAAATATTAGTCATAATTGGCATCAATGGGATAAACATCCTTGGTTTTTGGTTTATTATTTGAATAATATTGTTAGTTATTTGAGGTATAAATTTTTGAAGTTTGTCATTTTTGAAAAGCAATGGTGTATTATTGACAATGAAGATTGATCATAACTTCATGATTGAATGAATCACCAAGAAAATAGGAGACAACAAATTTATTGATCCCTCTACAATATTTGTGAAAATGCCTAATGTTAGCATGAAACCATAAAAATGGATTGGGTTCATACCATTTAGGAAGAGCATTGGGATATATGAAAGGTTTTAAAGGTGGTAAATATTGTTTCATTTGCTGAACCAAAAAAGGCGTATGAGAAGGTGAAGGAACATCAATTTTAGCAACTCCCAGTTTGGTTTATAGAGTATTAATAGTGATAGAATTATATTTTTTGAAATATCCTTTTAGAAGTTTAGGATTAGGTTTGAATTTATTCATAATAAAGTCTTGAAGTTTAGCTTGATCAAGAGCTTCATTAAGTGTTTGGGGAGAAAAGGTTCAAACCTTATATTGAAGAGTGGGAGTTAAATCTATGATAAAGAGTTTGATTAAGTTGTCATCAATAATGTTATGGTCAGATTTATGTACCAATTATTTCCATCTTTTGATAAATTCATGAGATGATTTAGTGGGAGATTGCCTAACATTGATGAAGTGGCTAAGACAATTTTTAGGAAGATCATTGTGTTGAAAATATTTAACCAAAAGATTAACCAAATCTTCAAGTTGCCAAATAGAATATTGGGGAAGTTGACTATACCATTATAATACATCACCAGTGAAAATTTTCACTAAGATTTTAGTTGTGGTGAAGGTATTAGTTTGGATGCACTCTTTGAAAAGGTTACCGAAGGCTTTAAGAAATGAGGCAGGATCCTTAGCCCCATTATACTTGATAGTTAGAGATATGTTACCAATATCAATAGAAATTGTGAAGGGAGATAAAGGTTCATTTTGAATCGTTTGAAGCATATTTTTATTCATTATGAGTTGAGGAATAAAATTACCTAAGGCATCTTGAAGAGGTAGAAGAATGAAATTGGGATTATCTTGAGGATGGATAGTTGGAAGTTGATTAGCCACATTGATTAAATTTTGTTGAAGTTGCATCATTTGTTTAGTGTTAGAATTTCGCATTATGTTCATTTGTTGGATAAATTGGTCTAAAATTTGAGTTGTATTAAGAGGTGGGTTGTTGTTGGTAGGAGCACTTCCCAAATTTGTGTTAGGGGAGGATTACTAGAAGAATGATTATTAATGGGATTGTTAAGTAAACTTGTACTAATTACTCCCACATTAGTTTCAATATTTTGAAGATGATAAGTTTCTTGGTAAGTAAGGAAAGGATTAGATTCATAAACTTCATCTTGATGTGTTATTTTTACCATATTATAGTACATAAATGAAGGAGGAGAAGAGGTGACCCAAGAGTGATGGTGTTATTAGGAGGAAAAGAGAGAGATAAATGAACATCCCATATAGTATTTAAATTGATTCAATCTCTTCAAGAAGATTATTATAGGATACTTCATTATGATTGAAGAGATAGGAATAGAATGCAAATAAGGAGAAATACAAAACTATATTTACAAACAAGGAAGTTAGAAAGTAGTATAGGGTTGACTGGGTCAACCAAGAACAAAAAATATAGCCTATACATAGTACTAGGTCAATTAGGTCGATCTAGTACAACAAATAGAGGTTGGAAAAAGATACAGGGTCAACTAGGTCAACCCAATATAGTAGATAGGTAAATTTAAGAATCTTATAATAGGTTGTAAAATGAAACAAGATAAATTTTTCATGTAATTTTAAAAAGAAATAATTGAAGGGAAACAAACAATTAATTGGATCAATGCTGGCCAATCCAATTGAGGGACACAACACAAAACCTTACACCAACACTGGCTAATGAAATTTTTTAAAATAAAAAAATAATTAAATAAAGAGGAAGAAATCAAATTGCAAAGTAAAGAGATAACTAATTGTTAAAACTAAGTTTTTATTATATATTTAATATATGATTTAAATTGTGATGGGAAGTTGGCTGTAAACAAGGAACTAGAATGGTAGTCTAAGGATGGTTTAAGGTAGTTTGTAATGAAATGGATATGTAGTGGTAATGATATAGGTTTGGTATTTGAGCCTAGCCCCTCACCTCACACACCACAATGATAAGGGTGTTGGGTCCTTGTCCAAAATATACCATTAACCATGTTTTATACTTGACCAGAACTTCAAGTTAGGTTCCCACTTGGTGATAAAATCCAAGTAGGTTGGCCTTGGGTAGACAAATGTTAAAATGCTTGTTTGGAATTTATGATTTGGTCATGTGTACATAAAATAGAAAATAGTGAAAGTAAACAATTAATTAAAAAACACCTATTCTAAGTATGCAAGTAATAAGAAAAGAAAGTGTGAATTAATTACAAGCATATAAGGTTAATTCCAACTTTTGAACAAGGTACAGTGTTGATATAGTCAATATTATATGCACAAAATATAGAATAGGGTCAATAGGGTTGAACTTGTACTACAAGAGGAAGGTCTAAAAATGAATAGGGTCAGTGTTGACCCAGTTATCTAGACAACACATAGAACATAGAACTGGGTCAGTAGGGTTGATCTTGTTGACTATGTAGGAGTAGTTTTAAAGACTACAAACTATAAAAGGAAATATTTTAAAGAAAGAGACAAAGAGATAGAAATGAACCTTGGTAGATTATAGATGTAGAGAATGAATATTTTTATTCAATAACCTTGATATATGCTTGCAAATTTTACTAACTAGGTTGACTAAGTCTATCAAGATTAAAAAAAACTTGTTGCTAAGTTTCTAAAAATATATATGGTTGACTGGGTCAGCCTAGAAGTCTAGATTGGATGTCTAAAAATATGTACTAAGTCGACAAGGTTGATCTAGTATCTTGTACCTAAAATCTTATGCATAGAATTTAGATATTGGGTTGATAGAGTCGATCTAGTATGACAAATATATGATAAAAAATAATGATGAAATAATGAAATAAATTAAATAAAGAAAATAAATATTGTAAGGGTTAGTTAAAATTAGGTTCACCAAAATTCATCATGTTCTTAAATCAATCTTGGCTCAGAGAAGATAAAGCATACCTATACTTTTGATTGGGAATACATTTGTTAAATGAGAGCATGACCAAGATGGGGATCTTTTAGACCTAACTAGGGGATCAGTTATCACAATACACTATGTGATGGAGGGTTCTAAATCTTCCAAACTAACACAATCACATAATAATCGTAAGGAGTCCTCAGTTTAATGTTCACTCTATTCTAATAAAAGAGAAAGTAAATATAATCTAGTGCACACCAAAGTTTGTGGCACAACATGAGGGGTTAGTAAAGTAATAAAAACATGTATAAAAGAATATCAATTAAGTTACATATGATTAAGACCCTAATACATGGAATATGAAGAGTAATATTATTTGAGCCAATACTTATGCCACTTTTATCTACTAAAGAGAAAAGAACAAAGTCAGAATATACTTACTTGAATGTGAACCCAACGAGACTCAATCTCTCCCTTGGCCAAAGGGCTTTACAAGAGGTTGTTATAGTTTTTAAGGATAACTAAAAAAGGCCAAAGCATCCAAGACTTATCCACAAGACTAGATTCTCTAAGTTAAAACCCTAAGGTAAGACTCCTCAAGTAGAATGGTTGAAGAATAGATTGTAAATAAGCATGAGTGAATAGTAAATATTGATTGTATATTTAAATAATGATGAAATAATCTTGTATTTATAGGCAGATCTCACCCTAAATCCTTTTGAATATGTTATATATAATTGACCCAGTCGACCCTGTATGTTTTCAAGAGATAAATCACTAGGTCCTAAACTAGGTCAGTCAAAGGGCTAACAAAACTCCAGGTGAAAACACCCAAAAATAGTATAGGTTTAACCTAGTCAGCCCTGTATAGTAATCAAACATTAAAAACTATATAGGGTCGACCTAGTATAGTCAACTGGTGAAAGGGGATCGAGATGAGGAAAAGAGGGATGGAAAGAGGAAAAAGATTGGAGGATTAATAACTTATGGAATGGTTTTAAGATATATTTGTATTGGTAATAATTTGTCAATAAGGGAGAACAATATTGTGAAGCACCAAAGGTCTACCCAACCCTTTCTCAATTCACCCCTTAAGGCATGCACTCAGAGAGATTGAGTCTTGATGGGTTCTTGCAAGATTTAAAGCATTAATAAGTGATAAAAGTTGAAAATATTATGTGTATACATGTTGTATCTTATAATTCTTTATCGAGTTGAGATATTAAAAACACTAAAAACATTGGAAACATTTCCAATCTTTCACCATTGTAGGAAAAACTACAATGGCTTGAAGTCCATTTGGGCTATATAGGTGGTGCTTAGTGCTTTTTAAGGTTATCTCATCCACCATTATTTAAATTCTTTCAAAATTTAATAAATAATTTAAGCTTTAATGCTCTCACCATTTTTTGAGTACCCTAAGCCATGTTCTCACCATTTTATGAGTTAGACCATTCTATATCTTATGATTATCAATTGAGTTGAGATTCCTATAAATTTAAAAAACTATTTGAAATAGTTTCAAAACCCCTAAATTTTTTCAAAAGAACTAGGAAATTTTTTGGAAATCACAAAATCATGAAAATTGACTTAGAATTTTTGTGCAAGGTATATAACCATCAAAATTTTATGGTATGGGATTTATTGCCTATCAAAATTCATTTATAAACCACCTTAGTCTTTTTTCTCCCATTCTAAGAGAACTAAATTAGTTTGAGGTCTACATGGACTATTTTGGTAATACTTGAATACATGGGGTATCTCAGGTTAGCTCAACCACCACCACTTCTTCATCATTTTATTTCCATATGGCACCGCAACCATTTTTTTTCCCTTAAGGATTGTAGGTCTTATAGCTATTTCAAAATTAACTACTTGTATTTACTTTCCCCATCCTTATTTTTTTCTTCCTCTCTTAATGTTTTGTGAGTAATCTCAACCAATGCTTTTTTTATTTTACAATCAATTTCTATTTGTATACTCTCACCATTAAGCAATCTCATTCTCATTTGAAGCCATGGATGTGGTAGATGTTATGCAATAATAATTTAGTTCATTAGTGGATACTTGTTTTTTTTTTCTTTTAGTGTGGTTTTAGACTAAACCATGCTCTCAATTTTACATTGGTTTTCTATGTTGATGCTTTCACAATTGTTAACATCATCACCCTCTTGTCCTACACACTCACCATTTTGTGATACCATTCTTATTTTCCTCTACAAGTCAATCATGTTTTATTATCATCAGTTTTCTTATATCCAATATCCTAGAAGAACTACATTTGGCCTTTTGTTCATGTTGGATCTTGTGTCTATATAACTATGTACATAGCATCCACTTGCCTAGTGAATCTGAAGTCAAATTGACTACCCATTATTATTTTTTATTTCCACCCATTTTTTTTTGGTGTCATTGTATCATATTTTCCATTATCTCCCTTTGCCTTTGTCTCCCTATGACCAAGTTAACAACCTTGTACTATTTGTTATTGTATTATTTTACCTGTGTCATTGTTACCTAACTTGGGGGTCACCATGTCACCAGGAGTAACACCTCTATTACAAATGAAGATATAATTTATATTATGTATGTTTTTAACATTATTACTAACTTGTTTTTATATTGTAGTTTATTTAGCTTAGTTTGTTTGTTTGCCTTTGTGTATTTAGAATCATATATTTATTGAATTTGTCTTTACTTTGCTTTTCTTTATTTGTTTATTTGTGTTGCTTATTTTATTTTTTTTGTTTGTTTTTGTTTGTTTATTTGTATAGTTGGTATAGCCTTTTTTTTTTTTTTTTTAAAATTTGTTTTGTCCTATTTGTTGTTTTTATTTTGATTATTTGGTTTGTTTAGTTATTATTTATTTGTTGGTTTTAATTGTTTATTATTTATTTCCATTTTTTTCTCAATTGCCATGGGTATATTACATTTTATTTACACTTCAGTCTTGATTTATTCATATCTTGCACCTAGGTTGTGAATATTTATATCTAGTCTTACACTTGGTTACTCTATTTTATTTACACTTGGGATTCGATTGTTCATATATTATTCCTAGGTTTTTTCATATTAGCATTTAAAATAAGTTTTCCATGCTTTGGGTATATATTTTCATTATGATTTTTCATAACTATGATGCATAATATCATAAGATAAAACAAAAATTTGGTATATAGAGACTATTGGATCAATGCAATGATAATACATCTCTAAGATCACAAACTGGCATATCCCAAACATCACACAAATGAAAAGTAACTAAACAACACATGAATTATAATCCTAGTTATTTAGGATGTCCATATTCATACTATTAGGTATCCCAAATTCATAACTATCCTCTATACCAATTCACCACCAATCCATGATCACATGTTCATTAATTGAGCTTCATCAACCACATTATGGAAAATCAACAATTATCCTCTAATTTTTTTATCAAACCAAGCTATTGACCATTCTAGTATATAAATTTTAATAAGGAGGAACATCTCTACATTTTCATGTATAACTAAATCATCCACATTGATCAATTCTTCTTCTTATATTTTATTCCTCATTTCATTTTCTCCCACTTTTAGGTGAACTACATTAGCCTGAGGTCTATTTAGAATATGTAGTTCATGCTTAGATAAATGATGTATCTTGGGTTATATCAGCCACTGTTATTCTTCCAATCATCTCTTTCATAATTTTGTGCATCCTTGTATGCTTGGTTATTTTTGGCTTCTTTAGTATTTTAACAGTCACTAGATCAACACACCTATGTTTGCACTTACTCATCTTTAATTTTTATGACATGTTATTTAATTGAGTTATGCTTGATAATATACCTTAATGGGGTAAAATTATTATTTAATCTAGGTCATCAAAATTATTATAACTTCCTTCGGGAAAATTATTCTTTCAACCCATCTATGGGGTACATACATGTGCCACTAAATATAATTGCCTTTGGGAAAATCAATGTCTCATCATCTATTAGTTATTATAACCATCTTTGGGAAAATTAATACTTTAATTAGTGTGTGTAATCATTATCCCAATTGGATTAATCTCAACCATGAGTTGATTTCATCCTTCTTCTTGCTTATTTTCAAGGGACTATCTATCAATCATATGTGTCAGCCACTCCCTTGAGGGGCATCATAGGCTTCCCAAAATCTGTTTGGAGAATCATTCCTTAATGATTATATTATTTTTATTATTAATTGATTTTTAATTTTTTTTTAAATATGTTACTATGATGGTGTATTATAATTCCTTCTCAAATAGGGGTAAACTATAGACATTCAGTTTTGCCACTTTCATGCTTAAACTGGTATTTAGATCAATTTCTACCACATGACACAAACTAAGCTTGAAAATAACTTGAATTTCCAAAATAAATCAATTTAAGGGATTTAATTAATCATAAACATGTCAAGTCTCACTTATTTAGGGTATTTCCCTATATGCACCAATACCCTAGTTCAGTTTCAACCTTAAAAAAATTATGACCTAGTAATGTGACATTATTGTCTTATCAAGCTGTTAATTATAGATAATTAAAATAATTTCCAAAGGCTAAAAACCAATAATAAAATTAATTAACAATAAAATCTCAATCAACTTGCCTAAGTAAAATTTGCAAGTTGAATCAGTGAATTTCATATAGTGATCTTAATTGAGGAATGGGGAATAGTTGTGGTAAGGTATGTCCATTTTACTTTTCCTATATATATAACATTCATGAGATGATATTATTGCTCCATTTGTTTTCCTATAAAGTATTGTGTTTATTATAAACAAATATATTTTTAATTTGGCATAGAATAAATTTTTATCGTTTATCTATTTAGTTACTATGTGTCATGCCTATTAAGCTTTATTCTTAACACCTATGTCACGCTTTCTCCATTACATATTTCATTATGACATTCCCAATATTCCTCCTTGATGAATAATATTTGTTACCTAATAACACCCATTTGGTTTTCCTTTTTGTGAGTTTACAATGCAATACCTTGGATAGGACTATACCTTCCTCACAAACATCCTCTTATCATGCATTAAATCATTTCCCATTATTAACACTTAGCTCAGTGGTTTACCCTTTTTGAGTTACATTATAAGACCTTGGATAGTAGTAGTCTTTCTTCACAAAGTATCCTCAAAGTTTCATACCATGATTAGTCATAAAATAACTATAATTATTGATTTTGACGTTATTTCTACTTATATCTCATTCTATTACATTTTACATGCTTCTTAACTATATTTATTGTGTTTTACATATCATTATTTCAACTCATTCATGTTTTACATTCTTCTCAAATTTATTTAGTGTGGTTTAATTTTCATCCTATTTTGGACATTTAATAATGTTTTACATGCTTCTCAACTTGATTTAGTTTATTTTACATACTTCCCAACTTGATTTAGTGTGTTTTATATCTTTTCATACTTTTGTCTTACATGTTTTTAAAACTTGATTTAGTATGTTTTACAAATTTCCATATTTAATGTTTTACATACTTCCCAAAATTATTTATTGTCTTTTATGTTTACTTTTATTTATATACATTACATTTCTACATTTTACTTTTCTTTTTTAATAATTTTTATAACCATAAATTTGTTCACAAATTGATAGAAACTAATACAAAATACATCATACATTTTCTCATAAGCACATATATGAAATTAAATAAATGTGTTAAATATAAAATACATATATTAATATCATCCATGAGTCATAAAAACATCATTGACTCAAAATTCTTGCTTTCATGTAACCTATTTTTAATGGAGAATGCAGTTTTTAATGTTTTAACATCTAAAAATTTGACTTTTTATAAAGACAGACTTGATCTTCGATATATCAGCCTTGTGTAGGATTCTTATAAAAAATATCATGTGATAAGAATAAGAATGTGGGTGAGACTTTTCAAGAAAACCCTATACAAGCCAACCATCTCTAGGTCCACACATGGCCACACTTTATCGGTTTTCTCAACCTCTCAGGATGACAAAGGATTTATTCATATTCAAATCACTAAGGTTAGTTTACATCATGCAATACAAAATAATAATATGGCTTTAATGGGAAATTTTTTAGGCTCCAGGCCTAATATTGGCAATATCAAGAAATGGGCTTTTAGAAGATGGAAACCTAAAGGTGACATGGTCTTATCGACCATGGTTAGAGAATTTTTCCTAATTAGGTTCAACCTTAAGGAATATTTGGACTCTATTCTATTTTTGGGTCATGGTGCATGGATAATATGGGTCTCTTTATTAAAATATGGTATCTTGGTTTCAATCTTGTTTCAAAAAATATAAACCCCATTCCTATCTGGTGTAGACTTCTAAGCTTACCTCTATAGTACTAGGATGAGGATATCCTTCTAAATATTTTTAGATCTATAGGGTCTCTGGTTGGAGTAGACAACCCCACTAAAGCTAGATCCAAGATAGCTTATGCTCGATTTTATATCTCCTTAGACATGGATAATGAACTACCTAGTCATATAATTCTCCAATCCAAGATAGGTCCTTAGAAGAAGATGATAGAATATGAGACATTTTAGATGAGATGCTTCAGGTGTCACAAACTTGGGTATTTAACTAGAAAATGTCCTAGATCTATGGAACCTGAGGATGTGCCAAAGATGGTTGGGAACCCTAAAGTTTTTAAATGCCCTAATCAATTTGAAAAGGTAAACCTAGCTATCATGATTCATAAGAATAAGGAACATATTATTTTTAAATATTTTAAGAACACACCCCCTGGTCTATATAGAAAAACAAAAAAAGGAGGGTCTTTCAAAACTCCTCTCAAAAATTCTTCTATGTGAAGAATGCTATGGAGACCTAAAACACCACAATAGAAAGAGGAATGAAGAACTTTTCTGAAACACATAGAGTTAAGGAGAAGGGGAAGATAGACAGCTACATTGCCAAGTTGATGAAGAAAAAAGAGGGTCTGGATTCATCTTACACAAATATCAGATAAAGTAATCTAAAAATTAGATTAAAAGAACCATTTGGGTAGTCATTATGATGGGGGATTTGAGAATGGAATAGAGAGTTTTAGGTGAAGATCCAAAATTTCTCCTCATGCAAGATCCCTAAACATTTCTTCAATCTAATCAGGGTGTTATTGAGATAATAGTTAAAGAAATTGATTGTGTTCAAAATAACTTACTCAATACACCTAAGTCTAGATCTCTAGATAAGTCTCTTGATAATGTTCTTCATGGGCATTCTAAAATAGTCAGTGAACAACTATTTAGCAGATCGATTACAACTTCTATATAGGTAGATCTAGTTGATGTGGTAACTAAGAAAGGGTTATCCCTAACATGATTATATAGTTAAGGAGGAGAATTAATGCTTGCTCAAAACCATACCCTTTCTATTATCACTAATGTTCTATCTCTTGCTTTTTTAGTAGTTAATCCAAATAGAAGGAGAAGCAAAATATTTGAAGGGGTCCCTGATGCCTTGTATCTGGGTGAAAAGAAGAAACTTGATAACTAGGAAACCTCTTGTTCTATAATCACCAGGTCAACTAAATGACTATAAAAATAGAGGCTAATACTATAAAATATAGACTAACTAATATTGGTCAAAGGATAAAAGAAACCTAAATAAATATTGTAGATGGGACTCAAAAGACTTTGGCCCATTTGACAAGTAATTACTCAAATTTTTTTAGATGAAGATAATCTCTTGGAATATTAGAGGCCTCAATGGAGGGCATAAACCAAAAACTCTTAAATAATTAAGGAAGACTAGTAATCCCTCTATCTTTCTAGTCCAAAAATTTAAGATGGGCTCTGAATTATTGAACAATAACAAGAGGTTTTTTTGGAATAAGCTTAACATCACTAGTGTGTATTCAAAAGGTGATTTTGGAGGTGTTTTTATTCTTTTGGATCCTAAAATTTTGAATTGTAAAGTTATTTTTGCCTCTCATAATCATGTTGCTCTTATTTTTCACTCTATTGACAACAACTGGGTTTGGGCACTTTCAAACATCTTTGAACCTAACACTCTTCAAGGTAGAAGATATCTTTGGGCATATTTACAAAGTTTTAAAATCCATTTCTCTGAGTTTCATTGGATGATTATAGGATAATTTAATACCCCTCTAACTCCCTAAAAAAAAGGAAGGTTCCACTGATTACACTTTAGGCATGGTTAAGTTTGCAATTTTTATCTCCTCTAATCTCATTGACTTGGATCTACATGGCAATCCATACACATGGACTAATAGAAGGATGGGATAAGACTTTATTTAGGTTAGACTTGATAGAACTCTCATTTCTATGGATTGGATTTTGAGTCAAAATTTTCATCTTTCTTCTCAACCTAGAATTGGTTCTAATCATAACCCCATTGTGTTCTCCATTTATATTCTAGATAAATATGGGTATACACCTTTTAAGTTTTATAAAATTTTGCTTGATCATATAGAGTTGAAGGATAGGATACAATATTGGTGGATGTTATAGGTTGAGGGAACAACCTAATTTCATTTCATCCAAAAGGTTAAAAAAGTAAAAAAAAAAAGGTCAAAATTTGGAATAGAAATGTTTTTGGAGACATCTTCAAAAAAATAAGTATATTAAAGGTGAATTATCTTGTTTAGAAACATAAAATTTATGAAAAAGGTATGAATGTTGAATATTTTCATTTCAAAAGAGTTCTTTATAATTTTCACAATGTTTGTGCTCATGAAGAATCTTTCTTTAGATAGAAATATAGGGCCTCGTGGCTTATGGAAGGGGACCAAAATACTATTTTTTTTCATATGACCACCCTTAAACATAGAGCCCATAATAATATTTTTGAGGTCTCTTTGAGAGATGGATCCATTACCATACATCTTGATATTATCAAAGAGGAAGCTTTGTCTTTTTATTTGAATTTATTGAATGATAATACCTCCTTTTCTAATAAGGATAATGTTACTTTTTTGGACTCAATTCCTAATAATATCTTACCAAAATATGACTTCCTAATCATTACTAAGCCTAAGTATTACTAAGCCTACTAATAAATCACCAAGTCTAGATGGTTTCTCAGTCTTCTTCTTTATAAAGTTTTTGGATATTTGATCATCTAATTTACTTTAAGCCACTAATGAATTTCTTAGAATAGGTAACATTATTAAGGAAATAAACAACACCTTCATAGTGTTAATAACTATGAAAAATGGAGCCAACATTTATTCTTCTAAAATGATGAGGCACATTCTTAAATTTTATGAAGAAGCTTCTAGGCAACAAATCAATTATGAAAAGAGTTCATTGTTTTTATTTAATACTCCTCTTAACCAGTAAAGGAAAATTTCTCAAATTATAGGTTGTAGGATCAAATCTCTCCCAATAACTTATTTTGGGCTTCCATTAGGCATGGGGAAAGTTTGTATGATAGTTTGAAACACTCTTATTAATAGATTCCAAAACAAACTTGATTTCTGGAAAGGATCAATTCTCTCTAATGTAGGTAAGTGTTTGATAATTAAGAGTAATTTGCAAAATATTTCCATTTATTTCATGTCCTTAATTTTTATTCCTTCAGCTATGTATGATAGAATTGAAAGGATTTATAAACACTTTTTATGGATTGGTATTGAAAATAATAATATATTTCATCTTATGGCTTGGGATAAGGCATGTTCTCAAAAGAATATGGGAGTCCTAGGTATTAAAAACATTAGGACTATGAATGCAAATCTTATTTACAAAATGGGTTGGAGATTATTAAAGGTTGATCAGACCTAGACTAATATTGTTATAGCTAAGTATTTAGGTCGACAATGTTGCCAAAACTTTCTTATTGAGGAACATCTTCTAAATGGCTCTATTTTTTTGAAAAACCTCATCAAAATTAGGGGATGTATTGACAAAGGTTCTAAATGGAAGCTTGGTGATGGTAAGGATATTCTATTTTGGAAAGATAGATGGGCCAATTTTTAAAATTTATAACATAATAACTCTTGGACTTAGTTAGAGAGTTTTATTTCTTCCCATACTAGTGACAGAGTTAGTGATTATATTTTGTCTAACAATGGTAAGTTTCAATGGAAGGACCTGTCTCCTATTATTTCTTACAATAGGCCTAATTTGAAAGATATAGTAACATCTCTCCAAGAAACTCTTGACAACATTAATATTAGCCAATTGAGTCCTAGGGATGATTTTATTTAGATTAACTCTTTTGATGGCTATTATACTATTAAAAATGGCTATAAACTACTTTCTAAGGATAATCACCCTGATTTTGAATGGAATAGGATATGGTTCAAGGAACTCACTCCTAAGATTAATCATTTTTTGTGGATGGTGCTCAATAAAAGGATTCTCACCAATGATAATCTTATCAAAAGAGATTGTATTATGCCTAACATGCGTTGTTTATGTAGGGAAGTAATTGAGGACATTCATCATTTTTTCCTACACTAATCTTATGATAACAAGTTGTGGGGCCTTATATTTTTTAGATTTGAGGTTTTCTAGACATTCCTAGAAGATATTTTATAGCCCTGGGAGCAATGGTAGACTCCATTCAAACACAACATACTCAAATGTATTTGGAAACTTATATTCCATCAAACCCTTTGGAGGATTTAGAAGGCTAGGAATGGAGTTATTTTTATAGATCACAATAATTCTTACGAAAAGTTATTAATTAATATCTCTATTGCTACAAAAGAAAATGTGCTTAAATTCAAGCCTCCATAAAATCATGTTTTCCCTAAACACGAGGAGAAATTTATTTCTAATTGAAATATCATTATTGGTAATCTTTAGATCAGAACTCTCTCTATTGATAGATATATTATTCAATGGATTCTTCCTCCTATGAACTAGTACAAAATAAAATCTGATGGCACCTCTAACGGTAACCTAGGAGCTACAGTGGGAGGTGAGATCATCAGGGATCACTTAGGCAATATTATTGCTTCCTATGTTGGACCTATGGGTATTCAATCTAAGAATTATTTAGAAGCTATTTCTATTCTATAGGGAATCAAGCTATTAAAATATTTTCCAAATTAATAATATAATCATTGAAGGTGATTCTTTGAATATCATTAATCACTTCAATGGTATTCATCCAACTAGTTGGACTATCTTAGACTTTATCCTAGAAAGTGTTAGCATATGTAGGACCTTATCTAATTACAATATTTGTCATACCTATAGATAAGGTAACTATGTGGTGGACTCATTTGCTAATATGTGGGTGATTAATAAACATCTTCAATTTTGGTATGCTCATGACCAAATCTTGAAAAATGCCAATGATATCATTAATACATAAAGGGCATTCTGATATGATTAGATTTGGAATGGAGGTTTTAATCACTCATATGATAGTTATTCATTTATTATAACTCACATTCCTTCTTCAAGATTATTTCATTAGCATTCTTTATTGGACTCCTATGCTCAATCCCTCTCTTAGGTTTTTGGCTATGAAAAAGAGGTGTGGGAGTGACCTATTATCTTTTTCTATGATCTCTTATGTTGTGAAATTTCTTCGTACACCATGGGTGGTGATCCATGCCATGTTGATCCCTTATGTTCACAAATTGGGAGGAAAATGAAGAATTTTAGAGGGATTTAAATGTGGGAGGATTCATAAGCTTCATTTAGAAGATTCAGGGACATGAAAACCATATTTCTATCTCTTTTTCCAATAACTACAGGAATAGGGTTTCTGTCTATAAAGGTAATACATTCTCTATTATTGAATATCTCACTGATTTTATCATCAGTATTATTAGGGATGGTTTAAAGTTTTATAGATATAAATTTGACAAGGTTATGGAGGAGAAAAGACTTCTTGAGGGTTCCATGATTAATGCCTTGAATTTTTTCAAAGTTGGTATTGTTCATTCCTCTCTCCCTGGTCCTTTTGATGAAGTGGTTGGTATGCTAGTGTAATATGTGACTTTGGAGGGTAGGTACAACACTATGCCACTTCATCATCTTGTCCTTCTAAAATACTTCCATAAGGGTTGCAGGTTTAGTCTTCCTTATTATATTTTACATTCTATGGAAGTCTCTATTCTTGATTTTTAGTCACATAAGTGTACCTTGCCTCTTAATGAAGGGGTTATTTTTCTTTTACATCATCACTACCACATTGTTTTAACCAACATTCCATTTTGTTATATTCCTCCCCCTCCCCCACCTAAACATCCTACCCAAAGAAGGGTAAAGACTAGGAATATTATATCTCTTACCTCAGATTATCCTCCCCCAAAGAGGGTGCTTAGAAGTAGTGATAAAGGCAAAGGTTCAATTTCTAACTCTCTCAAGGGAAAGGAAATTACCATTGCTGACAGTCTCCTTGATATGGGACATGTTACTATGGAGTCTGATCCTTCTCACCATAATTTCAAGGATCTTGGAATAAAATACCAAGTTATGTAGCTATATGAAATGACCAAGGAGATTAGAAATGATTTTACACAACTCAAAAAAAATGTTGATAAAGGCAAAAAAGTAGGTGGATAATTCATCCCTTTCTAGGACTAAGATCGAAGATATTTCTAGAAAAATAAAAGCCCTAAAAGACACTATGAATCATATTAAACATAGGTATAATGATCATTTGTCCATGAAATAGGCCATTTTGGAGTTTTTGGAGTTTCAAGTTAGGTAAGTTTGTACCCTTAGTCACTTACATCTGGGATTGTGGAAGGGTGGCATTGAGAAAACTTATGCTCTTACCATAATTGACATGATAGATCCTTCTCCAACTACTACCCTAAATATTTTCAATGCTTTGGAGGGGATCAAGAATAGTTTTAGTAAGTTTAGCAAGTGAATATTCCTTTTTTTTGATGTTGGGAAGTGTTTGTTGTTTTGTAGCTTTGGTGTTGTTTTCTATCAGGGTTCTCCCTATTGTTGTTCTTTCTTATTTTTCTGGTTATTAGTTATTTTATATAGCTAGGTGTTGGTATGCATTCTTTTTTGAGATATTTTATAATTTATCTATATTTTGAGCCCTTTTTATTAGGTATGGTCACTTTCAAAACCATTTATCATTAATAAAAAATGAGTTATAAAAACAAATATCTCTCTATTTATCACTAAATCAAATGTTTCATATAATATAAAAAGATGTTATGATTATAATATAATAACACCACTATGGATATGGTCCACCCTACTCATCTAGTGGATGATCCATACTGCCCATTGATACCTAAGACTATCCTTTATGAATGGTGCACTATAGTGACTCTATGCATGAACATAGGCCTTCTAGTTGTCCTTGTAGACTAGCCACCTAGGCTTGAACATTTATGAACTCTATATATGTTTCCATATGATTATCCACTCATCATACATTTTTTCCATGACAATATCTCTTCACCACCCACTTATAGTGGTAACTATGATGTATCTTCTTATCTCTATAGCTCTCATGTTGCCTCACAAACCAATCATAACCAACTAGTATACATTTGGGTAGATGATAGTACATGATCAACCATATCAATAGTGTCATGTTGTAAAAAACACATCATCCAAAATATCATGGTGTTTTTCTTGTACTATCATAGATAATTTAAACTCTTCCTCTATAGTATCTACAAAACACAAACCATATGTATATTAGATATTACATATATACCTCTAAAACATATATAAAAACAAATATATTTCTAATATTTCAAACTTAAACAAATATGAAATAAATAAAAAATGCAAAAAAATTACCAATAATAGTCTCCCCATCAACACATCCACCAAGTACATCCATTGGAACATGCCTCTTAGTTGACATAA
Source organism: Torreya grandis (assembly GCA_037957365.1). Lineage (NCBI taxonomy): Eukaryota > Viridiplantae > Streptophyta > Pinopsida > Cupressales > Taxaceae > Torreya > Torreya grandis. The sequence goes on along the minus strand of JARHVA010003374.1, from coordinate 1,744,366 downwards.
AACAAGGCTAGAGAAAAAAACCATGTCATTATCTACTCTAAACTTGTCAATCAATGGAAAAACTTTGTGTAGGATACACCATATGATATACTTGATAATCTACCTCTACTTATGGTTCTACATCCTCATGCATATCCACCTACATCTACACCCACTGATGTCTCCATTATCATGGTGCTTATAGTGGTAATTGTAACACATTATGTGGCATAAAAATCACCACCTCCATACCCTCCTCCATAATCACTACCTCTTCCTCAAATAGTCTATCCTCTCTCTTATGTTGTAATAATCATCTTGTCTAAGGTCTAACTTTACATGGTTAGATAATAGGTAAATCTATTATAACCCTTACACCTCCACTACTCCTCTACTCTCTTGCATATTGTTCCCTATTTATTGAACTAATACAAGTGGAAATCTTAGGTGACTAGGTAGGAAAACCACATGATGTGGCTCTAACCACCAATTATAATGTCAATTAATCCAAACATGGGATAGTCCATGAAAATTAGTTGGCCATGAAGGCCAACTACCTACAATACCTATATATGGATTCCAAAGAATATGTCCTCATTTCAAAGTCTACAATGTTGGAATATTAGGTACAACCCATAATACATGGTCCTATCTCTATCTCAAAACATGAGGTAACATATCATCTATAACATGTGGAAATACAAGTAGGCAATACATAATAAATATCTCATAAATCTAACTACTATCTAAAATCATAGGTTCATAGTCATCTTCCCTTATGAAAGAATTCTTTACATATCATGCAATAAGTACACCAAAATATATGTCATACATAGTGTGCTACTACAATATATACCAAAAAAAGATGACCACATATAATGAAACCTTCCCATCTGACTTATGATAGATCACATGAGCTATCATAAATCCAATAATGGCCTTCTATATATCTGTAATGGTTGATATACAAACATTAAATATACACACTCATAAGCCATAAAATACCTCTTCAAACTAGTCACCAATAGGGCTAGGGCTCATCTCTTAGGATCTTTGTCACAAAAATCACAAATCAAAAGAGTGCCTATAATAGGAAGTCCAAGAATTACATGGACATCCTCTAGGGTGATACCAAACTCAATAGTATCACCATCAACCACCCATTTGAAAGTGTTTATTAGCCACTCACATGATCCTAAGAACATGATGACTAAGTCAACACTCAATGAGATATGATACATTTCCATGATCCAAATGAATATCCATGAATTCAAGGTCATGATCATCATATGTCAATCTCTCTAATAAAACAAGGTAACAATATTACATCCACTAAATTTGAGAGTATCTATTGCCTCATCAAATTATCAAATAAAAAAGCATTTATTAGTCCTCCAAAATAAATAATAGTCAAGTGACATCATTAAAATTTAATAATAAATGAAAATTAACTACGTCATCAACCAATATGAACATTTTATTTACTTTTTACACTACACAAACCACATAAATAACTATGTTGGCCAAAAACTAATGGCTATACTAAATTGGCCACATAATTAGCTATGTTAGCCAAACATAAATTTTATATTAAATTTATAGGTATTTAACTATGTTGACAACTATTATAAATAAATCTAAATTATCCACTTCATATGAACTCATCCACCCAACATAACTATGCCATCCACTATATACTATGTCAACTAATTAATTATACTACATTGGCCAATTAATACAAAGTTAGTCACTCTTTTAAACTACATCGACCACCTAAAAATAATACTTAATTGATTACAATGTATGAATTCAACCCCTCAAATAATTTTCAACTAGATTAGGATGATTATACATAGTCAGCCAGTTATTGATAAACTACATGAGTCTATTGCTACACAATCGGCCACCCTAATTAACCTATTTAATTCTAACTACATCAGCTTGGCTACTACCATTTAGTTATCATTATTATTTTTCATTTATTTATCATTAATTCCTTAGGCATTAATGACCTTTTTCATGCCTACCCATTGATCATCTTAATTTCTAGTCTACCCTAAATTCTTTTGGGGAAACATTCACGACACAGATTAAACCCCAACACCTAATTTTTCAAATATATTTATTTTTTCAATTAAAATTGACAAAATTTCAAAATGTAGTAAATTCCATACTTGGATCATGTTATTCATAACCATTATGTGTCCTTTACCTTATATTCCCTATCTCCATACCATAGTCTCTCTCATCACTCCTTTTGGTCACATTGAGCTCTAGTTCTCTAAAAACAGTAAATTTACAAATGAAAAGTTCAAAATCCTATTTATATTTCAAAATTATAAATTATATATATATATATATATATATATATATATAATTTACCAAAAAAATATTGTTTTAATCATAAATATGTTTCTACAATATCTTTATCAAAACTATAAAAACTTTTAGAATCCTAAAAACATAGAGAATGTTTCTATACCTAAATCACATTTTTGCTGAATTTTATATTATTTTTTAGGTCTGCCTAATGTTTTATACATTAAAAACATCTCCTTTATTCTTATGAAACTTATATTATATAAGGTAAGTGAAGGTATATATTTTTTATTTATTTACTTTTATTTATTTGTAGCTATTTACTGCACTTTATTAATCTTAATGTTGTGTGTTGTTATGTTATTTCTCAAAGCACCATTCCATGTTATAGCTATAAACACACATTTTTGGCCACTTTCATACTTAAATTGAGATTCATATCATTTTATAGCACATGACACAATCTAAACCTAGAAATCACTTTAATAGCCCAAATTGATCTACATAAGGTATTTAATTGTTCAAAAATGTGATAAGGCTTGGTTATTTAGAGTATTAACCTATATGCACTAATAACCTATTTCCATTTCAACCCTAATCAAATTATAACCTATTATTTTGATATTCTTGGCATGTTGAGCTATTAATTCTTAACATTTAAAATAATTTCCAAAAGCCAAAAGGCACTAAGTAAGATTAATTAACAATAAAATCTCAATTAACCTACCCGAGTAAAAATTCCAAGTTAAATTAGTGAATTTCATTTATCAAAAAAGGAATTTTTATCCAAATATTAAGACAAGGTCAAAGGATATAATAAAGTGATCTATTAATTCTTAAAAATACCCAAAAAGGTGAGTCACAACCTCACAAATATATAAAGTGAGTTGTCATAGCTCATAAATATCTGAAAATAAGTTGTCAGGAATTCATGAGTGTTTTAACCTGACCTAGGGTTAGGATGACTCAACCTAGGTTATTTTAGACTTAACCAAGGTAGGAAATAAACCTAACCTCCCTAGGGTTATATTTAATTTTGAGACCTATAAATATAACTGCACACACCATACTCAAACAAGATTTTGCATGTAAAGTTAATATATAGGAATTCATTCATGAAGCCATCAAAGTAAGTTATAGTTCCAATTTGATACTAAGATTCATACCAAGCCAACCCAAACTTATCAAAATGACAAGTGTCTATTGGATAAGTGTTACCAACATGGATAGAAATTTATAGAAGTATATAATAATACCATTGATCAAGGATGAACATCTACTATGCTAATAATTGGAAATCAATTTTTATAAGGGAGCAAAAATTATTTTGTTTTTATATTTATTTTGTGATCTTATTCATTATGTTATGCTCTACCTAGTTCTTAGGAAAGAGTGTTGAATTTCATTACATTATTATGCATGGATTTTTATTATCTTCACTAAGAAGTAACCAATCAATATTTGTGTACTCTTTAGACTCTTAAGATTAAATAGTTATGTGACACATAATGATATTTTAGTGGGAAATATGTATACATAATAGTTTTAAATTTAAAATTTACTAATGTTTTCTCTCTTTTAAGAACCTATTGAGTCTTAATCTCTCTGATTGTACTTATTAAAGGGTGCACTAGAAAAGGGGTTGATAGACCTTAGGTTCTTTACAAGATTATTGGCCCAAAAACCATTACATAAAACCACTAAAAGATACTCTTATCCAATTCCCTAAGAAATAAAAATACACTTATATACATCCCTAATAAATTTAACTTCCAAAATATTCCACGCCTAAGTAAACGCCCTTTTACACTTTTTTGCTAATAGGTTGAGCTGGTCAACCTTGTTGGGAATCTAACACACATTATAGAACTCTCTCAGCCCAAGTTGACCAAGTTTGAGTCCTAACAGTTATATTTAATTTCAAACAAGATCAACCCTATTAAAATTTTTAGCTAAATTATTGGGAGGGTTTGGGATCAATCTTTGGTTATAAATAACCCATTAAATTCAATTTTAAATAGAGTATAATTCAATTGTGCATCATTACAACTAGAGAATATACTTATATTATCATTTGAAGATTTCATTTCTTAGGTTTTTGTCTTGGATTAGTATCACTTATATTGTGTATGTCTTGGATTCATAGGATAAACATTTTAGCCTATAGCTATATTTTTTTGATCCTTAAAATCCATAAAAACCTCTTATAAAACACCATTGGCCAATGGAGAGATTGAGGCATGATGTGCTCACTTCAATAAGGTATGTATACTTCTATACCTTAATATTTTGATAATTGCATGTTGTATAACTAATGGATTGAATTTTATCTCCCATTAATTAATTTACTTATATATTATCTTTAATATAATTATATTTGCTCTTTTATTATCTATTCCGTTTATGCCACAAGATTTTATGAGCACTAGATTAGCTTGTATTCTTATTTAATAAACTAGTTAATTTTAAATTATCACATTATAATACCTATCTATGGTTATTACATGATGACATTTTACTAGAGGCCTTGGAAACCTCTCATTTTCCATTTGTTTAGTAAGAGATCCCTTAGGTTTAGTTCATCTATAATTATTCATGATCGTGATATAAGAAAATATTTCTAAAAAGATTGTTAGTTTTTTACCTTTTCCAAGATTGATTATTACTTAGCAGAATAATTTGTAGATATATCTTATTTAAGTTACATACACCTAATATTTTTGTTCCTTCATTTTTTTCATCATTCCCATAACCTCTTATTCCCCCCATGGTCACTTACCAAAGGAAATCCAAATTTATTCTAGCCTCCTCCAAAATTTAATGGTTAGAGGAAAGACCACCTTTAGGTCTTATTACTCCAAAATACCTCTTGATGAGGAATAAATAGAGGAAGAGAAGCATGGGTGTGTAATATCACTAGTTGACTATTCTGCACATGAGGAAGAAGTAAATACAAAAGTAATGATGGGACCAAAACAAAAGTTGAGCATGTAAGGAGACCAAGGTGAGATAAAAGAGGAAGTATAATTAAAAAAGGCTAAATCAATGATCTTGGTAAGCTTGCAAGAAGAATAAATACTAGATGAAGCATTAAGCCAACATATCCACATTAAGAAACAAAGACAAAATACCAATAAAGTAGTATTTTATCTTACTTCTTATATTTTTTTTTTAGATACTCGAGTTGTAGATTTTACACATACCATTCCAAAGCCACCATTGTCTAGTTTAATTTATTCTTCCATTATTTTGACATCATCCCCAATAATAACTCCAAATAAGCAAATACATTTTGTAAATTTAGTTTTAGTTTCCATTTTCATCCATAAGGAGCATGAGTCCCTCCAATGTCTTTAGTTTAATTAGAATTATAGTTTCCATAATCTACACCTATACAATGAACCATAATAATAGTTGTAAAAACTTAAGGATTAACCAAGTATTTAGCTAAAGTCACTCCTCAAAGAGAAACCTTAGGACAAAACATAACTATTCAACCACCCTTCTAGTTCCTTAATTAGATAAGTTCTTAATTATCACCTCTACTAATAACTACCCATGCAATTATCACTCCACCCTCTACCTATAAACACCCAAGCCAATCATAATAAAAATGGAAACTTATTATTCCCCATTAGATTAAATATTTTCAATTATAAAAAGATGAGAGACATAATTTGGTCATCACTGAACTACCTACAGTCCCCACTTTTTTTGATAGTCAAAGTCAAAAAATTCAAAAGGTGAGGAAGAGGAAGCTAGTGAACATAAATAAAAGGGAATAAATAGAGTTTTAACAAAGGGAAAACCTATTTCCCTTGGCTAAAAATGCACAAATGATTCCAATTAACCCAATATAAGATTTAAATTATTTTTATTCTTTTATGGATTTGACTAAAAAAGTAGTGAAGGAAATATAAAATAGTAAGGAGGCATAGAAAAAGCTACTATAGAGACATATTATCCACACCCATTAGGATATTATAGATAGTGTATAGAGTGTATACACAAGGATGTACAACATTTTTAATAATATTCATTCCTTTAGGAGATAAATTAGCCTAAGAGGATAAAGGTGCTTAAAATTTGGCACCAACTAAAAAAATTTGATAAAAAGTGTAACGTTTTGGTCCAGTGTGCCAAACTCAATACATTCAATCATTTGAACTTGATATCTATCTAATATGTTTTATGATCCATAAGTTAGGTGTTTTCTAAAAGGGATGTTTCTCATAACTACAATACATAGATGAAGGATTTGATGGGACATTTTACAAGCCATGAAAATGTGTCCTTATAAATTTTTAGATATATGAGGGTCACATATGTGATAAAATATACTATATATTTAGTAAATAGGCCCAATTTTGAGATTATCCTTAAAATAACTACATATAGATTAAATATGGAAGTTGAGGAAACAATATATAAGATTAATGATGATAACTTGCAACTGATAATTTTTTATAAAGATAGAGCAATGAAGGATGAAGACTTTGGAGTAGAGTTTAAGATTATGAAGGTAGAACACACAAGGTTGATGGATAAATACATTAAAATATTTAATCTTGACATACTTAATTTGGATATTATTAATAAGGAGTTTGAGATAACACATGCAGTATTTGAAAAACTCAAAGCCATAAAGGGAATGGTAGGGTTGTCACTGATAACATAGGAAAATACAAGTGATACCACATAATTATAGGTTCCCAAATTATATATATATGTATTAATGCATACTTTAATATATCCAATTTTTATCGCTCAAGGGGCTATACTGACTACTTCTATCTCCACAACTACCACTCAACCATTATCCTCCTTTTATGATGCCACATCAGCATGAATCTAAATATGAACATGTATTTACATGTTTCAATTAAGTTGTAATTGATAGTCCCTAATTTATTTGGTGCACATGAACACATGCACACATGTGTGCACACACACATCATATTTTGGTCGAGGGATCTTATTTGTGCGATCATTTTTATACATGCATGCTCTGCATTATTTGGACATAGTTATATTATTAGATATTTATAATAAGACTTTTCTTGGAGGATGAGGCATCCCATATCCAAGCCAATATATATTTGTATCCTCCTAATCCCAAAGAGAGGATAAATTTAGTTATTAAGATTACTATTAAATTATATGTATTGTTCTGTAATTGGTCATGATGTGAAAATATTATTCTTCTCAAAACTTATGAATCTTACAATAAGTTCCATCCAATTTTAATATTAATATTTTAATTTTGAAAGAGTTTTATTTTAATATAATTATTCATATCATGTTATTTCTAATTTGAATGCCTTTTGTGTAATAACGATAATCTCCTTCTGTAGATGTACAATTTTAATCTCACAAAGACAAAATATTTGATTATATTTGCTAAATTTTATTGTATTATCATTCCCTTTAAATCTTAACTATGTTTGATTATTTTTATGATTACATTATCTTTAAAAAAACATTAGATCCTTTTCATCTTGTATGGTACACAAACCTTATTTCCTACCCTACGTTTCTTTATTTTTTTAGTTTATTTTAGTCCTAACCACCTTAGGATAGATCCATAATCAATAAAACCATATAAATTAGATATATATTCATACAATATTTTATCCATCTAAGGTAAATAAATACTCCACTCATCATTATTATACCAACAGGTTGATTACAAAACCTAATACCCCACAACTTGTGCCTTAGAGTGAATCTCTCTTCATTGATCATGAAACACTGGAGGTTACCTTGTAAGGTTACATGGTGTGCATAAAATCCACATCTATAAGAATTTATCTAGTGCTAAAAATAGGGACCATTTTTATTTTATTTGAAATAGATCACTTGATTTGCACTCAATATAGTCATAAGATTAACTAGGTCTACCTTAGATACTAACTTGTTATATCTACATTTGGAAATCCATAAAAACATTATGTCAGATAAAGGTTTATTAAGAGGACCCCAAGATCAATCATACTCTCCAAATAGGCAACCTCATCTTCTTCTATGCCTAATGGCCAAAACATGGCTAACCAATTGTGATATTGTCATCCCTAGAGACATACCGAATCTATAAAAAAACCCTAAAATGTTTCTCCCTTTATTTTCTCTATCGAGAGGTAGGAATGATAAAGAACACATAAAGTATTTTAAGACTTATTTTAGAATACTAAATGTAACCCATAAATACTTAGCTTATAGGCTCTTTCATTTTACATTTCAATATGTTTCCTATGACTAGTTATTTAATGTTCATCAAGGTTCAATTATGTCTTGGGATCAATGTCAAAAAACATTATTGGCTTATTTGGATAAGTCACCAGTGAAAGTGTTGTATAGAAACAATTTTCAAACATGAGAGTAGAAACAAATAAACCAATTCAAGCCTTTAATGTAAGATTTCAAAAAATGTACAATTAACTTACAAATGTCTATAAACTTACTAAGGTGTTAACCCTAAAAATGTACAAGAATACCCTAGAGCCTATGACTGTTGTCTTTGTCCATAGAGCTATTAATGTTGATATGTTACATTTGGCCTATGTTGAAGCTATTAGTATTGATAGACAATTAAATCTTCAGTTGTAAACACCCAATCTAGGTTGTATTTTTCTAGTCCTTAACCCAATTTAAACTACTAATCAAAACATTGTGGTTCAAACTTAGAACTAAGGGTACACTCAATTAGCTTTAGGACATGTTCCACCTAACCAAAATATCATCTTAATAATAAATTATGTGTCTACACCTAACCTAGTAGATTTGAACTAGTCTTTGATACCAGTTAATACAATATTACACAAGGTATTGTTGCTGATTCTAAAAAATTAGAATTGGATGCCATATAGTGAATGGCATATAATTTGAGAAATGAGTTCTTAGTATATATAAGTGAATGGGAAACACCATGGGGAATAAATATAATCATAAATTTGAATTTAATAGGTATAATGGACCTTTTAAAATACTTGTAAATAATTAAAAGAATTAGCTACCCAAAAAGATGTCAAATATAAACACCTTGGAAGAAACACTTCCTAATTGGTGTTGAGTTTACAACAAAACACAACATGGTGAGCTACACTACATAGAGTTTTTCAATGATTTTTAGATATTCTAAAAGGAAATGGATAGATAATAAGTCTTTGAAAATCAACCAAAACCATAATCATCTACTAATATATGTCCTATCATAGCCATGGTAATTGAGACATATGACTTGCCATTACAAGTGGAGGATGATAATGAACCTAAGGATAATATATATGAGATCCATTATTTCCATTAGTTGTAGAGGAATAATTATAATTTGATGAGTAAACAACTTGTTATTACCTCCACATCGTTAAATAATAGTGTTACTACTCCTTTATATATTAAGGATAATAATAATCTACCCCTTTCAAAAAGGGACAATCAATTGAAGAGTGTAAATCCATAAAACCAAGGAGGGTATAATATTGTTGAATATATGAAGAATATAAATGATGATATCAATCTTCATGACTGAATAGAGTGAGTTACTACTCAAATAATTGAATGAGAGATCATATAGTGATAAATAAAAAGATGCACATAAAACTGTGGTTGTTTTTAAATACAAGCCTAAAGTACCACATTTTTTGTTAACCATCAAAATTTTGAGAAATAATGTGCATAATTTTTTGGTTTACTTAGATATCTTAGCCAATGTGATGCCTACAACTATATGTAAGAAATAAGGTTCAACCCTAGATAATTCAAAAAGAGTGATCCTACAATTGGATAAGTCTTATGTCCTATGTGTTGGATAACTAACAAATATCCACATACAACTCTCATATAAGCCACATGTATAAGGATACATAGATATTATGTTTATCAACATTATAGAATCTTATGGCTTGTTGTTGAGTCATAATTGGTAAAAGACACTGAATGGGTACATGACCATAAATTTATCACATATGTGGTTACCTTGGAAAGGTGTATCCAACCAGATCTTAGTAAGCAGAGAACCAAATATGAATTACTCATTGAGACCAACACCACCCCCACCCTCCCCCCCCCCCCCAATATATTTTTTTTGAAAAAGGGACCCTTGTAATTATTTCTAGAACCTCTATATTCTAGAATAAGTGTGAAAGATTATTTGATCTTGAATTTTAAAAGGTAGGTCAATCTTAAAAAAGACATGAGTTTTGGTATATCTGATTATGATCATATGTTAAGGATTAATGCTGTAAATAATCATCTTAAAGGTGATTAATTTTAGGTTTCATGGAAGAAGTCAAGGTTCCCAAGCACTAAACCCTATGGGTTTGAATTTAAACATTCACAAAAAAATCTAGCGAGAAATTTTATACATGATCAAGTTTTAACATAAAGTTCATGCACTTTTATAGATCTAATGCTTTATGCTTATTTAGTAGATTTTATCCAATGCTACATCAAGATTGAAGTCTTTTAGAAAGGCATACAGTTAATGATTTGAGTCCTAGTAAACATCCAACAGTGATCGCTTAATCATAGGTTTTAATCTAATGGTCCAAATTAAAGCCAAAGTTGCAAGAACTCTTGAGGGATTTACATATGGCATTCAATTATTGGGTCAATAAATTTCATTATATTAAATTTGATAGGTTTTCTCTTGTTATTTGACAATTGTGAGAATGTATTTGATGTGATTGAACCCATTAAATTTAACCTAGATAATCCCCATACCCTTGGGAACTCCTAAGGGATTTACAAGTGACATTTAGTTATTAGATAAATAAATTCCATTATCTTAAAATTGATAGGTTTGTTTCCATTATTTTATATCTATGAAGATGTATTTGATGTGATCTAACCCATTAAATTTAGACTAGACAATCCTTGAAGCCTTAATAACTCTTGAGGGCTTTACAAGTGGCATTCAGTTATTGGATCAATAAATTCCATTATATTAAATTTGACAAGTTTTATCCTATCATTTGACATCTATGAGGATGTATTTGATGTGACCAAACCAATCAAATTTAACCTAGACAATTTTTAAAGCCTAAACAAAGAGAGAATTTCTAAAGAACCTTTTAAGAAATTCCTAAAAATTTTATGTAGGCAAACATAGCATATAAAGACTTTAGCCTAAGTCATTTTGTGTTTTTAACATAAAATTCTAAATGTAGTCTTTAATCCTAAGTTTCATATAATCAAGGAACTATTTAAAAGGTAATAATCTTACATGATCCAATGGTAATCACTTACTCACTGGATTCGATCCAATAGTGTGAAGAAGTTGAGGACTTTTCAAAGGCCTCATGAGATTGAAACATGACACAATTAGTGAGCTTAAATATTAAAGGAGAAATGAAATGCAAGGATAGGGATTCATATTTTCAAATAAAAATAAAAAGGGCTTTTAAAAGCAAATAGCTAGCCTTCAACTAGAATTTATGAAATTTTTCGTGAAAGTCATGGAACCCTTCCACATAAGCTCCACATAGGTATGGAATATAAAAATAAAATATATCCTATGCTTGGTAATGTAAAAGACATGAGAATGAGGTCCCATCAAATTTAAGGCACATATGAAATAAAGATATAGATATTTTAGACCCTGAGTCCTCTATAAAGGACTTAAGTTAGTTCAATTGATCACATATCAATAAAAGTAAGTGCATCTTGAATTCAAATTAAGTTCCTTAGTGAGATATTTATTTTCATCAACTACAATTTAGTGTTATTAATGGTAGTAGGCAGGCAATAGATGAAAATTGAAGTAGAGCTCTATCAAACTTTAAATGGTGAAGGAAGGGTCTTTAGAGACACAAAGTTAGATTTGAAATACTTGAATATACATATAATAAGGAATTGGTCTGAATTATTACTATTTATAGAGGATTTGAAACTAATTTTCCAAGTGGAAAAGAGGAATGCTAAGGTGTACCAAAGATATAAGGACCTAGTATCAATTCAGCTAGTAGGCCTTCACCATGTGGCTGCTAAACCAGAGGTAATGTATTACATCAACCTTATTATTCTTATTTTTGTTGACTATAGAATAAATGGGGAATAGATTATTCATGAAGGGAGTACCAATAAAGTTGCATGTATAGCTCCCATGGCCTTTGAGGCTTACTATAATCTCCCTTTGCCTCATGTCGATTTCCCATCCGTAAGAGAATGAACAAATTCCCAAAACATGGATTTAGTCCTCTCACCTTGATTAATCCAAGGTTCCCATGTTTTTAAGTCCCCTAATGGTGAGATTATTATTTCCTGATTTAGGGAAGACATTAGGGTAGTTATGACCTTATTAAACAGAGCCTTTGGTGCCTCTTCTACTACTTATTTGAGTAAGATTTGGGTATCTTATGTCCATTACATGTTACTTAACCCCTCCCATTAAATACCTAATAAGTTTTTTCTTGCACAAAAAATTTATAGACATCATGAGAAATACCTACAAGGAATTCTTTATGATGTCTTACCTCTTGGATTCACTTCTAGCCTCTATTAATTTCCTTGGCATCTAAAATTGGTCCCCTGATGGTAAAACTACCATTTCCCATCATTACTCCAAATTGCATATACTTAAATATATGAACCACATGAAATTCATATGTGATGGTATATTCATAGTCATTTTTGAGGTAATCACTAATATCTTTATGCCCAAGCTTCATCCTCTATTTAAAATACAAGTGGAGACAATGGGGGATGTGTGGTTCTATCTAGATTACACTATAACAAGGATAGAAGGAATCATGGTCCAACCATATAGATTGCTATATATGTTCTCAATAAGCTTGTAGAGAAAGAATTTTCTTATCAAATCATCTATGGAATGGATTGGATATGCAAAAATAGTAAGAAGGCTCAGGTTCATCTATTTCCACTAGACATTGGCAGAATTATAATCAAGGTTTAGAAACAACTAGAGATCATGGTGGTGCATAGGAACTCTTTTGATTTACACTTGATGGCCTTAAGATGTGGGACCCCAATGATAGAGTGGCTAACCATATTTAGGATAAAAAGGTCCTAAAGACTAAGTACAAACATCAACTAGGTGTGAGAGATGGTATTTATATAGAGGCAAGGAACTTTGAAGAAGTCCTATCCAGGGTTAAAAATTACAACATCAAATTAGAAGATAGGCTAGTAAATGACAATAAGACCTCAAGAGAAATATGGAAAATACATCCCTTACATTATCACTTATTATTAAGACTATCTAGGATTGCACATCAAGAGCCACCTATTAGAGGATAATCTTTTGAGAATCAATAAAGAGAATTGGATAGAGTCACCCTAGGTTGGGCAACTTAAGGATGTAAAAATAAAAGGTAAAGATGTGATTCAAGACTTCAGGATAGAGCATATAATTGGTAAAGGTCCCCATATTTAGGTGTCCCCACTAAGGCCTTCTTCCCTAGTAGAGCTTATTAACATGATTGCTTTAGAAATTAGAGAAATAGTGGAAAGTTTGCTTATTAACATCAAAGCTACCTATGGTTTTGATAAGGAAGAGGATCCATTTGAGGAAGTAAATAAATAATTAGTTCCATTAGATGGAGGAAAGAGATAGGAAGAATTAGCCTTAGTTCCTCTAGCACCAAGAAAGAGGCCTAGGTTAACTTTCACTCACCCTACTAGTGAAATTAACCTCTTTAATGATGATAATACTACTTATGGACTAATTATTCCTTATTTGTTTGTTTATGGGAAGTTTTATAAAATCCCGTCTCTTTCTCCTTCACTAGCTTTGGCTCAAGTTGACATGGATGTTTAGGATAATGTCAAGGCTTATATTCAAGATATTCTAAATAGACAAGTAGAGAGAAGGACCTAAATCCTTTACAACAAGAAAAACCAGGGAATTGACACCCTAGGAGCATTTGGGAGTTCAAATATAGAGATTATTGAATATCCATAGGTAAAGGAGTCATAGATATATCAAATCTTGAGAGATTAGTGACCAAGAAGGTTATTATTGGTACTAGAGAGTTCACCTTTCAAAATTTGGAACCATTTATAGGCTTAACTCCTATTCTAGGTCAAGCAGTAGGGCAACATCCTATATTTCAAGAATATGTAGCTAGTATGGTATTGGCCCAATTAACAATGACCTTGGTTGGATTTTAGGGAATGAAATAGAATATTCTCAAATTACAGAAAGAAAAACAAGATTTAGAAGATCAAGTCCTCCTTTTAATTCTTGAGAATATATTGCAAGCACTGAATAAATCTTTGATGGATGCATTTAAGAATTTGAAAAGCATCAAGCTTAGATTGAGTACTTTAAACCATCAAAATAAAATGGAAAAAGCCTTAATCACCTAATGATAGGATTATCAAGCTCAAATGGAGGATCTCATCAAGGTACATTAGACAAACCAGGCCTTGGATTTCAAGATTATCAAACTTAGACATCTAGACATCTTCATGGAAGTTTTGATGGATAAACAAGAGGATTTGATCACTTGGAGTAATGATGTCAACAAATTCATCAAGAGAGACATAGGCTTGGTAACCTAGATTGAGAAAATTTTGGGGAATCTATTAGATAACCCTTCTCAAACCACTACTTTAGGCCTAATTAGTGATGAAGAATTCAATAAAAGAGATGGTGTTGACATCCAGGACATTAGAGATAATAAAATGCATTCAACCAAAGACAACCAAAAGATCATTGATATCATTATTTATATATGAAAGAAAATTAAAGAAGCACAATGTATCAAGGTACTTGTATCTCTGGCTGATAATGAATTTGACAAGTTAGTAGATCGATAAGAGGATTATCTAAAGAAGGCTATGTGGATTTTGAACTAATAAAAGAGCAATACACTAAGGTGAAATACTTCCTTAGACAGGGCTAATTGAAGGGCCCACCAATGAAATTAATAAAAGAATATTCTTTTTGTAAAATATATGCTAGTGTGTAAGCATATACTCTTTCTTATCAAGTTGACATGTGACCTTCCACATTTTATCTTTATATCAAGGATAGTTGTCCTTATCTACATGTGGATATTTTGAAGGTTAATTGGTTAACTACTTATGTTTCCTATAAATAGTCAGATGGCTACCATTTGTAAATGATAGTTTTTGAGAAATTTTATACTAGGAGTATTTAATACTACTAAGGAATATTGAAAAGCTAATTTGTATAGTTTTGTTAAATGCCCATGCTACCTCTCAATTATAGATAGTCATCTTGAATTTGAATGATTTTTATTATTTTAAATTACATTCTTTATCATAGGGTTGCTAATTTTTTGTAAATGCTAAATTGATTGTAAAGATCTCAAGTATACTTCATTTTATTTACTTTGTATTTGGATGTACTTTGGTTATTCAGATCATAATAGTAAATCTTTAAAGTAAATCTAGTTCTTAATTATGATTCATATTTTTCCTTTGAATTTTGCCTGATTTGTGATATAATTTGGGCTTATGTTGTTTTATAGCATAAATTGGTTCAAATGCATTCAAAGTAATTGGATTTTTTTCATAATATTTGAGATGAAAACTTGCAATCATGTTTCTTTCTTACTTTACACTTCTCTTTTCTTATTTTTATCAAGATTCACTCTAGCTTAAAGATCATTGTTAATACTCATTTAGTTTAGCCTATAAGTAATTGGAAATTATTAAATATCTAAAAAATTAAACCCTAGTGGCTCCCAACCACTAAATCAAACAAATATTTTGGATAGTTCTCATAATTTTCTTCTCTTCCACCATAGACATCATTGAATTGTCACAAACTACAACTCATACCTTGGATTTTTCAAATCTTAAAATGAGTAGTGTTCATCAACACTTAAGAGCACCTGTGGTACATTTTGAAGCATCAATAGGATAAGCTCCATTGGTGCTATAATGAGAGACCATATTTAAAGATAATTAATAATTTTCAGGTCTATTTGGTCAAAATTACTCTAGATTTTACATGATTATGTTTTTTTAGCATAAATTGTGTAAATATTGGTGACCTGTGTGGAAATATGGCTTTTGGTGCTAGGAATTTATTAGTATTTGGAGTTAGGATGGCTTATTTTATTCAAAATTGATAATTATTTGATAATAAGAGGTTTTTTTGAGTCATAATTTGTAAATATTGGTCATATTTGCATAATTCATTACATCGTTGAATTTGTTTAGTTAAATATTGATGTCCTTTATCCTCTTATGAACAAATTTTCATAAATTAAGCTTAGTGTGCATATTATTTTTCATTATTTAGAAATTAATGTGTTATACCATATTTTAAAATAGTATCCTTAATCTTCAAGCTATAATTACCAAGGATTAAGACCAGATCACATTCAAAGACTAGAGAACCCTTGCTCAAACTAGAAATCCATAGGACTAGGAAAGATAGAGGTAAGCATAGGTATTATAAATATCTACCATCATCACCTTTAAAATGGATTCCTATGCTTGATATTCATCCAAACATGGCATGGCTTGGAAGTTCTCCTATCAATATACCAAGTGTAGTTCATGATTTACCACATAATCCTAAAAAATATTTGCCAATATTTAGTCCAACTGGTATTACAATTGCTGAAGAATATGTTAAATATTTCAAAGCTACATTAGGATTTTTAAATGTTATTCATGAACATATAACATGTATTTTTTTCATGTTTACATTTAAAGATTCTATATATGAATGGTTCCTTAATTTGCCTGAGAATTGTATTATCTCATGGAATACCTTTGACACTATGTTTATTCATCAATTTGGAAAGAGCATAAGTCCTTATGTCATTTATCATCAATTTACAACTATTAAGAGAGATAAAAGTAAACCTATTAGTTCCTTTCATTATAGGTTCCAAAATATGTTTATTTAGACTATGGATCCATATAAACCTAATGAAGCTTTAGCTTTGGAGGTTTATAAAGATGTTGTTAACCTCATGACTTCTATGTTTTTGAAGAGAGCCCTTCCACTTATCATCACATTGGCTCAAGCCTATTCTAAAGTAGTGGTTATTAGTGACCAAATTCAACCCCAAGGACAAATGGCTTATTATATCCCAAATGTTAATCTTAAAATTCCTACATTGAACCTTTTCCCAAATAATAACAAAAATACTCTTGCATTAAATCAGCTCCCTACTTTGAATGTATTTCCTATTAGTCATGCTACCCCTAATCAAAATTTAGGTTTATTAAGCCATTAAGTTACCAATGTATATCATGATAATGACTAAAAGGCTTTAGTTCCTCTCAGTGGCATTAACACTAACCAAGGTCAAAATGCTAAGCTTTCAAAAAATGAGAATGACTTTATATTAAAAATGATATAAAAGCTTGGCATTTATTATTTGTATTTGTAAAAAAAAGTTGGTAATGTTAATGAAAAGTTTGGAAGAAACTTCACTTTCTAAAAATTCAAAAAGCTTGGGAATAGGTTTCAAAATGATAGTTTATATAATGACAAAGCTAATGAGCCTTCCTCTAGCAAAAAAAAAATTGGATATAAACCTCATTGATATTGCCTTACCAGATTACTGTAGGGTACATGCTACTTCCAAGCATGATGAGATTGATTGCATTGAGTTTATTAAAGCCTTCAAAGCTTTTCAAGAAGAAATTGACACATTTGAAGTGGTTCTAAATAAAGATGCTACTACAAATTCTTTTGAATCTAAACCATTTGACCAAGTACATATGGTGAAAACTTTTCAATTCCCTTTTCAAGAGGATAATGAGCCTGAGAATATTCTTGAGGAGATTCAAGCATTCCAATAATTTTTGAAGACATATCCTCTAATAAATATAGAAAAAAAATAACCATTGGCTACCTCTACCCCTCTTAACAATTACGGAACCCCTCCAGACACTGCATCAAAGAATAATCCTGAACCCCCTAAAGGAAGTTCTTCTAAGCCAACTATTGATCCTCCAAGAAAAAATAGATACAATATTGTGGAGGATATGAAAAGGATTAAATCCAATATTACTTTGCATGAGCTAACTCATATAATAGAATAAAGAGACTTACTCTTGGAATCTTTGTCCAAGAATATTAGGAATCCCCCTAATAATGATAGTGCAAATGCAATTATGTAAGTAATCAAAGTAGAGTCTCCTCCTTTTTTAATTACAGTAAGGGTATTTGGGAAGAATGTTCATAATTATCTTTTAGATTCTAGAGCCTCAACTAACATTATTCTTGATGGGATATGTGAACAACTTGGGTTAACTCCAATCAAGTCTAAAATGGTAGTCACTCAATTAGATAACTCTACAGTTAATTTTATATAAAAATTATTGAATGTGCATATACAATTAGCTAGTGAACCCAAGGTTTAACAATTCATTGATATCCAAGTGGTAGAAATTCCTAGTGCTTATGGATTGATTTTGAGTAGAGATGGACTAAGGCCTTAAATGGATATATGTCTACTGATTTCTCACACTTTGGGATTCCTTGGAAAGGTGTGCCAAATCAAATAAGAGAGGAAAGGGAACCTCAAATGAAATACATGATAATAGAATATAATGTTGTTAATGAAAGGGTAAATTTCCTAAATTTTGATTTGGGAGTTTTTACTTTGGAAATTAGAAAAGAGCTAGATTCTAAGAGTTCCCCTCTAATTTTTGGTTTGTGAAATTTATACATTGATGGTGCCAAATGAAAATTAGGGTCAAGAGCTGGTATTGTATTGATATATCCTTTAGAAAAGCAATACCTTGCAACTTATAAGTTTCAATTTCCTTGCACCAATAATTTAGCTTAGTATGAGATGCTCATACTCGGGATTTCAGTTTGCCATTAAACACAAAGTTAAATAACTCCTTATATATGGAGACTCTAAACTTATGGTTAACTAAGGAGTAAATAATAGTGCAAATTATCTTACTTAAAGAGATATAAGTTTAGGGTGTGGGACTTGATCGAATCTTTTGATGCCTTTAACATCTTAGCTATTCTAAGAGAAGAAAATAAAGTTTTTGATGCATTTACCTCTGTTGTAGCTAACCTCATACCTAATCATGATTCTCAAATAATCAATATTGAGCTAGTACCATGTCCTTCAATTCCTAACAATGTAAATCATTTCCATGTTTTTAATGATGGTCAACAAATCATAGATTTGTTAACTAATTCTAGAGATTTTGAAGCTCACATTATTGATGAAGTTGATGAAACTTTTCCTCATAAGGAAATCAATGGTAAAAACATCCAAGTGACAATAAGATACCTAAAGGGATGATTTGATTAGAAAGACTATTTGATCTTGACAAGATTTCTAAATTACCTAACCAACTAGAAGTAAATGGTAGAGATTATCATGTGATGAACCTTGGTCCACATGATCAGCCCCAAATGGTGAATCTAGGGAAGGCTTACACTAAAATGGAAAATAGAAAAACTAGAGAGTTGCTTACAAAATAGAAGGATGTAATTGTTTGGTCTTATGAAGATTTGAAAATATTTGACCTGAGGGTCATTACTCAAACTATAGCTCTTCAAGAAGGCTACAAACCTTTTAGATAGAAGCAAAGGCCAATCAAACTTATTTTAGAACCCATGATTTTTAAAAAAGTCAAGAAACTATTGGATTCAAGGATAATGTTTCCTATTAGACATTCCACTTGAGTGGAAAACCTAGTCCTAATCAAAAAAAATTATAGAGAAATAAGATTGTACATAGATTTTATAAATCTGAATAGAGCATTTAAAAAAGATAATTATCCTTTACCTTATCTAGACTAGGTTATCCAAAAAAAATTAGGATCTTCCATGATGTCCTTTTTGGATGTATTTTTTGGATATAACCAGGTGCTTATTTCTCTAGAAGATAGGATAAGAACAACTTTTACTACTAAACAGGGAACCTATGCTTACAAGAGAATGCCTTTTGGATTAATTAATTTAGGGGAAACATTTCAAAGGGCCATGGACCATGATTTCTAAGGTTTATTTGGAAAGTGTATCATTATATATATGGATGATCTTATAGTATTTTATAGAAATAGAGAGAAAAATTTCATACATTTGAGACAAGTATTTGATAGATGCAAGAAGTATGGTGTATCTCTTAACCCTATTAAAAGTATATTTTGTGTCATTGAAGGAAAATTTTTGGGACATGCCATTACCAAAGATTGGATTTATGTAGATCCTGATAGAGTAGAGGCCATCTCTAAAATTGGGTTGCCCAATAACTGAAAAGAACTTAAGTCATTCTTTGGCAAGATTAACTTTGTGAGGAAGTTTATTTCAAGCTTCATTGAGATTGTCAAACCTTTGAATGATATGCTTAAGAAATATGTTATAATTTCTTGGAATGAATAATCTAAGAAGGAATTAACTAACATTAAGAAGACAATCACTGAAGCTCCAGTCCTCAAAAGTCCTAATTTTTCAAAAGATTTCTATCTATATTCATTTGCTTCTGAGCATACTATGGCTACATTGTTAACTCAAAAAAATGATGGGAATGATCATCCCATAGCTTTCATGAGTACAAACTTAAAAATTTTAGAAGTGAATTATTCTATGATTGATAATAAATCTTATGCATTGGTAAAGCTAGTAAAATAATTTTGACATTACCTCCTTAGAAACAAGGTACATGCCATATTACCTTATCTAGCTACAAAACTTATGTTGAGTCAAAATGAGCTCGAAGAAAGAAGAGGCAAGTGGATGGAAATTCTACAAAAATATGATATAGAGATGAAAATAGATAAATTATTGAAATATTAAGGTTTATTTTAGATTATCACTAGTATTGACCCAAAATTCCATGTCATGCAAGTAGATCAATGAAACTTCTAACCCAATGAGTGGTATAACTCTATTATCCATTTACTTGTCAATGGTGTTTGTCCCCAAAGATTTATAAGAGAGGAAATGAGACCCCTGAGGCTCAAAGTAGCTCATTACCTCATCAATAATGGAGTCTTGTATAGGAGGAACTTTGAGGGAATTTATTTGAGATGTGTGTCTAAAGAAGAAGCAGCTTGGATTATGACTACCTTCCATGAAAATCTAGGAAGTGGACACCCTTTAGGAAGAACCATAGCTCACAAGAGTCTCAAGGCTATATATTATTGGCCCACCCTATTCAAAGATGCTTATAATCATGTGAGGTAGTGTCATTTATGCCATATATTTAGTACAAAGGAGCCAAAGGTAGCCATGCCTTTACAACCTGTGATGGTGGATAAACTTTTTGTATAATGGGGACTAGACTTTGTAGGAGTAATCAACCCCAATTTTTTTGAAGGTCATAATTATGTCATAATTATTGTAGACTATTACACTAGGTGGACTAAGTTAGTAGCCACTAAGCAATGTAGAATAAAAGAGGTGAGGAATTTCTTAGAAGAAAATATTTATACTAGATTTAAAACTCTAGTTTATTTGGTTTGTGACAATGGATCTACATCCATTTCTATTAAAATGATAGAATGGGATTATGACCCCAAAGTATTGCACTCAATTTTTCTTCCAATCAATACCCTCAAGGAAATGGTGTTTTTGAATCCACAAACAAAAATATGATGAAATCTATCACGAAATATATTAAAGATAGACCTAGAACATGGTATAAACTTCTTAAGTTTACATTATGGGTAGATAGAATCAGGATCAAACAAGCTCTTAAGGATTCACCATTTTTATTTGTATATGGTCAGGAGCCTATCTTTCACATCACCTTAAATTTACCTACGTTCACATTCATGCAATAATCCATGGAAGATATTCAAGAACTTGTTAATTCTAGGATATTAGACATCATTCAAATGGAAGATGCTAGAGAAAAGGCATTTACAGACTTTAGTAGACACTAATCAATCATGAAAATATGGTTTGATAAGAGATATAAAGTGAAGGTGTTTATGCAAGGAGACTTAGTCCTTCTTTGAGACAAAGCATCAAAACCTAAAGGTAAACATGGTAAGCTCACCCCTTTATAGATTGGCCCATACAAAATTGAAAAAATCTTGGCTAATAACACTTTTAGGTTGAAAGATCTCCAAAGATTAGACTCTACTTTACCCACCAAAGGGAAATACCAAAGGCATTACATCGTTGTTTCCCCATTGGGGGTGTTCATGGAGTGAATGTGTAAGATTATTAAAGTTAAAGTAGGTAGGCTAGTTATTTTCTTTTCTTTCTTTGTTTTTGTCCATGTTGGGCTTGTATATATTTGTTTATTTGTGTTTTGTTTCTTTTTCTTGCTTGTGGTGTTCCTTGGTTGTGGTAAAGTCTCTTGGTATTATTTTTTGGTTTAGAATTGGTCAAAAGTGTGGGTATAAATCTTACAAAAGTGAACATGAGATGGTAGTAAATTAGCATGAAGCAACCAAAGGTATGGGTATATATTAGTATAATAATTTAATTTCCTATAAATATTTAAACCTTATCCTACATCAAAACTTGGTTGTAAGAAGAATCATATACATACAATGTGAATTTAGTTTATAAACTCATATTCATGCTTACACTTAAATCACATCCTTGTCATGGAATAAATTTTCAATTAAAAGAGAGTATCCTAATGATAGGGCATTTGACCAAATCCTTAAAACTAGGCTATATTGGTTTCCAACCTTTGCAAATGATCCCAAAAAAAACTCATTGCAAAATCTATAGAAATAGAAGGAAATGTGATTCAGGTAATCTCCACCAAGACTATGGATGTCTGACTTGCAGTGGAGTAAGACCTTGAGTGGAACCAAATGTATCTCTATCAGGGCTATAGACACCTAGCTAGTAGTAGAGCAATGCCCAAGCCTCCCCTAAATTAAGAGTTGTTATTATTAAATAATATCTAAAGTGCTCAAAGTTAAGTGTAATGGACCAAAAGGATATGAACCAAGACATTGTTTCTTGAAATTAATGACAAACAATAAGTGGAATCAAAGCACACACTACATGTTTATGTTTTAATATCTAAGTTTAAATTTTATACATAATGAACTTGTTTCAACCAAAAGTTGATTCAAGAGAGAGTATATATCCAAATGGGATATAAAAATTATGTACAAGTTTAAATCAGAGTCTTGTATTCCAACATATTTCTATGTTTCCCCTATGAGTTACCATTTGTTGAGACCAACACCCCCCATCCTTTTTTTTTTGAAAAGGGGACCCTTGTAATTGTTTCTAGAACATATGTATTCTATAATAAGTGTGAAAGATTATTTGATCTTGAATTTTAAAGGTAGGTCAATCTTAAAAAAGACATGAGTTTTGGTATATCTGATTATGATAATATGTTAGGGATTAATGTTGTTAATAATCATCTTCATGGTGATTAATTGCAATTTCCATGGGAGAAGTCAGGGTTCCCAAGAAGTAAACCCTAAGGGTTTGAATTTAAACATTCATGAAAAAATATAGCAAGAAATTTTATAAAGGATCAAGTTTTAACTTAAAGTTCATGCACTTTTTCAGATCTAACACTTTAAACTTATTTTATAGATTTTATCCAATGATGAATCAAGATTGAAGTATTTTAGAAAGGCATACAATTAATGATTTAGGACCTAGTAAATATCCAATGATGATCGCTTGATCGGAGGTTTTAATCTAATGGTGCGAATTAAAGCCAAAGCTTCATGAAATCTCAAGGGATTTACATATGGAATTTAGTTATTAGATAAATAAATTCCATTGTATTAAATTTCATAGGTTTGATCCTATCATTTGACATCTATGAGGATGTATTTGTCATGACCAAACCCATTAAATTTAACCTAGACAATCCCCAAATCCTTGGGAACTCCTAAGGGATTTACAAGTGGTATTCAGTTATTGAATAATTAAATTCCATTATCTTTAATTTGAAATGTTCACTCCCATAATTTGATGTCTCCAAAGATGTATTTGACATGATTGAACCTATCAAATTTAACCTAGACAATCCCTAAAGCCTTAAGAACTACTGAGGGCTTAACAAGTGGCATTCAATTATTAGATCAATAAATTCCATTATCTTAAATTTGATAGGTTTGCTCCCATCATTTGACATCTATGAGGATGTATTTCATGTGACCAAACCCATCAAATTTAACCTAGATAATTTTTAAGGCCTAAACAAAGAGGGCATTTCTAAAGAATCTTTTAATAAATTCCTAGCTTTTTGTGTAGGCAAACATAGCACATAAAGACTTCAGCCTAAGTCATTTTGTGTTTTTAACATAAAATTATAAATTTAGTATTTAATCATAATTTTCATATAATCATGGAAATTTTTAAAATCTAATCATCTTATAGGATCCAATGATGATCACTTGCTCACTGGATTTGATCCAATGGTGTAATGAAATTGATGACATTTCAAAGGCCTCACAAGCTTGACACATGGCACAATTAGTGAGCTTAAAGATAAAATGACCAATGAAATGTAAGGATAAGGATTCAAATTTTCAAAGAAAAATAAAAAGGACTTTTAAAAGCTAACATCTAGCCTTCAACTAACATTTATGAAATTTGGCACAAAGGCATGGAACCCTGCCACATAAGCTCCACATAGGTATGGAAGATCAAAATGAAAGATATCCTATGATAGATAATATAGAATACATGAGAATGAGGTCCCATAAAATTTAAGGCATGTATGAAATAAAGATTTGGATATTTTTTCCATTAAAGCTAAAAACCCTAAACCCTCTATAAAGGACTTAAGTCAGTTGAATTGATCACATAACAATCAAAGCAAGTGAAACTTGAATTCAAAGCAAGTGCCTTAGTGAGATATTTATTTTCATCAACTACAATTTAGTGTTATCAATGGTGGTAGGTAGGCAATAGATTAAAATTGAAGCATAGCTCTTTCTAAATTTGGATGGTAAAGGAAGGATGTTTAGAGACACAGAGTTAGATTTGACAGCCTTGAATGTACATGGAATTAGGAATTGGTTTGAATTAGTATTATTTATAAATGAGTTAAAACTAATTTCCTAGGAGGAAAATAAGAATGCTATGGTACATCAAAGATACAAGGACTTAGTATCAATTCAGTTGGTAGGCCTTCACCATACGATTGCTAAATTAGACGTAATGCATTGCATAAACCTTCTTGTTCTTATTTTTGTTTACTCTAAAATAGATAGGGAATGGATTATTCATGAAGGGAGTACCAAGATAGTTTCATGTATATATCCCATATCCTTTGAATCTTACTATAAGTTCCCTTTGGCTCATGTTGATCTCCCACCCTTAAGAGAATGGATAAATTCCCAAAACTTGGATTTAGTCCTCTCACCTTGGTTAATCCAAGGTTCCCATGTTTTCAAGTCCCCTAATGGTGAGATTATTATTTCATAATTTAGAGAAGGAATTAGGGTAGCTATGACTTTATTGAAAAGAGCCTTTGGTGCCTCTTCTATTACTTATTTGAGTAAGGTATGGGTATCTTATGTCCATTACATGTTGGAACAAAAATTAACCCCTCCCATTGGAGACCTAATAAGTTTTTTCTTGGCCAAACAATTTAAAACCATTAAGAGAATGACCTCCAAGAAATTCTTTATGATGTCTTACTTCTTGGATTCACTCCTAGCCTCTATTAATTTCACTAGCATCCAAAATTGGTCCCTTGATGGTAGAAATACCTTTTCCCATCATTACTCTAAATTGCATATATTTAGATATAGGAACCACATGCAGTTCATATGTGATAGTATCTTCCCAATCATTTTTGAAGCAATCACTGGTATCCTTATGCCTAGGCTTCATCCTATAATCAAAAGACAATTGGAGACCATTGGGGATGTGTGGTTCTATCCATATTTCACTATAATAAGGATAGAAGGAATCATGGTCCAACCATATAGATTGCCTATATATGTTCCCAGTAAGCTTGTAGAGTAAGAAATTTCTTATCATAACATCGAGGGAATGGATTAGATATGCAAGAGGAATAATAAGGATTAGGTTTATTCCTTTCCACTAGACATTAGTATAATTATAATCAAGGGTTAAAAATAGCTAGAGATCATAGTGGTGCACATGAATACTTTTGATTTCCAACTAGATGACCTTAAGATGTGGTACCCCAATAATAGAGTCGTTAACCATGTTCAAGATAAAAAGGTCCTAAACATTGAGTAGAAAATCAACTAGGTGTGGGAGATGGTATTTACATAGAGGCAAGGAATTTTGAAGAATTACTATCTAGGGTTAAACATTACAACATCAAATTAGAACATAGGCTGGTCAAGGATAATAATCCCTCAAGAGAAATATGGCAACTACATTCCTTGCATTATCACTTGTTTCTAGGACCATTTAGGATTGCACATCAAGAGCCACCTATTGGAGGATAATATTTTGAGCCTCAGTAGATAAAATTGACAAAGTCACCCTAGTTTGGGAAACTTGAGGATGTAAAAATAAAAGGTAAAGATGTGATTCAAGAGTCTAGCATAGAGCATAGACCTAGTGAAGGTCCCCAAATTTAGGAATCCCCACCGAGACCTTCTTCCCCAGTAGAGGTTATTAGCATGATTACTTTATAAACTAGAGAAATAGTGGAAAGTTCCCTTATTAACATGACAACTACCTATGGTTCTAATAAGGAAGAGGATCCACTAAGGAAGCAAGCAAAGAAGTAGTTCCATTGGATGGAGGAAAGAGACAAGAAAAATTGGACTTAGTTCCTCTAGCACTAAGAAAGAGGCATAGGTTAACTTTCACTCACCCTACTAATGAAATTAACCTCTTAAATGATGAAAATACTATTTATGGACCAACTATTCTTGATTAGTTTATTTATGGAAAGTTGTAGAAAATCCCATCTCTTTGTCTTTCACTAGCTTTGACTCAAGTTGAGATGGATGTTTAGGATAATGTCAAGCCTTGGATTTAGGATATTTTGAACAAATAATTAAAGAGAAGGATCTTGATCCTTCATTATAAGGAAAGCCAAGGGATTGACACCCTAGGAACCTTTAGGAGTTTAAATATAAAGATTCATAAACAACCATAGGTAAATGAGTCTGACCCTCATGTCTATTTCAATACATATACATAAACTCTTGAGAGTGTAGTGACCAAGAAGGTTAATATTGGTACTGAGGAGTTCACCTTTCAAAAGGTGGAACCATTTTTATGCTTAACTCCTATTCTAGGGTAGACATTAGGGGAACATCCTATATTTCAAGAAGATGTAGCTAGAATGGTATTGGCCCAATCGACAATGATCTTTGTTGGAGTTCAAGGAATGAAACAAAATATTCTCAACTTGGAAAAAGAAAAACAAGATTTAGAAGCTCAAGTCCTTTCAATTCCTGAGGACGTATTATAAGTATTGAATAAATTTTTGATGGATGTACTCAATAATTTAAAAATTGTCAAGATTAGATTGAGTACTTTAAACCATCATACTAAGATGGCACAATCCTTAATCACCCAATGGTAGGATTCTCAAGTTCAAATGGAGGATCTCATCAAGGTACATAAGACAAAGCAAACCTTGGACTTTAAGATTATCAAACTTAGACATATATACATCTTCATGGAAGTTTTGATGGATAAACAAGAGGATTTGATCACCTAGAGCAATGATGTCATTAACTTCATTAAGAGAGATATAGGCTTGGTAACCCAAATTGTGAAACTTTTGGGGAATATATTAGATAAACCTTCTCAAACCACTACTCTAGGCCTAATTAGTGATTAATAATTCAATCAAAGAGTTGGTGTTCACATTTAGGGCATTAGAGACAATAAAGGCCATTTAACCAAATATAACTAAAAGATCCTTGATATCATTATTTTTGTAGGGAAGTAAATTGGAAAAGCATAATCTATCATGGAACTTATATTTTTGGCTGATAATGTATTTGACAAGTTAGTAGATCAAGAAGAGGATTTTCTAATGAAGTTTGTAGTGAATTTTGAAGTAATCAAAGAGTAATACACCAAGGTGAAAGACTTCCTTAGACAGGGTCAACTGAGGGGCCCACTAATGAAATTCCTAAAATAATATTCTTTTTGTAAAATATATGCTAGTCTGTAAGCATATACTCTTTCTTATCAAGATGACATATGACCCTCCACATTATATCTCTATATCAAGGATGGCTATCCTTATCCACATGTGGATATTTTGAAGGTTGACTGGTTAACCACCTATGTTTCCTATATATAGGTAGATGGTTACCATTTGTAAAGAAGAGCATTTAATACAACTAAAGAATTCTAAAAAGATTTTCTATATATTTTTGTTAAATGTCCATGCTACCTCGCAATTACAAATATTCATCTTGAATTTGAATGATTCTTATTGTTTTAAGTTACATTATTTTTCATAGGGTTGTTAATTTGTGCTAACTTCTAAATTGACTGTAA
Source organism: Torreya grandis (assembly GCA_037957365.1). Taxonomy (NCBI): domain Eukaryota; kingdom Viridiplantae; phylum Streptophyta; class Pinopsida; order Cupressales; family Taxaceae; genus Torreya; species Torreya grandis. Next base: position 1,715,742 of record JARHVA010003374.1, on the reverse strand, counting down.
AGATCTCAAGTATACTTCATTTTATTTTCTTTGTATTTGGATGTACTTAGGTTATTCGGATCATAATAGCAAATCTTTAAAGTAATTTTGGTTCTTACTTATGATTCACATTTTTCCTTCAAATTTTTCCTAATTTTTTATATCATTTGAGATTATGCTAATTTATAACATAAATTGGTTCAAATGTGCTCAAAGTAACATGAATTTTGTCATAATATTTGAGATGAAAACTTGCAATCACATTTATTTCTTACTTTACCCTTCTCTTTTCTTATTTTTATCAAGATTCACTCTAGATTAAAGATGATTGTTAGTACTCATTTAGTTTAGCCTCTAAGTATTCATAAACTATTGAATATCTAAAGATTTAAACCTTGGTGGCTCCCAACCACTAAATCAAACAAATATTGTGGATATTTCTCATACTTTTCTTCTATTCCACCACATACATCATTAAATTATCATAAACTACAACTCATGCCTTAGATTTTTCAAATCCTAAAATGAGAAGTGTTCATCAACATTGAAGAGCACTTGTGGTACATTTTGAAGCATCAATAGTACCTTATTATATAATTCAATGCTAAGAATAAAATTTTGACTTTAGAGCTTCACATGCATGTGTGTACATTTTTAATACCAAGAAATAACCTCATGCACAATAATTTAAGGTCTTTGTTAGTTATGGACTCTCTATTTTGATGGATCTAGATCCTAGCAAGGTTCAAGTGTAGTGTATCCCTGATTGATCTATATGGGAATTAGTATATGACTACCTATAAGATATAATTCCCTTACACCAATAATAAAACTTTTTATAATTCTCTAATCCTAGGTTTGTAGTTCATGATAAAGCACAACATCAAGCTGTAGTACATATTTAGTGAATTAGAATCAGTTGTTAACTAGATCAAAAATAAATATGAATATAAACTCACTGACTTAGATAAATACAATCACTGATCATGGGACCTAATCAAATCATTTAAATCATTCAACATCGGATCCATCCTAATGGAAATAAACTAGATGATAAATTAACTAGCAGCTTCAACTACCAATCTAGCACTGGTCCAAGAATCTAAAATGAAAAAAATCTCAATGGAGATGGTTTCTTTCCCCTTTTTCCTAGACAATGTGGATAAATTATAATTATTTTAGGATGATTAGTAAATTATCAAATTTATGATTAGTTATAAAGCCTTAAATCCTAGATAATTTATGAAAAATATATTGAACCCGTGCATATTAAAGATCTTGGAGAAGATAGAGTCTTATAAAAAAATAGAACTACATCCCCATTTTTATGGTCTCCCTAGATAGATATTTTGATGTTACCCTCAAGCTCAAAATAAAATCAACCTAAATATACTAAGTCTGATTTTGTCAAAGAGAACCTAAGTACTAACCAACATCCCTAGTATGTAAACATTAGCCTCAGTTTCACTAAAAGTGAGAAACACTATTTTAAGGGTCTACTAATAGAATAAACAGATGTGATCAATTGGGTCTATTAATATCTTAAGTTATTATAACCTAGGGTCATCAAACATATAATCCCAATAAATCTAGAACATAAATCCTTCAAGTAGAGACAAAGGCTAGTAAACACAATTATAGAACCTCTTATCTAGATAGCAGTACAAAATCTATTGGATGATAGGATTGTATTTCAAATTAGGTAATCTATCTAGGTAACCAAATTAGTGCCAATTAAGAATCATAATGGAAAAACCAAGAGTTATGTGGACTTCAAAAATCTTTGCATCAAATAATGATAACTATCCTTTTCCTTCCCTAGATGAGGTAATTTATATGGTTAATGGATCTAAGATGATTTCCTTCTTGGATGGATTTGTAGGATATAATCAAGTGCTAGTAGAAGCATAAGACAAAATGAAGTCTTTTTTCACCACCAAGTGGGGAAATTTTGCATATAAAAGGATGATTTTTGGCCTAATCAATGGAGGAGTAAACTTTTAGTGAGATGTGGGCTTTGCCTTTTAGGGACTCATTGGTAAATACATCATCATTTATATGGATAACTTGATAGTATTTTCCAAAGATAGAATTGATCATGCTAAGCATATATAGAGAGTATTTGAAATATGTAGACTATATGGAGTATCACTAAATCCAAATATGAACATATTCAAAGTCACTAAGGGAAAACTATTAGGTCATGTCATCACTAAGGATGGGATCTCTATCAACTTGGAAAAAATCCAAGCAATTTCCAAGATGATACTTCCTAATAGAAAGAAATATTTGAAGTATTTCTTTGTTAAGATAAACTGTTTAAGGAAATTAGTTTTTATATTTGCATATATTGTCAAACCATTAATACCATGTTGAATAAAGATGCCAAAAGAGAATAAAAAATATAGGCAAAGAAAGATTTTCAAGATATCAAAATTCCTATTACTCAAACTCAAATTATGATAATCCCATACTTCAATAAGGATTTATACCTTTATTCATTTGACTTGGAACACATTATAGTAGGTGTACTAAAAAAAAAGGTAGATGAAAATGAATATCCAATTTTCTTCATGACCACCAATCTAAAGGATATAAATTTGAAATACTCATGATAGAAAAATAGATATATGAAATGATAAAATTTATGAAATTTTTTAGGAATTACATTCTAAGAAACAAGAAGTATTCTATCATCCCAAACCCAATTGTCAAACTCACACTTGGATAAAATGAGTTGGATGAAATATGAGGCAAGTGGATGATTAAATTAAAAGAATTTGATCTTGAAATTAGACCATCTAAGATGGTGAGAGGCTAAATCATCTAACTCATGATTAAAACTGATCCACATATTTATATCAATAAAATCAACAAGACTCATATATCTAGTGGTAAATGGTATGATAAAATCATACATTACTTACTCATGGGTACATGTTCCCCTGAGCAAATAGATAATAAATATGAGCCCTTAGGATCAAATCATCCCATTATATGATAAATAAAAGAGTCTTATATAAAAATAACTATGAATCTATATACTTGAGGTGTGTTTGAAAGAAGTTTTAGACATCTTGAACAATATACATCACAATATAGGAAATAGACATTCTTGAGGCAACACAAAAACTCATAGAATCTTAAGGATGGGGTACTACTAGCCTAAAATTTTCAAATATGCACATAACCATGTTAGGACCTTAGATGAATCATAACTGTTTATAAAGAGAGAAGTGAATATTACCATGCCTCTACAACTAGTCAAGGATGCCATTTTTATCAATGGAGTTTTGACTTCATTGGGGTGATAAACCCAAATTATTTTGTAGGGCACAAATTTATCCTAAAATATACTAACTATTACACTATATTGATAGAATTTATGTCCACCAATAATTATATAATACTAGATGTTAATATATTTCTAGAAGGAAACATACTAGCCAGGTTTGGTACTCCAATATCTTTTAGTTATGATAATGGTCCAAAATTATAATCTACCAAATTTACTGATTGGTATTATAAAAACCAAATCACCATCAAGTTATCCTCAAATTACTACCCATAAGGGAATGGAGTAGATAAATCTACAAACATAAATATGATGGATGCCATCAAGAAGTCATCACAAGACAAACCAAGAGAATGACATGTTTTATTGTAGTATGTACTATGGCTAGATAAAACAACATAAAAGTAAGCCATGAAGGCTTAACTTTTTCTAATAGTGTATGGTAAATAACTAATATTTTCCATTTCTTTTGAAATCCCAAAGTACCAATTCATGTAATAGTACATGGGGGAAGATCATATAATCTAGTCTAAGCTACTTGATATAGTCTAGAAGGAAGATGTAAGAATTTAAGCACTACATATCTTCATTAAACACCAATATATTGTCAAGAGGTGGCTTTAAAATATATCCAAAATCAGATTATTTAATATTTCATACCTAGAAATTTTATGGGATAAAGCACATGATAATAAAGGAAAACATGATAAGTTCACTCCTTTATTGATTTTCCCATACAGAATATCTAAAATTCTAGGTAATAATGTGTTTTATTTGAAGGACCTCTAATGTAAATACCTCACTTTTCCAATCAATAGATTATTTTTAAAAATATATTTCATGGTTACTCCAATTAGATATGCTTTTATATGACTCTATATGGAGATGTATATGTGTGATTGGAGTATTTTTATTAATTTATAGAGTATAATTTTTACTTTCTAGGTTAGTCATTCCTATTTTCTTAGATTACTATTTATTTCTTTTTACATTTTCTTTAGGTAGATTAGTTGTTATGATTTCTATATTAGTATTCTAAAATTTTATAAATATCAATTAATTTTATATGCTAGAGTTATAAAAGACTTTCCAAAAATAACATGATATAAAAGGAATAATAATTGGTATTCAAAAGGATTTTTTATGACAATGCCTAAACTTTCAAGATTGAGGTATATGCTATGAATAAATTAAGGTTATATTTGCACTGAATGAGTTTGTTGGACCTATGGGATTTAATTTGATACACTCATGAAAATTTTATAGAATTTTCATTTCGAAATATCAAATGCACTATTGCATACTAAAACTTGGATGGGAGATAACAAATATAAAAATGGATTCATATTGGTAGGGATGCCAATGGTGATTCCCAACCCTTCATATATTTGTGTTATATTTTTTTTACTCCATATTTTTTAACCAAATAGTAAATGAAGAGTAGGCATTAATCTATTTTCAACTAGGCATTCATATTTCTAATAGAGATACCTCTCATTCCACTCTAAACATTGCTCTAATGCCAGCCAAGAATCCATGGCCTCGATAGAGATTATTGGAATCATTCATCCTTTATAATTTTTAATGGTATATATGTATTTATGTATGTCTCTCTCTCTCTCTATATATATATATATATATATATAAAGAATGGGTGATTCCAGTAATCTCTGTCGAGACCATGGATGCTTGGCTAGCATTATATCAATGCTTAGAGTGAAATGAGAGGTATCTCTATTAGGGCTATGAATACCTAATTGGAAATAGATTAATGCCTAGTCTTCCTTTACTATTTGGTTACAAAATATGGAGTAAAAAATAAACCTACATTTTTTATCTAGGAATTTATCAAAACTCTCATAACAAGGGAAAAATAAATTTCAAAAAATCACACGCAAATTTAAGAAATGTAAAGGGGTAGTATGTTACATGAGGAAGGAGTTATTTTCTAGGGACTGGTTTACTTGTTCTTAATATTAAATTATTTCATGATGAATTAATAACATTTTGGGTTATCAAATACTCAAGAGTATTTCTCCATCGAGTTTTCCTTTTTTATGCCCCCACACACACACACACACACACACACACACAAACACACACACACACACACACACACACACACACACACACACACACACACACACACACACACACACACACATGCGCACACGCGCACGCACACGCACATGCACACACACACATGCACGTGTGCGCACGCGTGCACGCACACACACACACACACACACACACATGCGCATGTGCACACACACACACGCACACACTCTCTCTCACACACACACACAGACACACACACACACACACACACACACACACACACACACACACACACACACACACACACACACCCTATTTTAAATTTCAAAAATGGACAATATTATTTGAAGATCCTTATTCAAGGTATTATAATCCTTATACATCCATTATATTGATATTGATATGAATAATTCTAAGGTTTTCCTTAGTATCTAAATTTAAATTTTTTTGGATTATGACAATCAAAGCTTGATCATTGATTTTGATTTATTTTACACATTTGGTTTTCAATTCTTCTTGAAAATTGAATTCATGATTTATGGACTAATATAAGTAATGTGTCACATCCTAATGTTCCTTTGATTTTCACATGTTCATAGGACTAATTGGAAAATACTTATAAATTTTTCATGTCTAGTCCCCACCTTCATTATGATTACACAAACTCTCAGATCTCTAAGACCAAAATAAGTGGTAGAATCATGTCAATTAAAGTTCTTCAACCTTTACAAAAAATCCTAAGTGTTACAAAGTGTTCGAGACTTGAGATTATGATAGGCGTAAATATTATATTACTTAGAACTTACCATAACTCAACAAAATTTCTATACTCTATCAACATTTAAGACACCACAAGTCTTCCACATGACGACACCATGTTCAAATGGGATAAATTTTGCTTTACAAAAATTATAAGTGTTCTAAGTTCATAGAGCCCTAAAAACCTACCACATATTGTAACTTCATGAACATTAAAACATGGAAAGTCATAAAAATTTTAATAGTGTAATGGATCCAAATCTTCAAGCTACCAAAACTATGATGGTTTGATAGTTCACATAATTTTATTAACCTAGAGCTTCAAAGGAGAAATATCAAGTTAATGCCCTTGAGGTTATGTAGCCTTGAGTCTTTAAGGTCCCAAAACACTAAGAACATGCCACACATAAACATAATAGTACTTAGAGCCTTACCAAAATATTTACATAGTTCAAAGTTTAAACAATTGAGGTCATAGGATTTCAAGTTTCCATAGTCCCAAGATTGATCCATGTGGCTTAATTTCATTAACTCACAACCATGGAACATATAAATCAAGATCATAAGTCTAAAGACCTAGGTGAAAAATAAATTGATAAGTGTCATGATTAAATATATGCATTTTGAAAGTATGAATAAATGGGTTTGAAAGCTAACAAATATCCAGTAAGTGAGAAATTGACACTTGTATTGAAGAAGTGATTGCACATACATGAGTCAATGAAAATTTTCCATTTGGAAAACAAACTGACCGACTAAAGTTGACTAGTGAATTTAAATCTAAATAGGAAAAAAAATCCATTATTCAAATTGGAGTTGCATGAATTATGAATTCAAGGCATAGAATTTGGAAATATATGTAAAATCCAATAAAAATCAATTCACTTCACCAATAATCTATGAGTTGAACACAACAAAATGTCAAACTCTCCAGTGACAAAAAACCTTAATTTATCTCAATAAATTTGTGAAGAGAGTTAAAATAATTTACATAGGAATGACACATCACCAAATCAATAAAATGACATCTCCAAGACCACCATAAATCCAATCTCCTTTTGCTTACTCTATTTTTGAAAACATTGAATACAAAGAGACTATATTTGATAATACTACCCTAGATTTTAAGTTTCCTTACTAATTATCTCTCTAGAATGTAATGGATTCTATCACACCATACTCCTCATAGGATCAACTATATTAGGAGAATAAAAAATACATCTATGACTTTATATTAATAAAAATAATGGGACTTCATCAAGTGGTAACAAAATTAGAGGTAATGCCCTACATCAATTTATTTCATGATTTTTTCTTTAATGGTATTTGTTCAAGGGACTATTTACATTTCAAAAAAATGGAAGAATTTAATTTCATATGTTCTTATAAGCAAATTTCAAAGGTGCCTCATGTTTTGATTTCTTGAGGTTGCCTATAACTAAGTCTCATCCAATATATGGCTCGATCACAACTTTGTAGATGGAAAATTGAAATAGTAGTTAGTGAAGGGTCAAAGTTTAAATCCAAAAGGAGGTATTTCTTCCAATGTTATAATATTATTAAATATTGGTATTATAAATTCCATGGAACTTTTGAAAATATTATATTGGTTTTCTATATTTAATTATGTACAAGTGGAATGGGTCTCATTGTTAGACATTCTTTTGACTTATGATAAGATTGTTTCCCTAGAAGAGATAATCAATGTCAAGTTGAAGGCATAGATTTTAAAACATGAAAAAAGGACAAATTATGTAAAAAATTATATGAATTCATATATATTGGATGCACTCCTTGGGATGGTCCACAGAGCCCATGAAGAACTATGGCATTCATCTACAAAGTATGTGGATAATAGAATCTATGAGGATTATTCTTATCTATTTGTCTATAGATAAAAAATGAGATTACAAGGATTTGTGAGGAAAATTTTCCTTGAGTTTAAAAGACCTTCATGTCACTCAAATGCATATAATATCTATGAATTTGATAGGAATCATAGTTCAAATGGGGGATTACTAGAGCTATATAAATTATACCATAATCTAAATTTAAGCAAGAATCCCCCATCAATATTTACCATGCCACATTATATAAAATATTTCATAAAAAGAGGTATGACCTCAATTATATAATAATATAGATGAATAAATTGTCCTTAAAAATTAGGCTATTTTTATAACACCCCTCTAAGCATCAGATTATTTTAATTTGTGGTGAGGGCACATTTCAACTAGGAAGGGAAGATTAAATCCCATTGAAATTTAAAGGTGATGAAATTCATGTAATGAGACCCCAAAAGAAAATTTATGAACTATCTCCAACTCCTTAAGGATAATATTGGGGTAACCATTACATATGATCACCAAGAGTATGATTGTTATGTTATTTTTATGAGTGTTTTAGATTATTTTGAAGTTTGGGTCTGTATGAGGGATAATAAAGCATCAATTAATATTACCTAAGCCATTAAATATGACCATGACATCACCAAAAAATAGGAAAATGAAATGGTATGTCAAGAAAATCTTAGAGTCATTAGTGGCCTCCAACATAGCCTCAAGACCTAGTAGGATACTATCAACCTCCCTCTCCTAAAGTAGAATAAACTAATCTACTAGAGTAAGAGTACATAAGTCAAAGGGAGGAGAAATTACATATTATAAAATAAATTCTTAGAGTTATCCCTAGCCCTCATCTACCTTCTACCTATGAATTTTATACTATCATGAGCAAAAATACTATAGTGGAGAGGAATACAACTTATCAAGGCTTACAAAAGAGCACATTCTCTTTGGCACCTCTCCTTATACTTACAAAAACTACATAGGTGAGTCTCCTAGAGTTTATGTAATCTTATTTCTCATTTATTCCATCTACTCCTCCTTCCCCTTAATCATCTCAGGTATGTCCATCTCCATCCATTACCACTTATGAGGGGGCATCTCCTTAGAACTCCTTACTTTACTAGTCTCATCTCTATCCACTCTTCCATCCACCAACATTGTTCCATTTCCCATCCCTTCACCAACAACTACAGTGTTAGTCCCTAATATTGTGGCTCCTTCATTTTTTTCATCATCCCCCTCACCTCCTATTCCCCCATGATCACTTACCAAATTAATACCAAAGTCATTCTAGAGTCAAAAATTCAATATTTAAAGGAAAGGCCATCATTAGTTCTTGATACTCCATAATAATCCCTTGATGAAGAGGAAATAATTTAAAAGTATCATGGGAATCTAATATCACTAGTTTACAATCTTATAGATGAAGAGGAAAGAAATGTAGAAGTAATGATGGGACTAAAAAAATGATAATTGAGGAAGGATCCCAATGTGAAATAGAAGAGGAAGTAGAGTTAGAAAAGGCCAAATCAATGAACCTATGAAGATTAAAAGAATAATAAAATGTAGCTAGAGAATTAAGCCAATAAATCCTCACTAAGGAAGAATGAATATCAATAAGGAAGTCTCTTTTTTTATTCTTGTATTAATTTTTTAGATAATCAAGTTATAAATTTTACACCTACCATTCCAAATCCACCATTTAATAGTTCAAATTATTCTCCATTATTTCAACATCAGCTCAAATAATGACTCCAAAGAAGTGAGTCCATTTTGAAAATTTAGTTTTGGTTTCAACTTTTTATCCAAAAGGGCCATGATTACCTCTAAATTATTTAGCTCGATTGTAGCTATATTTTCCACAATATACACCTATAAAATCAAACACAATAATAGTTATAAAAACTACATGGTTAACCAAATATTAGGCTAAATTCACTCGTGAAATGGAAACCTCAAGATGGCAAAGAATTATTCAGCCACCCTCTAGTTCCCTATTCAAATAAGTGTTTCATTATCACTTCTAAAATTAAATAACCCTCCAATGATAACTCCACCCTCTACCTCTAATGATCGAATCCAATTATAAGAATAAGGGTAGCTTATTGTTCCCTAATGGATTAAATAGCTACAAGGCTGAAAAGATGAGAGATAGAATTTAGTCATCACTAAACTACCTATAGTCTCCACTAATTTTGATAGAAATAGTTTCATAATATAAAGGGTTAAGAAGAGGAAGGTGGTGAACATAAATACAAGGGAGGAAATAAATATTGAATAAAGAGAAAACCTATTTCCCTTGGCTAAAAAGGCCATAAAGAATCCAAATAACCCAATAAAAGATACAATAGATTTATATTCTTTTGTGGATTTAAATTGAGAAACAATGAAGGAAATTTACAAGATTAAGGAGGAGGCACATTAGAAGATACAATAGAGATAGATTACCCATGACCCTTAGGAAATTATAGATAGTTTATATAGTGTATTCACAATGTTGTATATCCATGCCTCCAAGGGATAAAGTTAGCCTAAGAGGACAAAGGTGCTTAAACTTTGGCACCATCTAAAATAATTTGAGAAAAATGTTGCCTTTTTGGTTTTGTGTGCTAGAAACAACACATTTAACCATCTCAACTTGATGTTTAGCCAAGATGTTACATGGGCCCTAATTTATGTAATTATAAAAATATATGCTCCCGTTAACTATCATATATGTATGAAGGTTTTGATAGGATAATTTTCAAGCCATGAGAATGAGACCTTAAAATTTTATGGAGATATGAGGGTCACATATTTAATAACATCTACTAGAGAATTAGTAAGACTACTAAATTTTAAGATGTTCCTTAAATTAGATATAAATGTATCAAGGAGGAAGTTGAGGGAGCTATATACAAGACTAATTATGAGATCTTGTAGTTGATAACTTTTTCTAGAGATAGAGTGAAAAAGTATGAAGCCCTTAGAGTAGAGTCTAAGAGCTCAGAGGCAAAGCACACAATGTCGATGGTTGATTCCATCATAATATTTAATCCTAACCTTATCAATTTTGATATTATTAATAATACATTTTAGATAAAAAATTACTATTTGAAAAAATAAGAGAAACAAAGGGAATATCAAGGTCTGCACCAAGAACACATGCAACTATAAGTGTTACCATGTCATTATAAGGTCCCTAATTTTTTGGATATGTAATAATTCATACTTATACATGGCTAGTTTTGATCCGTCAATCGCTACACTGACAACTTATATCTCCACAACTGTCACTCAATTATTTTCTTCCTTTAATGATGTCACATCAACACAACTCTAAATATGAATATGCATTTCGATGTTTTCGTTCAATTGGAACTAATTTATCCTAATTTATTTGGTGCACACACACACACACACACACACACACACACACACACACACACACACACACACACACACACACACAATATTATGGTTGAGGGATCATATTTATTTAAACACCTTTGTACATACATACTCTATGTAATCACTTTAAAGTGGTATTTATATGCGAAGAGTGTTCTTTAAGACACCCTCTTCTTAGCTTATCCATAGAACTATCCTAGAGCCTTTTATCACACTTTTTATATCCTTTGTATAGACCATAATCACCCCTAGTTAGCTAAAAAATAGTCTCATACCTTCATTCTAAAATCTTTCCCCTTTGTGCCCAACAACTTGCTAGCTGGACATTGTTGGAAATATTGTCATTTATGTCAAAGGTCTAGCATTATTGGTGATAATGGCCCAATTTCATTTAATAATTTTTGTAATAGATATATCTTGGCTAATGTGTGTTAATATTAATGAATATATTTTTGGTTGTATATGAGACAAAAGAAGGGCCCATAAAGAAGTCAAAGAGTCACAGGGTAAAGACAAAAGAAGAATGGGATGCATTTTCCCATGAAGAGTCATCTTGGGGAATTCCAAGAGTCACCAAGTGAAGACAAAAGAGGAAGGGTGAGATTTCTCATGCAGGGACACTTTGAGGAATATGAAAAGTCACCAAGGTAAATATAAAAAAGTGGAATTTGATTAAGGGAAAGTTTTATAAGATATATGATATACTGATTCACCCCCCCTCCCAGTATATCTCATGCTTAACAATTGGTATCAAAGCAGGTTCATTTAGAAAGGGTTTAACATCTTAAAGGTAGATCAAGGAAAAACACAAGATGGCCAAGTAGCTAAAGAAGGAGAATCAAGAGTTGAAATTTGTGGTTGAGGCTCTTAAGGAACAAGTGTGTATCTTGGATTCTAAGTTGGCTATAGAAGTAAAAGAAAATAAGATATTTATTCAGGATCTTAAGAATCAATTAGAGGTTGAAAATTCAAGCTTAAAATCAAGAGAAGAAGAGTGTAATTAGTTAAAGGTTGAGTTAGGTTCTTTAAAGGATAATCATGAGAAGCTTATAATCAAGGTTGAGAAAGATCATGAAATATTATTCCAAGGAAAGAAGGATGCAAGTTTTGAAGGCAAATTGAAGAAGCCGATCAGGTAGCCCAATGCTTTTAAGTTTTCAAATTCTTTTCATAGCCATTGTTTTGTTTGTCATAATTTTGGTCATAGGGCAAGAGACTGTATGAGGAGAAGCAATCAGTCAAAGGGAGATCTCAGTCACATTCAAAAAGAAGGTATGAGAAATTTTGTTTACTTTTATTGTCATAAGGTTGGCCATATTGATAAATTATGTCCAAAACAAGTAAAGAGATCTTCAAAGTATGTCAAAGGTTACAGAGCCCCTAAAAGATATGAGAAGAGTAAAATTTAGGTTTGGAGACCTAAAATAGTAAAGGTTGATCTGGTTAAGTTTAAGAGTGATAATGAATTACTTGCTATAGTAGATAAAGAATTAGATAGGAAGGATTGTGAGGAATCTCTTGTTATATTTGAGCATGAGCTTTGTCAAGATAAGATAGTTAAAAAAGTTGAGAAGATGAAAAACATAATAAATGATAAAGATAGTAAGTAACAAAGGTTAGACATGCTTAAATATATTCTAAGAGAAAGACACAAGGAAAAAATAGAGGAGATGTGGGAATCTCCTAAGATTTATTTCTAGGACCCTTTAAGTGGGGTGTCTCTTCTAGGATTCCAGGAGACACTTTTAAGAAAAATTGAAGCATGGTGGATGCTATTGGGTCTTGGCTATGTTGCATGACAAGAAGGTGAGTTGATAGATTATTTTGTATATCATTTGAGGGAATATATTTTGAAGAAAATTTTGCACAAGTGTTAAGGTTTGAGGCTATTAGAATGTTTCTTGCATATGCAGTGTTTAAAATTTTTAAGTTGTTTCAAATGGATATGGTCATAAGAAATTAGAATGTTGAAAAAGAGTTAACAGTTTTATAAATAAGGAGAAGGATACTCATGCAGATTCAATCAAGAAGGACCAGAGTTTCAAAGCTCCATTCATCAAGAAGAAGGATTAGAGTTTCAAAGCTCCATTCATTAAGAAGAAGGTTCATACATGTTCATGGGAAAAGAAACAACCTAAAGATTCTATGTTGGTGCAGAAAACTTTGCATGTAAGAAATGAAGATCAGCCATGGTTCATTGATAGCAAACATTTGAGGCATATGATAGGAGATAAGAGTAAGTTCATAACTCTAAAGAAGATAAGTGGTGGCACAGTGAGATTCAGAGATAAAACCACTACCAGGATAGTCGGAAAAGGTACTTTGAGTTTTTATTATGGTAGAACTAAGACTAAGAATGTTTTGTATGTAAAAGGTCTTAAGTATAATCTTTTGAGTGTTAGTCAAATATTTTATCAAGGATACACATTAAATTTTCATGTAAAAGGTTATGAGATTAGAAGAAAATATTCAAATGAGTTGATTGCAGATGCTCAAAGGATAGGGAACAATTTGTATGTATTATAAGATATCTTCTCAAAATCATGATCAAAAGACACATTCAAAGATCTGTAAGAGGAGTTGGGATTAATTTCTATTACTTCCTACCATTGATGTTCAACATTAGTTGAGGGGGAGCTATGTGTTATCTCTAGGTAGGACCTTTACCATTGATGTCAAAGGGGGAGAATAATAGGTATAGGTATAGGTGCAAAAATAGGTACATGGTATAGGTACAGGTTGCTACAATAAGGGGGAGTTACTCTATGTTTTCAGATGATAGTATGTGCATGATTCAAGACGTGGCAGTTTTAGGATTGAGGTTGCCATCAATGAAAAAGGGGGAGATTGTTGGAAATATTGTCATTGATGTCAAAGTTCTAGCATTATTGGTGATAATGGCCCCATTACATTTAATAATGTTTTTAATAGATATATCTTGGCTAATGTGTGTTAATATTTATTTAATATTAATGAATATATTTTTGGTTGCATATGAGACAAAATAAGGGCCCATGAATAAGTCAAAGAGTCACAGGGTAAAGACAAAAGAAGAATGGGATGCATTTTCCCATGAAGAGTCATCTTTGGGAATTCCAAGAGTCACCAAGTGAAGACAAAAGAGGAAGGGCACAATTCCTTGTGAAGGGACACTTTGAGGAATATGAAAAGTCACCAAGGTAAATACAAAAAAGTGGAATTTGATTAAGGGAAAGTTTTATAAGATTATGATATACTGATTCACCACCCCTCTCAATATATCCTGTGCTTAATAGACATTAGCACCACATTAAGGACACTAGATACACATGGTGTTAGTGACCCTAGCATGGTGATAGTTTCCCTTACCTTAAATCTACAAAATGGATATATTTTAAAATGTTAAACCCTCTTAAGGTCAGCCTAAGCACATTTTATTATCCACACAAACTATGAAACACTATAAATACAACACTCTTATACTTATATCCACTAGATTGAAAATAGATACAAAAATCCTATTCAAAGAAGAAGAAAGTTGAATAAAATCAAGGTTATTAATCCATATTATACCTTAATTCTACATATTACCATATAAAACTATCCTAAGCCTAGGTTTTCAAGATTTCCAATCTCAAAAATACTCAAGGTATTCAACACCACTATAATTCTATCATTCACTTGAACTTACACTAACACTTTAGTGGAATAATTTTATTGGTCCTAATCCATCCTTGAAGTACTGGTATGTAGTAAATTATATTCAAAATGGAGTGCTGAGGATGCCTAACCTAGCCTACTAATGAACACACATTTTTAGCTCATACCATACTTGTAAGGAAGACTAGGTTTTAAATCATAAATCAACCATTACAAGTAGAATACAGAGTTTTAGATTTCATGTGCATAGGAATAGAAACTAGAAACATAGGAATAGGTGTACCCATAATTTAGTAATAGTCATATATAAAGGACACTAACACAATTTTTAAGACACTAAATCCATATGGTGATATTGTCCAAGTGCACACTACTATCTAGGGGAATATCTAACTTAGGGATCATGTAGAGGAAATTCAAACCTATCCTTAAGCCAATTTTTAACACTTAGATCTTCCACATCATGTTTTTTCCACATAATTTTCTATTTTTACATATTTTTACTATTTTTAGAAATTCAAAGCAAGTCAAATTATGTAATAAATTAGTGGTTATTTATTACATATTGTTTCACTAATTTAGACAACTCATCCCTTTAATCAAACTTAGGATTTACATAGCTAAAACTAAAAAGGTTAAAACATTTGGTGAACCCAATGTACTTCAAATATTGTTTTAAAAACCCTATTTTTATATAGAGTCTACCTTCTTCCAATTTTTGTGCACTAAATCAGGGTTTACAATTTTTGCTTTTCTAATTTTTTTGCATAATCTATCTCATTTAATTGATCCCACACTAGGGTTTAATTTATTTAATGTAATTTAATTTTTTGCATAAAACCTAACCCTAGATAACCTTAGGGTTTAAATTTCTAAAATTTAGATTTCATATCCATATATCTTCTGATTTTTAATTCATATAATCATGATCATAATGAGAGAATAAATTAATCACTTTTTTTGGAAAGTTTAATACTTTCATTTGCATTCTTATTCCCTTTAATTTGGAATAAATTAATAAAAGACATAAACACATTAATATATGATTCTTTATATCAATTATAACATATTTCATATCTCATATCATGTTATATTTATACAATGTGGAATTACATTAACAAGTAAACCCATACACACATATAGGATTTAACACATAATCTAACAACTATCTTTTAAGTTTAAATGTCATATCTTATGAACAATAAATAATCTCTATCTCCTCCACATATCCATGAGGGTGCTATCTAATTTACCTCTAACTAGGTCCATTCTATCATTACTCCATGTGATTAAGTAGCCTATACCAATGTCACTATTCCACATACTCAACCTATTCAAACCTCTTCCTTATGGGGTGTGTATTTACATGTTCAATTAAAAAAGATAAGGTTTGAACCTGTGAGACCATGTGATCAAATTATCAGTATGAGAAAGATAATTTTAGGTTTAAAATTTAGAATCAAATATTACATGAAATAATTACAACATTGGACAATCAATTTACAAGGCAAAGGCCTCTAGGGTAAAATAGGGTAAATCACGTATATGCATCTTCATCTAGTCAAGTTATGGAAAACAATGTTACATATCAAAATATGCTTAGTTACACATAGCTTGATCAGATAGAATGTAAAAATTCATGTAAATATCTATGATGTATACACTTGACATCATACTTCAATTTGTCACCAATTACTTACCTTAATTTATCTATAGTGGTTGGCATTCCCATGTGGCCTAGAGTCACCTAATATACCTAAGTTTCCATGGAGCTAATATACATAGATAATGCCTAGTTAGATATTTATATCACTTTTCAAAATTTATTTTTAGATGCATGTACTACAAATGGGTGGGAAGTAACAGAGTCATAGCCTACTTGAGTTATTGAGCCACCCATAGTAGAAGGTTAGACACAATTTCAGTCTAATCCAAGCTATTCAGAAGTTATGATCCACCAAGCATGGGTGGGGAATGATGAAGTCAAAACTATATTGAGTTCTTAAGCCACCCATACATGAGGATTTAACAAGATATCATCTTAGTATAATTTATTTAATGATTTTATAACCATATACATGCACACATAGGTTATCACTAGGTTCATACTTGGGTTTGCATAACCAACAAGGTGTATTCATTCCTTTCCTCTTTCCTATCTTTTTAGTTAGCTTTACTCAATTAATTTATCTAGCATAGTCTTTTAATTTTGATATATATTAATTACTAGTTTATACATGTTTCATTACATGTCATGTTTTAGACTATGCTTCATATACGTACACCCAGATCTACATACTCAAACTCAACTATATGGTCTTGACTTCCTAGGTAAGTCTAGGTATACTTATTTTTCATTTATACCAGTTATTTTGATTTGATGCATTTATAACATAAAGTGGGGGTAAATATAATCACCTAAAATTGGTATTTGGATGCTAAGAGTGCTACTTGAGACACCCTATTCCTATATTTTCCCTAGACTTATATTATAGCCTTTGGGTAGACCACAATTGTCCGTAGTTAGTTGAAACATAGTCCTAGACCTTCATTCCTAGATCCTAGCCCTTATTTCCTAATATCCTACTAGATGTAAATTAGATCCACATTAAGGACACTAAATCCACATGGTGATAGTGTCCCAACATGGCACTAGTGTCCCTTACCCTAACTCTCTTGAACATATATATTTTCAAATGTTAAACCATCCTAAGGTCGACATAAGAACATTTTATTATTTTTGTAAGTGACTATTGGAAATTTGTTAGTGATGTCATGGTGATGTCAGGGAGGTGTCTTGGTGAGTGGATGAAGTGTGTTGTTAGTTTATGTGATAATGACAAAGCATGTAATATGCTTGTCCTAGTATGCTTGATGTATGATTAGTTGATCTTCTATTTTGGCATGGTAAAAGATGTTTAGGGCTGAGTATGGTGATTTAAGGATGTGCAAGAGGTCCTTAAGATGTTATCCATGATTTGAGTTCTTATGTGTGTGAGTGTATTTCATATTTTCCATATCTTTCATCTAGACATTTTGGGTCCAGTGGTAAAAAAATATGAGTAGGTAGTTTGATGGCATCATCATTGCCAAATGTGGATGAGTTAGGGAGAGTTGGTCATATGGTTGTGATAAAATTAGTCCCTATTTTCTATTTGATAAATATAAATTCATGCACCTAATCATATTTAAATATATGTGGGTGAAAAATTGGGATTCCAAGAATTTTGACAGTGTTTTCCCATACTTAGCCAAATTTGCATGAGGTAAGAAAGAGCTAAGTAAGCATATTGATGAAGTCATATCTCACACATGTGGATATTTCAAGATAAGGTGATCATATGGTTTTATTTATTTTTCTACCTAGGTTATTTGTGATAAATTTTAGGTCATGTAATGAATCACATCAAAAGTTATACAAGTGCAAAGTTAGCCTCCCAAGCAGTTTTTGACATAGTTGGCTTTGTGACAATTTTTTTTAAGAAGGCATTTTAATGGCATTATATCTCACACATGTGAGAGTTATAGGATTTATTTTTCACATTTTTATATTCTCTTATGTGAATAGATAATATGGTACAAATTTTAGAAAATGCGAGTGTGTGAGATAAAAGATATAACTATGTAAAGTTGACCTTCCAGGCAAATAATCAAGGTTCCCATAGTCATTTTTGCATAATTTAAAGTTTAAGCAAGTCTTAAAAATATCGATAGATTGTGTTTTATCCAATATGTCAAGAAGTATCAAGATGTAAATAAGTGCACATTATTTAGTGATTGAGCAAAGGTAAATGATAAACATATAATGGTGAGTGGGTGTTTGTAGAAATTGATTGAATGGTGAGCATTGATAGTTAAAGACTTGGTTGATCTATAGAGACTGACGATGTGCATTGAGTCAAAGTTTCAAGATTACATGAGATGAGGTAAAAGTGACTAAGGTTTAACATTTGAGCATTGGTGTGTACATGTTAATGATTGAACAAGATAAACTGTGTGTATTTGATTTGAGTTGCAAGGACATGAGATGCAAGCCTAGTGTTCAAATTTAACTATGACTATTGAGATTTAAATATTTGAATTTAAACAAAAGGAAAAACTAGTCTATGGTTTTTGGACAATATATTTTTATCAAAGATGTATTTTCTCATTGTGTAAAAATTAAAGTGGTAGAGGACTCCAAGGTGAATTTGTAAATATGAATTTAAAGTTCTAATTATATATACAAAAAAATATATTGAGCTCTAAAGTTAACTATTCATTCATCCATAGACTGTAAGTAACTTTAGAAGATTGTTCGAGCTTGTTTTGATAATGCTTCAATATATATTGATGAACTAGATATATGGTAGTGTTGTAGACTCTATAAGGATTATATGTGTGAATTATTAAGGTTTGACCATTTGTATGTAGTATGAACAATGGTTTATAAGGTGATTATGTGTTCATTCATGATTATGTGTAGAGAATATACCTATTTGAAAGTGGATTGTGCTTAAGTGTGACCCATGCAAGATGTCTTAATGGTGAAGGTATGTTTTTTCACTGACTAATATGTTTATAATTCATGTTTTATATATATATATATATATATATATATATATATATATATATATATATATATATATATATATATTGAAACCAAATGTGTTGGTTTCTAGACTTTGTGTGAGACTCATGCGAGGATTTGGTGAGCGTAGATAACATTGGTGTGAAGGAAAGAAAAAAAGGTATATGCCCAATGGATGTATTAATGATTAGAGTATATTAAGGAATATATGTATGACTTATAGGTCATAATTATTATGGTATAATAGTCCTCTTATATATTGAAGATGAGTGAAGAGGCTTGTGCAAGTGGAGTAGGGTGAAGTGTTGAGAAGCAAAGATAAGCAATGTGCCTAGTGAATGGGTTGATGATCAGAGCTGGTTCATGATTATGTGTATGGCCTATATGCTATATTTATATGTCATATCAAGTGATCTTGAAAGTTTTATGCCTTAAAATGTGAGCTAAGGATAGGTGATGTTTGTGTGAGCTTGGTTATTGATTTAAGGGATAGATCAAAGTATGGTATGTGTGGATGACCCCATGGTCATGTTGTTGTTATGGTGATAGATTTATTGTTAAGGAGTCAAGAGTGATCCAAAAGGTGGCTTTGGATTCATTGAGTATGGAGAGTTAAATAGTGGGGTTACTTGGGATATGTAATGTGCCCTAATTAAACTTTGTGTGTTGGTTAAGGTATGTAATGTGCTTTTGCCAACAGAGAGTGTTGATTGAAGGTGATGAATGATAATTAGAGTTTTTTCATCAAGTGTTGAAGACATTAATTTAAATATGGAGGTGTTTAATGGAGGTTTTAAAGGACTTGGTCTTCTTTAGGGGTATTTTCTCCTTTTGAAATAGGTATTTCACTAAAGGCAGGTGGTATAAAGGAGTTGATCATCTTAAGGGTAGGTGATCCTTATGGAATATGCATTTCACTAAATCCTAATGACTCTAGTTTGTAACACTTTATAGGACAAGTAGTCTAAGTGTTTACAGGCTTGAGAATGGCTTTTATTCCCCAAGAGGGTTTCTAATGTATATATTGTGTTATGTGCTTGATCCACCATTGTCTCTCTTGTTCACTACTATGAATGATGTGTATGATTCATAAATACTTGTGGTAATTGATTAAGAGTTTTTTAAGGTTTTGAAATTGAATTAGATAATCTAGGCCCACTGATTCACCCCCTAGTGGATTGTACCTCTAAAAATTGGTATCGAAGTGGGTCTTTTTTAGGAAACTTAACAACTTGAAGGAGATCCTAAGTAGTTACAAAGATGGATAAGTAGTTAAATAAAGATAATCAATAGTGGAAGATTGTGATCATGTCACTTGAAGAGAAATATATAATTTGATGAAAGATACTGAAGAAGATGAGAAGGTTATCAATGATCTCAATGTTCAGCTAGTATATCCCAAGACATGTTTGAGTTCTAAAGAGGAAAGTTTGATATATAAAGAATGTCTAATAAAGGATGACATGTATAAATAAGCTAAGAGTAATAAGGAGACTATCCAAGTTCTTATAGGTCAATTAATGATTATAATTTTAAGTGTAAGAGATAAAGAGGATGAGAGAATTCAATCAAAAACCAAGCTAGGTTCATTGATGGATGGGCATGAGCAATTTGTTGTCAAGATAATCAAGCTTGAAGAAGATAAAAATAAGTCAGATTAGGTTAAGATCAATTCAATAAGGTCTATTAGATAACCAAATGCTTCAAGGTATGCTACTTTATTTCATGGTCATTGTTATAAATGTAATAAGTATGGTTAGAGAGCTAAGGGATATAGAATGAAGTCAGTAAAGTATGGACATTCATGGATCCATGAAAGAATGAGCTTTTTTTTCCAAATATTGATCATAGTTCAAATATGTCAAAAGGTATGAATGATTTTATTTTTTTTAGTTTTCATAAGAGTGGACATATTACTAGATTATATCCAAATAGTGTTAAGAGGTCTTCAAGGTATTTCAAAGGATATAGAGCTCCTATAAGGTTTGAGAAAGGACAAACTTAGGTATGCAAACCAAAGGTAATAATTGCCAATTCTTTAGTCATAACATTGATAAGAAAGTTTCTCTAGAAGGCTATGTTGTAGATCAGTTTAAACTCAAAGGTCAAGTTGGTAAGGTAGCTATAGAAGATGAGAAGAGTCAAACTATGGTATAGAGACTTGAGATAGTAAATACTAAGGAGACTAATCCTGTTGTGTCCAAGAGTCTTGATGTATTCATTTCCAATGTGGAAAAATGATTAGAAGTGAAGGAAAGTCAATAGTTTCTATTGTCAGCATTTTTTAACAAGTCTAAAGTAGAGAATATACCAACTATCCAAATAGAAAAGGAAAAATAAAAGTCAACTTAAATCAAGCTCAAGGAGAAGACTAAGATATTGGTTGAGGTTAGTCCTAAGGTATTTATGGATCCAGGTGAGCATCCTATTTTTTTTGAGCATGTATCATGTAAATAACATCAAATTTTTGTGCCTAATGATGAGGTTCCAAGCTACAAGGAAGATTCTATAGATGAAAAGGTATGCCATGAATCTATGTTGTCTCCATGTATTTTTAATAAAATCATAGAAGAAAAAGATAATGTTTTATTGGATAATCATGTTTCATCTCTTAATCCTAGGAAGAAGTATAAGAACTATAAGTATCTTATGACTAAGGAGGAGAAGGAATATGAGGAGTTATGGGAAACTCCTGGTTTCACACCATGGTAGAACTTTATGAAGTATGGTGTCTCTACCTATGATTATTAGGAGACATATTTTACTATGGATAATCAATTTTGTGTGATTAATATGATAATTATAATTAGAGGAGGTCTTTGGTTAAGGGGGTGAAACAAATTCATGATCTTGTTCTAGAGATTAGTGGAGTTGTAGTACAGAGTCAAAATAGGTGGTTCTAGGTGGCTTAATGAGATTGATGCAAATGTAAATAATATTTTGATGCGTAGAAATGTCAATACACTTATTTTCTATGTGATCTAGGTGATTTTGTGTTTTGAAGGTATGCTTGTGTCAATTAAAGATTTTTAAGTGCTCTTAGGTTTCTTAGTTTTTGTCTTAAGGACAAGCAGGCCTAAAATGGGTTATAGGAATTCTATATTCCCAAAGGTATGGTGACTTAATTTTTGGTACATAAGTGTGTGATGGGTGTCTCTAGGTGTGAAATAAGTTTTATAGGTGTACATTGACTAGAAGGATGTTTATTGACCTTGTTGTTTTTAAGATTCTAGGGTTTTGGGCTATGATAGAAAAGTGGCTGACTTATGAGTTAAGGTCTAAGTATTATTAATAGGATAATTGGGAAAAATGGGTTTTCAAATCAATATTCACTAAGATTTTAAGTTTTGTGGTTTTCAAATTATTCTTATTTTTGTCAAAATAGAGGGCTAATTGACTAGTAGGTTTGTGAAGGATGTGTGTTACAGAGGATGAGATTAGTGATTAAAATTGGTTTGATTAATGGGGAATATTATATTGATCTAGATATGGATTTTTAGGTATTTAAGTTGTGTCTACTAAAAATTGTGGGCTCTACAAGTTTCAAGTAGGGATACAAGGAGGCTAGATAGGCCTAGTTTGAAGAATATTGTTTTCTGATTAGTTTCACCAAAAGAGTAGGGTATGTTTGTTCCAAGGAGAGTTACCAAGTTGGTTTATATCATTTTTTTTGTTTGGTGAGTGGTATGAAGTTATATTGGTGGTCCTTTTGGTAGCTTGAGAGAGAAGGTTAGTGAGCGTGTGTGGTGCTTAATCATGGTGTGTGGAGATTTGAAGGTGCTCAAATGATGAAATGGATAAAATATATTACATGGAGTTCTTATTATATGTTTATTTATGTTTTATATCATATTCATATGGTTTTTGGTTTTCTTTATTCATTGATTGCAATGCTTGGTTGAAGAAGAGTGTTGGCATGGAGCAAGAGGAAGTTGTCAAGGTAAGAATAGGTTAGATCAAGGTAAGGGAGAGTTTTTATCATATTTATAAGATTTTATATTCCTATTAATTTTATTTTTAGGTCCTTATTATTAGTTTGTGCCCACTTTGTCATTGTGTCAAAGGGGTATAAAGTTCCTATTGTAAGACTTCTTGAAAAGAGAGAAGGTGAGATGAATGATGTTTTTTGACATCAATGATAAAAGGAGTGAATGTTAGAGAGTTGTTATTGATTTCATGGTGATGTCATGGATGTTTCCTAAAAAGTGTATTAAGTTCCTTATTAGTCTATGTGACAATGACAAAGTGTGAAATATGTTAGTCCTAGTATGTTTGAAGTATGATTGGTTGATCTTCTATTTTGGCATGGTTAGGGATGTTTAGGGATGAGTATGGTTATTTGAAGATGTTTAAAACGTCCATAAGATGTTATATATCCTTTTAGTGCTTATGTGAATGAGTGTATTTAATTTGGTTATCCATAGATTTTATCTTGACATTTTGGGTCTAGTGGTAGAAAAATTGAGTAGGTAGTTTGATTACATCACCATTACCACATGTGGATAAGTTAGGAGGAGTTTGTCATATGGTTGTGATCAAATTATTTCCTATTTATTATGTGTTAAATCTCAATTCATGCTCATAATTTTACTAAAATATATTTGGGTCAAAATTTGGGCTCCCAAACATTTTAATAGTGTTTTTCCATACTTAGCCAAATTTGCATGAGGCAAGAAAGAGCCATGTAATCATATTGATGAGGTTATATCTCACACATGTGGATGTTTTAGGAGAATGTGCTCATATGGGTTTGTTTATTTTTATTCCTAGGTAATTTTTACTAAATTTTAAGTCATGATATGAAGCGCATCAAAATTTATGCCAATGTAATGTTGGCCTCCCAAGTAGTTTTTGACATAGTTGGCTTTGTGACAAATACTTTTGAGAAGGCATTTTAGTAGTGTTATTTATCACATGTGTGAGGGTTATAGGAGATATTTTTCACATAGTTATATTATCATATGTGAGAAGATAATATGGTCCAAATTTTAGAACATGTGAGTGAGCAAGGTAGAATATATGACTGTGCAAAGTTAACCTTCCATGTAGATAAATAAGGTTCCCACAGTCATTTTTGCACAAAATTAAAGTTTGAACAAGTCTCAAGGAGATCTATGGATTGAATTTACTCCAAGATGTCAAGATTCAACAAGATGGTAAGAAGTTTACATTGTTTAACAACTCAATAAAGGTAAAGGATAAAGATCTAATAGTGAGGGGGTGTTTGTATAGATTGATCGAACAGTGAGCATTGCTAGTTAAACACTTGGTTGATCCATAGATATCAATCATATGTATTGATTCAAACTTTCAATATTACACAAGATGAGGTTAAAGTGACTAAGGTTTAACATTTGAGCATTGGTGCCTATGTGTTAAAAATTGAACAAGATCAATGGTGCATATTTAATTTGAGAAACAAGGACACAAGATGCGAATTTAGTGTTTAAAGTTTAACTCCTAACCACTAGCATTTAAATATTTCAATTTTAATAAAGGAAAAAAACTATTCTATGGTTTTTGGACCATATATTTTGATCAAGGATAAATTTTCTCATGTTGAAAAAATCAAAGTTGTATAAGACTCCAAGGCACATCTGGAAATATGAATTTAAAGGTCTAATTATATATACAAACAAAGATATCAAGTTCCAAAGTTAACTGTGTGTTCATGCATGGACTGTAAGTGACCCATAAGATTGTTTGAGCTTGTTTTGATATTATTTTTATATCTTTTGATGAACTAGCTATATGGGAGTGTTTTATACTCCATAAGTATGATCTATGTGCATTATGAAGGTTTGACCATTTGTATACAATATAAATAATGGTTTTGAAGGGTGAATGTGTGTTTTCTCATAATGACTATGTGTACAAAATATTGCTTAAGTGTTTTATGCTTAAGTAGAAGGGTATTTTGATGGATATGGACAATTAAGGAGGACTTAAATATCATGTTTCATGGGTTAATGAATTATAAAAGTGTTCTTGTGTCGTTTGTTTGTTCAGAGATGTGTCAAATAGCTAAATGGGTCTCCATATGACTTAAAAGTGACTTTGGCCTATTTTAAAGTGGATTGTGATTAAGTTTGACCCATGCGATATGCCTTAAGGGTGAAGGCATGTTTTGTGGTTGACAAAGATGTTGATAATTCATGATTAATCTATATATAGTGAAACCAAATATGTTGGTTTCTAGACTTTGTGTGAGACTCATATGAGGATTTGGTAAGCATAGATAGAATTGGTGCAAAATAAATAAAAGTAGGGTATGTGCCTAGTGGATGGACTAATGAGTAGAGAAGATTGAGGACTATGTGTATGATGTATAGGTCATAATTTTGATGGTATAATATTTCTCTTATAGATTGAAGATGAGTGAAGAGGTTTGTGTGAGTGGAGTAGAGTGAAGATTTGAGAAGTAATGAAATGAAGTGTGCCCAAGGGATTGGTTGATGAGAAGATCTAGTTCATGATTGTGTGTATGACCTATAGGTTGTATTTATATGTCATAATAAGTGATCTTGTAGGATTGAAGCTTTGAAGTGTGAGCAAAGGATAGATGATGTTTATGTGAGCTTGGTGGTTAATTTGAGAGACAAATCAGAGTATGGTATATGTGGATGACCCCATATTCATGTTGTTGTCGTGGTGATAGAGTTATTGTTAAGGAGGGAAGAGTGATACAAAAGGTGGATTTGGATGCATTATGTATGTAGAGTTAAAGAGTTGGGTTAGTTGGGGTATGCAATGTGTCTTAATTTATCTTTGTGTGTTGGTTCAAGCATGTAATGTGCTTTGCCCAATAGAGAGTGTTAAATGAAGGTGATGAGTCATAATAAGAGTTCCATCATTAGGTGTTGAAGGCATTAATTCAAAGGTGGAGGTTTTCAAAGGAGGGTATAAAGGACTTGGCCTTCTTTAGGGGAGGTTCCTCCTTGTGAAATAGGTATTTCACTAAAGGCAGGTGTTCTAAATGAGTTGATCATCTTAAGGGTAGGTTTTCCTTATGGAACTAGAATTTCACTAAATCTTGATCAAGGGTATTTGATCAATCTATAGTTTATAATACTTTATACGATAAGTAGTTCAAGTGTTTTCAAGATTGAGCATGGGTTTTATTCCCCAAGAGGGTTTTTCACATATGTCATGTGTTATGTGCTTGATCCACCATTGTCTCTCTTGTTTATTACTATGGATGATGTGCATGCTTCATAAATACTTGTGGTGATTGATTAAGAGTTTTTAAAGGTTTGGAAATTGAATTGAATAATCTAGGCCCATTGATTCACTCCTCCTTTTAGTGTCTTGTACCTATAATAGATACAAAACACTATAAATACATGAATCTTATACCTATGTCAACTAGATGGAAAATAGATGCAAAAATCCTATTTAGATAAGAAATAAGTTCAGAAAAATTAATGTTATTAAACTTTATTCCACCTTGCTTCTGCATACTGCCATCTATAGTTAACCTAAGCCCAAATTTTTAATATTTACACTCTCAAGCACACTCAATGCATTCAATACCATTATCAGTCTAGAATTAACTTTCACTTACACTTAGGTGGGAGAACTACATCAGGATTGATCCCTCTAAGTATTGGTATGTAGGCAACTCTCTTCATAGTGGGGTTTTGAGGATGTCTAATTTATCCTAATAAAGACCACACATTTTCAAATCATGCCATACATACAAGGAGGATTAGGGTTTTCATCATAAATAATCTATTATAGGCATAATATTGAGTACCAAATTTCATGTTCACATGAATATAACCCATAAACACAAGCATAGGTAGACCCAAAATCTAAGAACAAACCTATATAGAGGACACTAGTGCCATTTCAAGACAATAGAGGCACATGGTTCTAATATCAAATTGGGGTACTACCATTTAGGGGAATATCTAACTCATGGATCTTGTAGATGACAATCAAACATGTTTGTAACCCATTTTTAGCACTTGGATCTTCTACATTTGATGTTTTCCAAATAAGTCTCTTTTTGCACATATTTTTATTAGTATTTTTATAAAGTAAAATAAATTCAAATTGTATTACAAAGAAATGGTTATTTATTGCATATTATTTCACTTATTTAGACCTCTCAACCCTTTAATCTAACATAGGATTTACACTAGTACAACCCTAAGAGGTTAAAACTCTCTACATAATTTGGAGACATAGTTTTATAATTAGAGATGTAAATTTAGACTTCACTTAGAGGATGAGAATACCCTCCTAAAACTATATATATATATATATATATATATATATAATCCTCCCAATCCAAAAAAAGAGTATAACTTTGGCTATTAAGATTATCAAGACATTGTACATATTGTTTTACAATTGGTCTTGATGTGCAAATCTTGTTCTTCTCCAAACTTGTGAATCTTGAGATTAGTTCCATCAAAATGTTATCTTAGTATTTTCATTTTGCATGATTAATATTTTAATATAGTTATTCATATTGTGTTATATTTAATTTGAATGCCTTTTGTGTAAGAATCATAATCTTCCTTTACAGATGTGAAATTACAATCTCATAAAGGTAATAATATTTAATTATATATGCTAAATTTTATTGTGTTATTGTTTCATTATAATCCAATTTTTTTAATTTTTGGTATGATTACATTATCCTACATCAAAAATTGGTTTTTTAGTGCCTGTCTAACCCTTATTTCAAGAGTTAGCTTAGAAATGTTTCATCTTGTTTAGTCTATAGACCTTATTTCTTTCCCTAACTTTTCATTTTTTTTAATTTTATTTTGGTCCTACCTATCTTAGTTTAGGTTCATAATAAATCCACCTATCTCAATTAGATTTATATTCATACCATATTTGATCCATCCAAGGTAAAAAATTGTTCCTCTTATCGATATTCCACCAATAGGTTGTTTATAAAACCCAATACCCTACAAATCATGTCATAGAATGAATCTCTCTTATTTATCATAAAACATTAGAGGCTACCTCATAAGGTTCCATGGTGTGCATAAAACCAAAACAATAGGCCACTTGGAAGGGCACATAACCCTTTGTGTAGGGTAGCCATTAAAGGTCACCTAATAGTCATCCATATGACTATGTGGTGAGTGGTCTAGGCCCTATGGGTTTATGGGTATGTTGGTGGTACATGTGACCACCACCATGTTGACATTGGTTCTTTATGGGAATCGCTTGCCTTATAATCCATGTGGTGAATCCCAATATTCCATTACTAAAGGGGTAAATTAACCACTCCAAACCTTAATTATATGAATCATATTACTAATTCTACTATAAATTCCTTAATAAAATAGACAAAATTTAAGAACATTTTGTGCATTAAAATGGATGTTAAATCTAGTACTAAATAATTTTAGAATAAAATACATTTTTTAATCCAATTTAGTTTATTTTATTAATTTTGGGTATATATTATGGTCACTATGAATTTATAAAATTTAGGTGCTCATAGGGTAGTTAGTGGTTAGACATGCCCCTTAGAAGGGCACTAACACTTTGTGTAGGGTAGTCATCTAAAATCAGCTAGTGGTTATCCATATGACCACATGGTGTTATATTTAGTCCATATGGGTTGATGGGTATGTTGGTGGTACATGTGAGCACTACTATGTTGGCATTGGTGATTTGGGGGAACCATGTGCCTTATAAGCCATATGGTGAATCCCAATCATCTAATACCAAAAGGGGAAATTACCCACCCTAAACCTTAATTGTATGAATCATATTACTATTTTTTTTATCAATTTTTTTATGTTTAGACATGGGTTTTTTATATATCCCAAGTTTGTTTTATTTTTCAAAAAAAAAACTTATCCCATAGACATGTATATATTTTTGTATAACCAATTGTGAGTGATAGAAGACCCAAAGGTTGGGTGACCTGAAAGGAACCTACACTTAAAATTTTCACCCTCTTCCACATATAATATGTTTTAAGGCCTAAAACTTCATATTTTCCAAGATATGACTCTTTTGTCCTAGAGAGGTCCCTTTTTCACCTTTTTAATTTTTTCAAGATCCTAAGAAACCCAAGATAGGTTAATTCCATCCCTAGTTTTATCTCCTCTACTACATGAAATAAACATAAAAGATTAAAACTTAAAATAAAAATTAGTTTATTTTTAGACCTTTTTTGGTGTCCATTAATGTTTGTGATGGATCTTGAAGCTCCCAAAGGTCTTTTTAAAAACTTTGAAAATCTAAGACCTCCTTGAGACATTCTAAAAACATGAGTACCTACAAAATAAACTCAATAATTTTTTTTTTGAGTTGTAAATGTAGAATTAAATTTTAAAAAAACTATAATATTCCATTAATGGTAGTCATCCAAGATTAAGGAAGGTAGAGAGAGATAACTATGCATATGTCATTCTCCAAAACCTCCTTCCTCTTTACCAAATATTAACTTTGTAAATCAAAAAGTGAAATATAACCATTTATTGAATTCCCTAAAGATTCCTAACATTTATTCAACTTTTCTTAACCTAATGGTTAAGATATAAAATATCTTTTGGTTGAGTGTTGGAAGAATAGTAGAGCTTGATAAAACCATGAAGTATATGAGATGAACACATGTGTGAAGTGTATGATTTTATCTTTTGTATAAATTTTGTATGTATTCGACCTTATAAGCCTAATCTGGTATTTGAATCATGCAAAGAGTGTTTCCTTTTATATCTGAAAAGGTTGGAATGTGAAGAGATAATAGGATTGTAAAAGACTATAAATAACACTTTGATTTAATAGAATATGGTTTGATGTGTTGATAGAGATTAATAGAATCATTCTGTTATGGTTTTCCTTATCTTTTTTATGTATGGTTTATGCATAGTGATTACTCTATTTTGCTTTAATTTGTTATCTGATGCAATACTCATTATGGTATAACTTTGATTTATATCTGATTCATCTTTATCTTTGGTCTATTCTTGTACATCTTAAATGGTTCATAATATTTTCATCTCTTCTACACTTATTAGTACTCTCCACTACACAAGTTATCCCTATAATTATCATGTTATAGTGTAACTCCATGAGCCTCTACTAGTAATGGTGTAGTGAGCATGGAGCTTATTTATATGAAATATGTTTAGATGATTGTCAGGGTAGAGAGACATAGAAATATGGATAGATGAGAGAATTAAGAATGTTTTAGAGGAAGAAGAATGAAGAGTCTAAAAAATTATAGAGGAGATTATCTAATAACACCTCTATGGAAGAATCTATCAAATTGTTTGGTGTGAGTTGCCTGGATTGTTTTAGATTACGGTAAAAGCAGGTTTTAAAGGGATGCCAAAACCCTTTAATAGAATCAAGAAAGATAAAGCATTAACAACCACCAGGAAAAGCAGTCCTGAAACCTACTGAAGAGTAGCATCAAAATCAAGTTTTACAAGGATAGCATCAATATCCAGTTTATGAATACTATTCAACCCCCTAATATTCCAAGTAATGATTTTCATATCTATTTTTTAGGGGTACAATTGAGAATAGTTGCTTGCCTACCATCAACAATATTATGCATACTTTCTAACTCTCTGGTTTTCTTAGTGGATCTTCTTCCAGGTTTGTCCAGGGAACCAACATCTAATTTCACCTTAGAATGTTGTTCAGCTCTTTTTCTAGATTTATTTGGAGTAGAAGCAAGAGGTTTTGCCTTAGTTTGCTGATCTATTTTGCTGGTTCTAGTTTCTACCCCCTTAGTATTGATCTTTTTTTCAGCCCTTAGTCTTTCTAGTTTTTACTCAATCTAGACTATAAATTCTATTCTCCTTAGACTAAATCAATAATATTTTAATCTAGTTATCCATGTAGATAACAATCCAGGAAACTCAACCTAGATACCAATTGGTCCCAAGCAATAGATTACTAGATGAACACCATGATTGATGGCTATATCACAAAGTTCACAGTACAAGGATATGTAGATTTTAAAAATACATAAGATTTAATTGCATAAGGAATCATAGGGAAATTTTTGTAGTGACTACCTTTGCTAATTAAGATGTTGGTTATGGAAAAGGCCATGGTGCCTACTCTAGCCATTATGAAGTAGTTAGTTTAGGCACC
Source organism: Torreya grandis (assembly GCA_037957365.1). NCBI lineage: Eukaryota > Viridiplantae > Streptophyta > Pinopsida > Cupressales > Taxaceae > Torreya > Torreya grandis. The sequence goes on along the minus strand of JARHVA010003374.1, from coordinate 1,684,115 downwards.
ATGGTACTGTGTGAAAGAGATAGTGGATGAAAAAGTGGTGAGTTAAAAGGATCATGAACCTGATCCCAAAAAATGGAATGTGAAATACTTAGATAAAGAAGAAAATTTTGGGACTCAAAAGGGAACTATAATATAAAATAAAGTGGAATAAGATAAATAACCCTAAATTAATTGTGGTTAGGACTAGTAGTAGAGAATAAATTGATGGAGATAGAGGCATACAGGTAAAATATGATAGAGAAGAAAGCTTACTAAAAGAAGACATGGAAATTTCTGAAAGAGAAGGGTATGTGATACCATAGAATATGAAAAATTTCCTGATGAGAAACAAGATGCTATAAGTAGTCATGCTGAGGTAGATCGGTTAGGAAGTATAGGTAGATTGCAGTTAAGAGAAGGATTTTTATCTAAAATTGGGAAGGAAATTTCTTGGTAAAATATTAAAATTGAAGGTAGTAATATTTTAGGTTCAAGATCGAAGCAATAATAATTTATAAATAATCATCATTAATTTCAAGAGTATGCATCCCCTAAGCCCACTTTAGTTATAGAAGGTAGAAAAAGTAGAGAGAAAAAAGATAATTCAGGTTGGTTTGATTCCTTTATTGATAAGTTTGGAAGGTTGAGTGTAGAAACCAACTAAATGTTATAAATAAATAAGTTACAGAAAGAATGATTTATTATTAATCCTAAAAAGAGTAGTGTGAAGTAACCTATAGTCACATTAAATACTATGTAATCAATCAACAACACAACAATCGGTGCACAAACACCACTTTTCATAGTTGTTAGTATTAAGACATCTATAGTAACAAATAACATCCTACCAAATATGGTTCCTCATACAGGTATGTTTGTATCTTTAATTCTATATAATGGATATTTAGACTATAAAGAATACTTGGTTAGCTATGAAATGAAGTGGGTCACAAAAGGGGTAACATCAGATGACATGAAGAAATGTGAAATCATAGGTGTTTTGAGAGGATGTGCTTTGGAGTTCATTTTAAAAAGGAATGTAAATTCCCTTTATTTTACTAAAGTTAAAGATTCAATAGTATCATAATTTAAAGTAAAATATGTTCTAGTCAAGTGATTTAGGACCGAAAGGAGATTTGGAAAAATTAGAAGAAATGGTTGGAGAATATGATCATAGGTTATTTGATGTGATGAGAAAAATAAATTTTATTTTATAAGATAAAAATAAATTTGGTTGGTTCATAGAGGGATTATGATAAAGAATAAGGTTCATTATTGCATAAACCTAGTTATCCACTAAGGCTAATGCTTAGTCTACTACCATAAAAGATGAATAAATATAAGATTACATAGATCTTCCATTCATGGGATCAAAATAAGAAGCTAATTAGATGATTTTATGAGGAGGATGAATGAGATGCATGAAAATTATAATCCTAAATTAGGATTATGGTTCATAGAGTGTGGCTATGAGGGATTTCATATGAACTATTATCCAACAATTAAAATAGATTTTTGTGAAATCTTTGCAGTAGTTGGACATCCTAAATCCAAGTTTCATATCCTCTAGTAATATTCTAAAACTCACACAACATGTACTATAATTCTTAAAAATACAAAAAACATGATGAAAAAATATACCAAACCTTGTAGGAGTTAAAATTAAATATAACAAAAAACATCTTCTTAGTTGTGGTTCAACAAATACCCACTATGAAGCAAGCTATTATAAGACTAGATGTGGAGATGACAATTATGACTTAAGGTAGTCTAGTATGGGTGATTTTATTTTCAAAATACTAGATGCCTTCATCACCTTTGTACAAGCCATGGGGCCTACCAATATATAATAATACTTCATATCCCTTATACTAATATTTTGGTCAATATGCAAAAGCATGGAATAACACAAATCTTTAGAAACAATATGAAAATTAGACTCCAAATTCCCCTCAACATCAGTATGGGGATATGATGCATAGATGAATCAATAAGAAGGATATATTTGATAAAAATATCAAGGGTGGGGATATAAACAAAATAGAGGATGATAGAGAGTGGTCTATAGGGGAGGATATCATAGTGGATATCAAAGATGTCACAATAATGATAATTTTCAAACTTGACCTCCTACACAATGTTATCTATGTAGAGCATATAATCATTATGTGAGGAATTATAACACAAATCCTTAGAAACAAGTTAGTTATGTATAGTATATGGTCAAAAGTCAATATCAAATGGAATATATCCCTATTATGGAGAAGTAAAGAAAGGAGAAGATAATGTGCAATGTAAACATGATTAATGCACAACCAAAGGAAAATGTTTTCTTGCAAGCCATCACAAGGAAATAGAGAGATGAAAAAGGCTTACCTACTTTAGAAATGACTTAGGATCAGGGTATTAAAAATGTTTATTGGTATAAATATCCTAATCTTGTAACATAAAATATTTTAATGTATCAAGTTACAATGGTATTATAGGAAATACAATAGAAACTAGCCTCAAATGATGATAACATTGCTATTGATGCTCAAATGTATGGTAAAATTATTAGGATAATGTGACAAGAGGGTGGTGTGACAACTTTTATAGATCTGATGAAATTACTTATTGCACTATGTAATGAGGATATTACCTAGAATATCACTAACCTCCTACACAATCTTCTAGAGTGTGCATAGAAACAACAAATAAGGGTTAATAAAGTAGTTTGGTATGTCAAGACCAAGAAGACTTGGGATTTGGATTCAAGAATGGATATTTATTCAGATAGATATGAAATCCCAAATGAATTATTTGACTTCAAGAGTAGATTTAATATGATTCCCCACTCAACATGGGAAGCCATTAGTCAACCAAATCTGAGATATAGTCTAGTAACATTGAGCTTAGTGGATTATGGAAGAGTTAAACCCATTTTTCAGCTATAAGATGTTAAAATTAAAGCAGTTGAGCTTAGATTACAAGGGGATTTTGAGGTCATCTACATGAAGACAGAAAAAACCCATTACCCCTCATTAATCAATAATAAATGGGCCTATGATGGCCAAATCACAAATAACACTATGGAAAATCAAGTAAAAGTACATCATAAAGATAAAAATTAGTCATGCCTTTAAATAAATATGAAAAAATGTCATATATAATTCCTAACGAGCCATAACATCCTTATACTTATGGGGATAGTTGTTGGTTTAAAGTGAGGATAGGTGAAACACAAAATGGGGTACATACTTTAGAATGTCAAAAGTGCAAACCCAATACTACATATCATGAAAAACCATTGGTATTCAAACCTATTATAACAAAGTCTCTAGTTAGGTAGGTTCACATCAAAGAATGTGTTTCTCCTTTAGTGAATTCGCTGACAAGTCAGAGGTATACTTTATCTATAAAAATAGTGAAACTATGATGGACTATATTAAACCAACCTCATAAGGATTTCTATCCTCGGATTATGCATTGTCCATAAATGGTGACTCAAACACTCACATCTTGAATTGGTCTCATAGATATCATGAATTGTAAACTTTATGTATGGTGTTCATCTTAGAACACCAAAACCTCAATATTATTTAATATAGGATCTTAATCCATTCATGTTGAGGCTTGAAAACCATGTATTTAAGGTGAAATATTGATTTAATGCACTCAGTTATGCATTGAAAGGAACTATTGTGATATGGTGGGACATACAGATAAAATTAAAAATGGATTAGGAAGATGCCTATGAAATCTTGTATGCAAGGTTTCAACTACCAACTAGTATTAAAGTAGAATGAACTTTCTTTCAATAGGGTCAATGTCCATAGATTCACATCCACTATAGCATAAATATATGGACCACACAAGGAGTAGAGCCATAATACTAGGTGCACATATTTAGTCATACCCTTGCACCACTTCCAATAGCTTGTTATATGCATTAAGATTATAAAAGGGAAACTAAAAACTGGGTGTAACTTCAATAGGATTTCATTTTCACTTTTTTTTGTAATATTATAAACCAATAATACATAATATCTTGTATAAAATTAATATTTCTTTTTATGTCATGGATGAACATAAGATTTTAAAAATGTTATTGAAACATCCTCTCATTAGGAATCTGTGTAGGACTTGGATTCCACACTACATAATTACTAAGATAACAAAAAAGATAAACTCTACATTCAATCATGTAATAGAATAAACAATGATTTAGCATAATCTAATGACAATGACAGTGATGGAGATCTCTATTTATAAGAGTAATTTGAGCCACAATGTGAAGAGAATCCCAAACCAGTGAAAAGTGCAAAGCAAATAAAAAAGGATAAATTATGTAATATTAAAATTGCACAACTTGAAGATAAACACATTTTTCAAGATAATACTCCTGGTGTATCAGGTAATATAGATCAAGAACCATTGAAAAATACTCAAGGAAATATTGGGATAGAAGTAGCCCTTAAGCTTGCAAGAGTGGGAGATTACCAGGGACAAGAGTAGATCTCTGAGGCCCTACGCTTATTAAGATATTATCAAGACATGTTTCCAAGCTAATTATTATAGTTAAAAGGTGTGATCCATCTTTGTCAAAAATGCATATAGAGTTAAAATAATGTGGCACCCTATAAAAAAGTGACCCTATAGGCTCAATACTAATATGAAGACCAAAGTAAAGGCTGAACTAGATCAAATTTAGTAATTTGAAATTATTTATCTAGTTGAAAAGGTAGAGTGGGTGAATCCCATGGTTTTTCAGCCTAACAAACCTAATCTAGCTTAGGATTTACATATTGAAACCCTAAAAGGTTAAAACATTTGGTGAATTTGTATTAATTAAAATATTAATTCAAAACCCAAATTTTCCTTAGGGTTTACCTTCACTAAATTTGGTACATTAAATTAGGGTTATAAAAATATGATTTTCTAATTTTTTAGCTTAACCTAGATAATCTAATTAATCTTATACTAGGGTTTTATTTATTTAATTTAATTTAAATACTTACAACACAACCCTATATTCACATACTAGGTCCCTATACACACAAAACATTATCAATTAGGGTCTCAACAATAATCATATTTTCTATTACAATCTTTGTTCAACAAATTTACACATTGCACACATACATATGTTTGATTATATTCTACCTCTTGTGTGTTTATTATTCCTTATTTACACTATCTTCTTTGGTAATTTTAAAATGACATCTAAAAATTCTTATACCCCTCATCCACTTAATGAAATCTTGAATATCTCTGATGATTATAACAATGAATGGAGTAATTTTCAAGATTGTACATTAGAGAATAATGATGAATTCATTTATAATGATTATGATGACTACTATTATAATGATGAATATGAGGATTATTATGAGCATGAAAATACAAATGAACATGAGGATAAATTAGATACATATTCTCTTTCCTCTTTCTCTTCTCTTACTCCTAAAAATCAAATTAATAGTACAATGCCAAAAGAACCTCTTGTTGGTAGTGTTTTATTCCAATGTGATCCTAGATTTCCAATTAATTTTGCTACTTCATTATTCAAAATAATTCAATATAAGTTCACTATAAAAAAATCACTTTTACATGCTTCAAGTATATAAGAATAATGCATCTTATTTACCCTTAACAATCACATTTAAAAATCAAATACAAATGATGTTACAACTTTTATCAATGCACACAATAAGTTATATGAAATTACTTTATCACCCTCATTCACAATTCAAGCTCAATGAAATGATTCTTTGAAACAAATAGTTAATGCACATGTTTCTAACCCTTCTCCTATATGTCATAATGTGCAAAAAGAAAACATGGTTATTACTTATCCTTCCCTTGATTTCAAAATAGAAAGTAATAATCATGATTGCATCTAAAAAATGACCAGTGAACAAATACCTTGCATTACACTTACACATGATGATACATTGCATAGTAGTAAAAATTTGAAATTTTCTTCCTCTCTTTCTCTTAATGATCATGTGGATGATACTTATTCTACTCTTACTTATTCAAATGAATTAAATTATGATTTTAATGAACCAAGGGATAATGATGATTATTTTGATTATTATGAAGATGATATAGAGCCTACAAATATTACTTCTTTTATTACCTCACATATCTTTCTTATTCAACCAAATAATAGGTCACATGTAAATACACACACACACACACACACACACACACACACACACACACACACACACACACACACACATTATTATGTGCATAATTTCCATTCACTAGAGAATAAAGTACCTTATATTCAACAAATATGTAACACTCCTTCACAACCTAATAATATAAAAGATATCAATGAAACCCACTTAATACTAGAACCTATTTCTCAAACATACCCAAACAAGGGTGATATATCATTTCCATCTAACCAAGTTCAATCTATCACACCTCCAAAGGTTATTAGGAGCACATCGAACATTTCTAAGCCAAATTTCCAATATAACGTACCAATGGCTAAAATAAATAGTAAAATCCAAGAATTAAATGAACCCATTGATAATGATAATATACCTTAAAAAGTGTTAATTTTTTTAATGCATGAGGTGTTTTATTTGTAAAAGTAAGTACATCATCTCACTTTAGAGAACGAAGCATACAAATCTCAAGTGGATGTCAATTTTATACATAATAACCCTATTTCATGTAGAATATCAACTATGAGGTTGCCACTCAACTTTTAGATACTAGAATTACCTATCTTTGATAGACAATGAGATCCATATTTACAATTTTAGTCTTATGAAAAATCCATGGATCATATTATAAATAAGTTAATTCTACTACAAGTGTTTCTAAAGTCACTAAAGGAGAAAACACTAGATTGGTTCCACCATATACTCCTTATTAGATCTTTACATACATATGAGGAGCCAGAGATAATATTTTTTAAATATTACATACATAATAAGAGACCTCTAGTCACACATGAGAGGTTACCTTCACTATACCAGGGTGAAACAAATCCTACATCATAATACATTCTATGGTGCAAAGCTTGTTTACATCAACTAATTTATCAACCAATAGATTTAGAAGTGTAATACATATTTGTTAGAAGTTTAATCTCTCCTCTTAAAGACATATTAATATATTATACATATAAATGATTAATATGTCTATGGAATATATATATATATATATATATATATATATATATATATATATATATATATATATATATATATCATTAGAAGTAGATTTGGGATTAATACTTACACATTAAGAGGTAGATTTGGCTATAGAGCCCTCAAAACCTTGATCATCAAATTTGGTACAAGAGCCTACTCTACTTCAAATTTAGAAACCATTGAAACACAAAAAACCAATACAAATACTTAGAAAGGTTAGATATCCACTCTAAATAGCATAATATATAATTAGTATCACACAAAAATAGAGGGGTTATAAATTTTTGATATAAGGTTGGTCCTCATGACGTCTTGCTTACAATACTAGATAATGAGATGATAACACTTCTTTCAAGTAATCATCATCCACCATTTTCACCAAGTATAACAAAAGCATTATTATTGTTTTCACTAAATAAATGGACATTTGGATAACCATTATTATGTACTCTAAGCTCATATTGACCAGTTTGTTAATAGAGGCATCATAGATTTTACATAAGGGGCATCAAGCCCTTATTTTCCACACTATCTTAGATCACATTCCTCTATGATAGAGTTATCTTAGGATGTTAATTTTATGTAACCATTTGTTACTCATCATACAAGCACTGTGGCTTTTAGGATAACCATTTATCAGTAGTCTCATATATCACAACCTCACCAACAATGGTAACTAAATCATAGAGTCTAGCATGCACCTCAAGTGCACACATCGATTAAGATATTTGGGATCAAATATAGACCTAAAAACATAGTTTTAGTATAATCACCAATAAAAATATTTGGAAATAATTGTATATTTTATAATGTACCTATAATATACACACAAATCAAAATATTAGGGAATAATTATCAATCTAAGGGCACATTCTTAGTTTGAAAATTGATAAAGATATATGGCAATCATTACAGAGATTAGAACCTAGATTTAGTTTTCACACCAATTAAAATATTTTAAATAAATCATACAACTTAGAGTTTAGTTTCAAAGTGTTAACTAATCAAAATTTTTGAATCAAAGTCCACACATTCAAAAACTAACAGTGCATTATAGGGAATCTAGTTTCACAGTCTATGTCTACAAAAACACAACATGATCAATATGGTCATTCATTATCCATGGCATCCGAGTTTAGATAGGGTATCTCTCCATCACATGTTATACACATAGACATATTATGAAATAAGAAAAATCATATAACATTAAAATACAAAACTTAATCTCTTGCACATATGGATAAAACATTCATAAAACATACACAAATCAATTAATTTTAATCCAACCCAAAAAAATTGCAAACATTAACATTTCAAAAAATAAAATAAAAAATGAAACTCAACAATATATATAATATTAAAAGACCTAGATGATAATACATAATACCAAATTAAACAAAAACCATCTCTATATATATAACTCATAACATCATTTCAATACAAATATGGTGCATCACTCAATGATGTGAACACGACTATTGGGACCAGTTCCCTCACTCTCACTATCAAAAAAATAAAAACTAGAACTAGAGGCCATACTATCTCTATTTGACCTAGATTTATGGCTATGCCTACACTCTCTCTTCAATTACATGATAAGATAAACCCTACACTCATCATACTATAGATGAAGTCATATGTATTTGTATGCTATATGACTACTAACCCCACCTAGATCATTAGGAGAGGGCATGGCACACCTCCTCACCTCTACACATAACTCATCCTTATTTTCTATTTCTCATTTAAATTCTATAGTTTATATTTATACCAAATCAAATAAATATACATGAAATTCAACAACATTGGTGCTCCTCTCCTCTAATCCATCATCCACAACATCATCTAGGATATGTCATGTCAACTCACATAATGATGACTCAATGGTGACCTCCTAATACTCATCATCTCATACACTTTCAAGTATCCATATAATTCATAAGAATCCTATTATATCAAAACACATAATCAACTTTACACTGAACATATAAAAAAACTATTTAACTTACCATCAACATCCCTCAGGGGATCTACTTCTAGTACCTAACTAGTGATCATCCCACCTATTAGGAATAGAGGTGCCCATCTTAGCTCACTACACCTAGATACATAGGCCTTGACCAATCCAATAACATTCACATCTAGTAAATAAATCTCATGATCATGATCTATCACTAGCATAGGAGCTAGCTCATCAATCAATGACCTCAACTTACTACTTAACCTTGTAGGGGCCCAAGAACTGCTTAGTCACACCACACATGATATGGGCACATCCTATACAAAACTAAACTATCAAGTAACCCTATCATACTAAAAATTCTTGTATACATTATCACATTGATCATGCATTTAATAGATAACCTGAATCTACCTCAACTATGTGTTATCCTTAGGCCTCCCCTGATAGCCACTATAGGGTCTCTAGACAATATCCTCTACTCTCAAACTGTATAGTAACTAAAGATAACATGTATTAAAACTCCTCATTGCATGAAATATCCTAGTCCATCTCTCTAAAAATACTTATGGATGATCCCATCCATCCCATGGATGTGCCACTATCCTAATAATATCTACGTTCTCATATGCCCATCAATGTAATAGTGTCTATACACTAATACCCACACTACTCATCTCCTATGTAAATTAGTAAAAATCCCTATATAAATGAGATAGTATGGTATAAACCCAAGAGTACATGGTGTCATAATTCTCTATGTCATACACTATCTCTTACATCTTATAAGATATCAAGACACCACTCCATCCATGATAATAAAGGGTGACAACAACATAGATATAAATTTCCACAATCATCAAACGTCAACCATCACAATCATAGTTAACAATATGTCACTTTGACTCCTTGCACTAAGAGTCCCTACTTCCATGGTAAAGAAGTACCTAGATGCTTGTTAAATAGCTCAAGGACTAGTGGCCTCTTGTAATACATCCTTTCACCATGAGATCAATAACTATAGGATTAATCACACCCATAGGTAGCTAGAATGTTATATGGCTACCTATGGGTGATATGAATATATCTTCTAATGTTATATTCATCTCACCCATTAGTAATACATTCTCTAATGTTATATTCATCTCACCCATAGGTAGCTAGAATGTACATGTGTTTACAATCCACCTTTCATATAATGTAGTGATCATATGCTTATCCCAAGGCATAGGCTATAAAAAAGTAACATATCATATACCTACTCTCTTGATCATCTATATATTTAATTTAGACAAGGGAAAAACCCATATAGTCTCCATAATCTTACCCATATGAAACTCTCTCATACAAGCATCAACCTACAAAATTACAAACAAATATGACATCAGTAAAATAAAACTAAAACTAGCAAATATTAACAAGCATAAAAAATTAGTCCACAACACTATGGATCACATATTGGGCCTACTAGACACTATCACTTCCAAGAGGATAGTATCACTAGACAATAGTGCCATACTCTAGATAGTAGTTCCTAGATCTAGACAGTAGCACCCAAAATGGGACACTAGCACTAGCTTTTAAAAAATAACCCCAGAATAGTCCTTTTATAGAAAAACTAGTAAAAAAGATAGCTAAAATTATAAGAATAATAAAATTTTAGGTTCCTTACCAAGTGAACCTCCTTCCCTGTTTGAATCCATGCCTCAACCTCCTTAAAACATGATAAACTAGCATCACATATCCTTAGCATGTTTCTCTCTCTCAGATTCAAATGTATTTCCACTCAAATGATGAAAATAAATTACCAATTATTAAAAATGACCTATTTAGGTCATAACTTACCCAATTACACCTTATTAAGGTTACCCCTATCATGAATTTTACTAATTAATATAATTATCTTGTTATTGCCATATCTCAAAAATCGCAACTCTGATTCATGAACTATTTCTTACATATGGGATTTGATAGTGATATGTTATATCCCATATTAGTTAAACAAATCCAATAATCCTTATCAAACCCAAAAAATGATAAAAAAACACATTATATTAACAATACAATAAACTAAGTACTTCTCCAACTACACACTAAATTATTAGCTCCAACATTATACAACATCATAACTACCAAGTAACACTAGCACAATTGATCATTACCAATTTTTTTTACATATCATCATAAAAATATTATATCTCTCACCAAAAGGGGGGATAAATATGCATATATTACTTTAGTCATATAGACTTACATTCAAATTTGTAGACAAACATGTCTACATAGGTTTACATAGGCATTTAGATGCACAACATTTTTAGATATACAAACACATAGTTCTATATAGGTTTACATAGGAATATAAAGTCATATATTTTTAGATATACATGTCCAAAGGTCTACATAGGTTTTATGTAGGTTTAAAAAAATATTAATATGCATACTCTACCTAGATATACAACTTTCATATAGGTATACTAGTTCATTCAGATATTTAGATACATAGCTACATTTCTTAGATATTAGGATAAGGGGGAATTATTAAAAACACATGTTATTGATCCCCATTTTAATATTTATTAGGTTTAACTAGTATCATAACCATATTTTCACTAGTTTGGGTAATAGGACCATCTACAGTGTTTGATTCATAACACTACACCAAACCTAGTTTACACACTTAGATTTAGAGTGGGGGAAAGTGAGACTTATTTATCCACACATTTAGCTTAAAATAATTATATTTAGGGTGGGGAAAGTGAGCCTTATTTATCCATGCATTTATTTTACATTACTCAGATTTAGATTGGGGGTGACCAATCCTTGTTTTTCCACACCTTCATATTACATTACTTAGATTCAAATTGGGGGCAAACAAGTCCTATTTATCCATGATTTCAGTTACATACTTAGTTTTAGTTAATGGGAATTCACATAATATGATTCCATTAAAATGTTACACTCTATTTCTTATCCACTTATTTGGCTATGAAGTGGGACAAATCTAGATTATATTCACATAGGTATGTATAGATACATTTGTTTTACTCTAGTACTTATAATTAATTTCATTACTAGAATAAAAGGGGGGAAAATAAAAAAACCGTAATTTGGTCAAGCAATGACAAGTAATATATCTTTTGTTTCTCTTTCACACCATGGTCTTAGTGATGGTTATTATCCTTTCTCACATGGTTATCTTGAGTCTTTTGATCTTTATTGTGTCTTATTTTCCCTATTTTTGATACCCCCAATAGTCATAGGTCACATTTTCCTAGTGTTAGCCCCCCCTAACCTGTCATCCCTATTTTTTTGTATGTTCTGAGCCTTAGGATATTAGTGCCACTTTTAGGAAAGTAGCACCACATGGCATTAGTTTCTACTTGTTGCTTCAATGTTTGATGGGCCCTTTCACCCATGTTTGAGTCCTAACCCCTTTGTGACCCTTCGATTATGTTTTTAATATATTTTTCCCAACTTGTCAGATAGTGAATAATGTATTATATTAAAAAAATACCCTACTATATAAAGATCCTCATAAGTAATTTTACATCTAACACTTACTGTTTTGGAACATATTTACAAAAAAATAACCAATGATACGACTCAAATACTCTACATACTACTTAGCTTTCACAGCTAGACATATCAAAAAAGGGCCTAGGATAAATTCATTCTAACATACCATACAAGTTAATGGTGTGCATTCCTTAAGGGTGAACTACATGTGATTGAAGACCACTAGAATTAGGATTAATATAGGCAATGGTTAGGATAACAAGGGTTCTACTCTGTGCAATCATAACATCTCACAACCTAGTTTTTTCATTTCATTTTACATTTGATTAATTTATTATTCCATGTATCCAAGTATTCATTAGGGTTTTGGAGAATAATCAACCAAAATAATAACATAGATGACCTCCCACATGACATAGAATCACCTACTGTATCTCTAAAAACTCTCATAGCTTCTTTGAAGGTTATAGACAACTACTATAGGAAAGACATTAGTGACATAATTGGACACTAGCAACACATAGTGATACTATCCTAAATGTGGTGCTACTATCCAGATCTAGATCTTGAAAAATATTCAAAAGATTAAATATACCCCTATGTCTACTCAACCATCTCTAGTACCCTAATCCATGAAAAGCTCTATGTACATCTAGATAAGTTCCTTTTCTCATTATGCTTACTATTTTGGTAAAGTTACATATAATAAATAAATTTTAATGTTATCCTAGATTAAAAATAGACCCAACCCTTTAATCTAGCTTAGGATTTATATAATAGAACCCTAAAGGGTTAAAACATAATGATGCTTACGTTAATGATCCATTTCCTATTCCTTTTATAGATGAAGTACTTAAATATGTGGTTGGGCATGATGTATATTCCTTTATGGATGGTTTTATTGGATATAATTAGATTCTATTTGCTAAAGAGGATCAGGCCAATACCACTTTTGATATTGAATGGGGATCATTTGCATACAAGCTAGTTCTATTTGGTTTAAAGAATGCACATATTGTATTTTCTATAGTTGTGATAAATGCATTTAGATAATTCATTCATGATTTCCTATAAGTCTATCTAGATGATTGGTTAGTCTTATCTATATTTGAATAACACTTGACAAAACAAATATTGATGATAGAGCAATGTCGAGCTTTTTACATCACCTTAAATTTAAAAAAGTGTCTATTCTTTACACCTATTGGTATCTTTCTAGGTCATGTTATGTGTAACGATGATATTTTGGTTGACCCAGCTAAAATTATTGTTATAGTAGGAATTCCCTCTCCTACCAACTCAATTCAAGTGTGTACCTTTATTTCTCTTACTAGATATTATAAGAATTTTATAAAAGGGTGTGCAACTATATTGATGACTATGGATAAGCTACTGTGTAATGATACCAAAATTGAATGGACACTAGAATGTAAAATAACATTCATTGAGTTAAAGTAAACATTGTTAACAATACTCATATTAGTATTTCCTAACTAGAAGAAGCAATTCCATGTACATGTGGATGATTTTGTAACTATATTAATACATGTCTTAGTGTAGTCAGGTGAAGGTAGGTTGGACGACTCAATACATTTTGCTAGTAGTAAACTATCAGGTATGGGAAATAATTACATATCTATAGAGAGAGAACAACTAGCAATGGTGTTTGCATTACAAAATTTTAGGAATTAATTATTGGCTACTCCTTTTGAGTTCTTCATGAATCACCAGTCATTATGAAACCTAGTTAATAAACCAATGCTAGGAGGATGTATATCAGTGTGGTTATTGCTCTTTCAAGAATTTCAATTATATACATTAATGTTAAGTCTATATGGGATAATGTGGGATTAGACAATCTCATCCAACTTTGCAATGAGGAAAAACTAGAGGAAATCAAAGATGAATCCCTTAATGCACATTTATTTATAACTTCTATAGTTTTTGATAACATGGATGACATTTCAAATATCTTACAACAAGGAATTTTTATTACAGATTACACAAAGAGGGATATGATATAGATGGTTACCATATAACCTCATTAATGGATTATTTTATAAGCTTGCTAAATATGATATATTATATAGGGTAAATCTAAATCATTAGTGAATGTATCTTATTCAAGAGGCTCATCAAGGGATTGTAAGAGGTTACTTCAAGGAGAAGCCAGTATGAGAAAAATACTTCAATGTGGTCTTTTGTGGTCTAAACTATTTTAGGATGCATGTAAAGTTGATAAAAACTATGATGTTTGTCAAAGAATGGACAAACCCAACCAGTGAGATTAAATATATTTGGTACCTATGATTGCATAATAACCTTTTGAGAAATGAGGGATTGATTTTGTTGAAACTATAACTCCTCCAAATAAATGTAGTCAAGAGAGATACATTATCATTATGATTGAATACTTCATGAAACATGTAGAAAATGCTACCATTCCAAGATATGATGTATTGGATACTACCAAGCTTTTATTTGAAAACATTATCATGAGGTTAGGCTATCCAATTATGTTGTTGAGTGATAGAGTAATTCACTTTCTCAATAATACTATTAAGACTCTCATTAAGAGTTCATGATATCTCGCCATAAAATCATTGATTAAAAATTGTAGGCCAATGGACAAGAACAAGCATCTAATAAAGTTATGGGCAAGATGTTAACAAAAAAAAATCATTGATCAGAGAGATGATTGGGAGGATAAAATTATTGTAATTATATGGGCCTATTAAACACATTATTAGGGAGATATTGGGTTTACTCCATTCCAACTAGTATATGGCTTTGAGGTAGTAAATCCTATTTAATATATTGTGCTTAGTTTTTGCATTATAATGATCATGAGAGTAGGAGATTAGGATTCATTAAGGGTAAAAATAATGGATTTAACCAATATGAAATAAAATTTAATAAGAACATATTAGATGAAATAAATTAAAAAATAAAGTGAAAAAACATAGCATGATCACAAACTATGATCTAAGCCTTTTTACCCAAACCAAATAATATTTCTTTATGAGAGTAGATTTAAAGAATTCTTGAGAAAATTGTGAAAAATATGGAAATGTCCCTACATCATTCATGAAGTATCACCATAGGGTACCATAGTGATAAAATATTTGTATGGAACTATATTACCAAGATGAATAAATGGTTTTAGGCTTAATCCATACCATCTTTAATTTATATAATTTTAGAAAAGTGAGTGGGTGATGAGTAACACCATGTAGTTATGATTTCATTTAATTTTGTATGTTTTATATTTTGTTTTATTAGGTTATAATTATTTTATAGCATGTTTATAACTGTGCAACACATTTCAATCACCATAAAACAATTATAATCATAGGATACAATCACATTCTAGAGATAACTCATCAAAGATAGATGGACGCAAATACACAAAGAATTGTAATTAAGTTCAAGAAGGTAGAGATGATATATGTATGATAATTGGAAAGCCAATGGTTAGGTTAGATCATTAATCATACAGGCATTTCAAATGTTTCAAATCATGTTTGGTAATAAAATTATAAATGGATACATAAAACAAACTAATTAACCAAAAGGGCATCTAATCACATATAATAAATTCCAAAAAAGTAAATTAAAGATCTTATGAACCAAACATCCATGTCAATGTGATTTTAAACATCTAATATTAATTGGAAAGGGAAAATTCATGTGCACATACTCAATGCAATCAAAGAAAGTGGTGACATGAAATTAGGTGAAAAACAACTATAAAAGATAAGGGTATGGACAATGATCAAACATTAAAACCTTCAACTAAAAAAATACTTTTGTGATTGGCATTTTGAATATTTATTCATGAAAAAAACTCAAACTAGAGCATAATTTCTTAGACCAATCATTCAATCCATACTATTCATTAAGCCATGGACAAAGGTTAGCTATTGATTCCACTATCAAATGCCCAAAAAGAGGAAATGACAATTGGGCTAGGTCTCTAACAAAATAAATATAATGATCTAGAACCATTTGACTTCAAAGATGTGTTAGAAACTACATTTTTAACCCAATATGCTCAAGAGTAACACAAGTAGGAACCCTAACACTATTATAATCATTGCAAGGGTTTGACACTAAAAGTTTCTTAAGATACCCATATTATTATTGTTATATGAAGTTATGATGAATTTCATGAGTTGAAGAAATCAATTTATCTCAAGATGTTACAATTTGGATTAATGTGCACACCATAGAACAAATAGCTAGTCTACCTTATCACATCAAATATCTCATGTCATATAAGTATACAACACCACCAATCCACCCAAATATTAGAAAAAAATATACAACTAGGGTAGGGTGAGGAACTCCTATTGATTCAATTAAGGATGCTTCACTGTGCATCATGGTGTAATGTATCACCAAAAGATTCTTACAAACCACAAAGCAAGTAAAACAAGTGATAAAAAGTGTCATTGACATTTCCTATTGAATGATGAAGCTATGGGAGGATTTTAATTGACATGAATTTTTGGTAATTGATATTACCATGAATATAGAAAAGATACTTACAGGAACCACAAATACCTTTCAAAACTATTTTTTAGTCCTATTATTGTGTTTCACATAGTAGAAGTATCCATTAGGGATAATGATTGAAACTTCCATTTTTTCCCATTAATGCCTTCATAAGTACTGGATAGACTAAAAAACCAATATTAGGAGTAATTGGGGTGATTTAATGCATGGTAGATGGAAGCCCTAGCCTTGATCCAATCATACCTAAGGATTCCCCAAGATGTAATGCAATATATAAGATAACATGATTCAATTACTAAACTACACCATGACATATAGATTAAGGTTCATGAATTAGATACCCCAAATATCACTCTAATGCCATTCCTCATTTTTATGATCAAAATGAAGGCTGAATCTT
This sequence comes from Torreya grandis, assembly GCA_037957365.1. Classification (NCBI taxonomy): domain Eukaryota; kingdom Viridiplantae; phylum Streptophyta; class Pinopsida; order Cupressales; family Taxaceae; genus Torreya; species Torreya grandis. The sequence continues at coordinate 1,666,579 of JARHVA010003374.1, read as the reverse complement.
ATAGGCAAAAATCCCTAGTTTTGAGGTTAATGTCTATATTATAAGTCATCCTTATATAGGTACAATAATAATAAATAGGTCAAGTACATTTACAATAACCCACACAATTGTAGGCCTAACCAACACAAATATCATAGACAAAATCTTTATAAAAATAAGAGAAAGTAAAGAGGAAAGTACTTATGCATAGAGCCTCACCACCCCTACCAAAGAAAAGAACTAGGTAAACAAAGTTGTGTCTTGAGCATCCCATGGTTCCAAAAATTACTATTGGGTGAAACCTACCTTAGATTGGGGTAGAATAATGAGAAGTCTTATAAGTTATGTTATAGGATATTATAATATAGGTGTATGACATAAAGGAGGATAAGGAGTTTTTATTTTGGAAAGTACTGCACGCTTACCATGTGTAAAATAAGGTAAGATAAGACCTTTGGGTTGATATTACTCAACCACATCCTTATATCCTTATTGATACTATAGGACAAGAAACATCTCAACATACGTTAGAGGCTAAAATATTTTCAACACTACCATTTATAGGAGCCTTCACTATGCATGTAGTGGATTTATCTATAGAAGACAGTCTTACAAAAACCTTGTTTCAATGAACACACACACATCTGATGGTTAATATATCAAAAATAGTGTAGGAAATTATGGTCTATTTTGATTAAAATATATAAAAAAGTAGTGAATAATAGTCTAAGCCATCTCAAAAACAACCTTAGATCTATGGTGTGAAAAAATAAAATTAGACCCTCAAGCCTCTAATAAAATCTAGGATTTAAATTTGGTACAAAAATTTCAGCTAGGTAAAGTGTAGTTACCCGAGTGTATTGAATCTAATCATTAGATTGAAGTGGATGAAGAACCCATATATACAACCATGATAGAGGAAGTAGAGGAAAAAATAAATATGTAAGGTCCAATTTAACCTAAGGAGATGCAATAGGAATAAAGGATTGAGGAAACACAATAATAAGCATCAATACCACAAGCAACATAATAAGAAGCTATGCATGGTCAACAAAAAAATTAGTAAGATACAAACATTGAGAAATAAAGGAAAGTTAAGGAAGTAAAGGCTATGCATAATCAATCCAAATAAGTGAAATATATTAGAAAGAAAGCTAAGGAAATAGTTGTTATGAAAAAATAAGCTAAAGAATCTGTATCCATAAAGAAGAAAGTTGAGGAAGCATAAACCAATTTCAAGTAGGGTGAATAAGTGTAGACAAAGAATAAATACCAAGAGGAATCACAAAGGAAAAAACAAGAGGCACAAGATGCACAACAATAATAGGAGCATGAATCCAAATCTAAGGTTGAAGCTAAAGCTAAGGTAGATGAAGATGTTAAAGCCAAATCCTAAGTTAATGCTCAAGCTAAGGCTAAAGAGTAAGTTATAGAAAAATATGAAGTTTAAAATAATTCCAAGGTAAAATAAATAACCTAGGATAAGTACCTAAAGGTTTCAAAATCATAGGCAAAGGTAGAAACCACAACTCACACTAAGGGCACCAAATAAGTATCATAGATCTCTAGCAAATGGATATGGGATGTCCCTCTTAAATTAACATGGTAGAATACCTTATTGATCTAATTAACTCAATTCACATCTCCTCCTACAACATTTATGACCACATCCATAACAATTACCACTATTTTTATGGAAACATCATTAGACGTGACCCAATTATCACTCTCCAAATAGATTAGAGTAGTCACCTTCTAAGAATACATTGTATAGAAGGCATTAGATTTTAAGAAGTAAGTCCAAAGGTTATGGGATGAGAAGGATAAATTAGAAGATAGGTTGGATTATTTGAGATAATTGATTGATAATTCTTATCCCACCTTAATTATGAAATTACTAGGTGATCAAGTCATGTCAAAAGATAAACAATGTTATGCTCTATTGAAATAACTCATAAAGAGTTGGAGAGGTGCACAAAAAATGTTTTCATTATGAAAACAAGGACAAGATATTAGGATATAAACAAAGGTCATGTGTCAGGTACATGATGAGTATGAGTATGTCCTAGACACCATTGTGAAGTAAGCCAAGCAAATAGACCAAAATATGCTATAGTGGAAATAACATTTGAATCAATCCTTAGCCATTGAAAAGACTAAATTTACCACTACTGACAAATATAAAGTCATACTTGAGGATCAAGTGAAAACTATAGATAAAATGATATGTGCACTTAAACAATTATTGGATACTAGGGATGCTTCCATATATAATTCGTAAGTATGGAATAATGAAATAATGTGCAACACTTTTTCAGCCATCCAAGCCCAAAGGCTAACATACAAATTAGATGAGCTCACCTTGAAAATTAAATATAAATAATCTATTTCTAAGGCATTGACTATAATAATATAATATGAATATCTAAAAAACATGATGATGATCTAGGTATCATTTCACATTTTAATTGCCATGGTATGTAAAGTGCTCATTGACTAGAAAATACTCAATAAGGATCTCGCTCAAGTTGATATGATCATTGTCTAGATAATAAATGAACCCTATTTCATTACTCTATAATAGCTTTGATAAATCATATAGGATAATAAGATAGAAATAAAGGTGTAGTCTTCACAATAAGATAGAAATAAAGGTGTAGTCTTCACAACTACCTTTAGTAGTGGATACATCAAAATCTAGTGGGTTAGTAGATGCCCAACCATAACAACTACCATAATCACCTATCTAAACAACCCCTTAGTTATAATAGTAAGGTTTGTGCACTTAATTTTTTAAATTTATATAATATTAATTTAGTTTTAAGATAGTATAAACATTATGATTTGGGATAGTATGGTTGAAAACCCATAAAGGGTAGCCACCTGGTTATGCTAGTCTATTAAAAACCCAAAATGGTGGTAGGATAGTATGATACTAGTTAAACACTTAAAAGGTTGAATAAGTAGTGTAAAAAGGATGAAAAATGGTAAATATCACTTGGATAAACAGCTATGACTTTATTTTGAATTATCTTTTTAGCTTAGTTCAGATTAGCTTACAACATTGCCTCAAGATGAGACAAATATTTAAGTCTGGGAAAGTGTTGGATAAGGAATGGACTTGTTAAAACCATGAAGTATATGAGATGAATACTTATGAAAAATATATGATTTTTTTTTTTTAATAAATTTTGTATGTATTCAGCCTTATAATCCTAATTGAGTATTAAAATAATGTAAAGAATCTTTCCTTTTATATCTCAAATGGCTAGAATCTAAAGAGATAATAGGATTGTAAAAGACTATAAATAACACTTCGATGTAATAAAATATCATTTGATGTGTTGATAGAGAATAATATAATTGTTATATTATGGATTTACTTATCTTATTTTATGTATGGTTTGTGTAGTAAGTAATATATTTTGCTTTAATTTGTTATATGATGTGATACTAGTTATGCTTAATCTTCTATTTATATCTGCTTCATCTAGTTCTTTGGTATATTCTTATACATCATAGATGGTTCATAATATTTTCATATATTTTGCATGTGTTTTTACTCTCTACTATGCAAGCTATCCATGTAATTAGCATGATCTAGTGTAACTTTAGGAACCTATACTAATATTGAGATGAAATTATTCATCCTCAAGGAGTGAAGTAGAAATATTTTATACCCTTTTTGAAGTCTATAAAGACTAAGATATTTTTGTATGTAATTTCCAAATAATTAACTAAACTTGAAAATATAATTTGTTTTATAATTAAGGTGAAAACAAAGCCTTATTATTGGTTAAAACACTTGAGATCCCTTTTGAAACCTGTTAAGAGTTAAGATGAATCATTTGATCTAGTGGTTGCTCAAACCCACATGATTTTATTCAATTGTTTAGTTTAAGATTTGGGGTCATGGGGCCTATTTTGCCTATTTTTGGAAGCCCCTCTCTTTTTTAAAAATTCAATTAATCCAAGTCATTCTATCATATTAATAGCTAAAATATTAACATTTAAAACTAGTTATGGGGGTCTTATTTTATTTCTTCATTTGAATAGTCATTTCTATGTTGAATGTTTAGTATGATTTTTGTATTTAATAAAGTTTTTACTTTAAAATTATGAATTGGTTTTGAAAGCATGAGTTATATAATGAAAATATTTAGTTTATATGGATAGATGTGCAAGCTTTTATTTAGAATAATTTAGTTTTATCTTATGAGTAAGATATTTCTAGATGTATTGGTTGTTGGTATGGATGAATAATGCATAGTTCTTCATAGTTCAGACACCTTGATATTTGAGATATGGGAATATGTTTTATGCATAGGATTATTTGATTAAGTTATGATTGTGATCTTGAGGTATTAATTTGATTTTAAATGGTATAACATTATTCATATGTTATATTAATGTTATAAATGGTAAGGTAGATAAATGTTTATTTGATTCAAAATTACCTATATTGATCATTTTAATGATCATTTGATTGAATATTTGGATGGATTTAAAACCCAAGTATTATTTAAACCTAAGTTATAAGGGTTGAAATTTAAACCTCTTATGGATGTAAGAGATTATATGGCAATGTCAATAATACCCTAAGGGGTTAGACATGGAAACCTAACATATAACCTAGGTATATGTTCCTAAGTTAATTCATTTTTAAAGCATGTCATAAAACTATGTCATCTGGCAAGATTTTGAATTATTTTAATTGAACATGAGGTTTATTTAATACAACTATATTGGTATTTTTTAAACATTTTCATATATTTTAGCATTAAGTCTTAATGTACATGCATAGATTTGATGATTTTTAGTAGGGTTTTTGGGGGCTAATTTCATTATCAATAAACTTGCCAAAAATGAATAAGATCAAGATGATCCATAAAAATATGTTGATAGAATTGGTAACTAATAAGGTCTTAACACATAAGAAATGTAATTAATAATCACATGGAAATAGTATGAAAAATGTATTTTTCCTCTTGATTTCCATTATCTAGAAAGATTTGGGAAGAAGTGAAATTTTCCAAACAAGCAAGAGACTTGGGAATGAATAGAGGTAACTAGGAATAAGATACAAACAAGGTAAGATATTTTGACCCAAATTTAAGTTTGAGATATGGTTTTTGCATGAAAATGAAAATTATTTGGTTACATTGATAAGATTCATAACTTAAGTTTCATGTGAATGAGGGATATAGTTAGAAGTATATTACAGTTTGATATGCATAATTCTTTTCACTTTGAAATCAATTATAAATGTTTGATTTTTGATAAGTTCTAAGTTAGATTCTTGTTTGCATGCCTTTAATTTTTGAAATTAAAGATTTGAATCTCTGATTATTGTAAATATTTTATGAAGAGTTGGTTTTAGGTTTTGATAAAATGTGAAGATATTTGGGCGAACATGCGATCTTATTTATCTTTTTAGTTTGCTTTGAATGGTTTCATTGTTCTAGTGAAATGTCACAAAGTGACCACTATAGGATTATATGTGAAAAATATATTTTTTTTAATGGAATGAAATATGTTTTGAAATATGAAGTTAGGAGTCTTAATCATTGTTTCCTTGTCTAGATTTATTTTATATTGTTTGACTCTTATCTACATGATTTCATTTTGATATCTAAAGATGTCTATTATTTTCTAAAAAGTTTTATATAAAAATTAGTTTTGGATTTGTAGAAGTTTTTTGGGTTATTGACAAAGGCCATGAAATTTTATTTTCTTCCCACTATGGATGAAATGGTACATTGAATGAACTATAGATGATGTTAGGTTTTGAAGTGAAGTCTTGGTTTTTTATTCGTAGAAATGTAAAATGTGGCTTGTTAAGATATGTAAATGATGTCATGTCAATAAATGTATAAATTTGGATTGAATTTTTTGTATAAAATTTGTAGTTAAGGAAAATTAGTTCATTGGTAAATTTCATATCAATTATAGAATGGAAATTTTGTTTTCATATCTTGGTTCTTTTATTATTTTATCTTACTTTGAAATTTTGGTAATGATTATTGCAAAAGGGTTGTTTATTGTTCAAATATTTATTTTTTTTCAAATGGAGGTATGATTAAGTTGAATTGCCATTTCTGAAAGTTTTATCTAGTAGGATTGAAAATGTTATGATCAAAAATTGGTCATTCAAGTTAATTTTTGATATGAAAAAGAATATTTGATCACTCTATTTTACTTTCTTTTTTAGGAAGTTATAATATTTGTAGTCAATATTATTTATTTGTTGACTTGAGATACAAATATGGGTCAATATGTTTGAAATTAGTATTTTTATTAGATATTGATTATAGTTTTAAATTAATGGGAGTTTGTAGTGATGTTATGATTGTTAGGATATTGGTCTATTATATGGACATATACACTTGGTTTAAGGCTAGATATAGTATTCTTATATTTGACATGTGTCAGTTTTAAATGAAATAATTATTCAACATATGAATATAGTCATATTTTTAGTTGAAATAAGAGAATCATATGTAAGGTATTCTATTTTTGATGATCTTTTAAAATTTGATAAATATTTTTGACCAACATTGTGTTTTGGTATAAGGTGCATACTATAAATTTTAATATCATTTTTTAAAAATTTATACAATAACTTTTTCTCAGAATCACCTATGTCATAATGTTTTTGGTTTGATGTAAATCAGTTATTTATTTTTATGATGGATAATAATCATGATATTTTTACTTCAAATTTTAGTAAGATGTCAGAATGGGATACATCTCATTTGAATAACTCACATGCTAATAAGTGGGGGTGTACCTAGGAATGACATAGAGAGGATACATCTTCACAAATATTTTTTCCTAAAGGAAATAATTTCAATGGGAGGACTAGTAGGGGTATTCCTAGACCCTATCACCTTGGGACATGCATGCTAATCCTTTTTGATGCCTGAAATCATGCATTTTGAAATGTTTTGAATGCTCTACCTTTTAATCTTGAAAACTAAGGTAATTGAGGTTGGATAGAACCTCCTTAGAGAGATCATTCTCACAAATGAGGAACTCTAATTAGTTCTTCCTAACACATGCATACTACTTTACAATCTATTCAGAATCTCATTTCTCATCATTCTCCTCAACATCAAGAACATTAACCTCAAAATTATTTATAATTGACTAAAAAATTACATTCTTAAACTCTTGTGCCATTAAATATTAAGAAAAAAATCCATAAACCTCATAGTGTTGTTATAGGTGGCTCAAGATAAATTCTTGATAATTTTGCTTGACATATACTTGAGTAGGAAATGATAGTTCCTTTGAGAAGTAAGAGGTGAGGAATAAGTCTTATAGAATCCCCTTTGATCACTAGGATGGTTAAGAATGTGAAATTAGAGGTTGATGATGAAGACAATGAAGGTAACACTAAATTGGTAAAGTTTACAATTATAAAAATGAATTATACTGAATACATGATAGATAAGGTTCATCCATTGATTGAAATTATTTCTAAAATAGAAGATGAAAGCATTTTAATGCTTTATGATACTTTTTCATAATCTAATATTCTGATGACATGTGGATGACCAAATAAGTTATTTTTTTGTTTTATTATTTTTAGATATTTTATCATACTAGAGTACTATAATGAAACATATTTGTTTTTTATATTTGATAGTAGTTGAGATTTTACAATAGTTGGTATTTATTATTGTGAAAATATATTACTAAATTTAATGGAATAATGCATATGGATATAGTGTTAGATATATTTAATTTTATTTAAATTGATTTAGTCATATTAATGTTTGACATAGATTGTTGGGTCCCCACCCATTTAGAGTTTGTATTTAGTCAATCTATTATTTTTTTATTTTTATCTTATTAGACTTTTCTAAGTCTTAATATAAATTTAGGCTATAAATTAATTGACTTATTTAAAAAGTCAATTAGACTTAACTAATAACTAACTAAAGCTATTTATGACTTATTATTCAACTATCTCTTGAACATACTATTACAAATGAAAATGAAAGTGACATACAAAGGGAGGAACATTACACATGTATCCTTATAGACTCTGATTTATTTCAAAGTTCATTCATTATACTCTTAAGGTGCAACATCTCTAAGATAATACAACTTTTACAAACAGACCAACAACACATTCTATGATGGTTAAGTAATATTCTTAATCAACACAAGTATATACTTATTTCCATTTTAGTTTATAAATCAATTATCTTAAAGTTGTTAGGTTTAATATCTTATTATGATTGTAGTTACGTAGTCATATGTGCAAAATCCAAAATACTTGGCCTCAATAATAATAATTATGTCACTGCATACAACATGCTATTGATCCATTGAATTTGTATTAGTTTTTATATCAAAGATTTTGCATTGAAAGATTATTTGTCAACAAAACCTCTTTCATTTCAAATAATACGACTTTTATTAAATACTTGAAAATTTGTTTATATGCTATTTAATTTAATTTAATTATGTTTTTGTTTTAATTCTAGATTTAATATAGTTATAGACTTATTCATTTATTACTTTATATTTTACATATTTATTTCTTATTTTGATCTTTATTACTTATTGTTTATTTATTAATATTTATTTATTATCATTATAGTGTTTTAGTTAATTTATGTTTTATTTATATTCTTAGTTGTTTGTTCAATATTTTAATCTTGTTTCAATCTTGTATTAATAAATTATGTTTATATAAGGTAGTTTTCATTTTCTTTATCTCTTAAGTTTTCATTATTAGATCATTTTTTTCTTTTCTCAGGTTTTAGTTTTAATTTTATTCTAAGTGATAGATTAGATTAATTTATTGTCTTCTATTATTGGCAGTTATTTTATCTTCTCTTTTTAATTTTGTTTTTTGTTAGTTTAGTTTCTTTTTAAATAAGTGATTGATTAGTTATGCTATTTTTTATTTATTTTTCTTTCTTTGGTATTCATTGTCAATTGTTTTACTTATCTTTTGGCTCTTTTTATTACTTTTATTATTATCTATTTTGAGCACAACATGAATATCAAAAGTTAATAGATAATTTGATATAGAATATAAATTATAAGGAACATATATCTTTCATTCAATATATTATCTAATCCATAGGTTTTCTTTGTCAAATAATCTGATTATACAATTATAATATATTTCCTTCACTTGATTCAAAGAGATGATCTGTTTATAAAATTATAATGAAGTATTGTTTGATATTTTATGTAATTTTTATTTCCTATAACATATTAAAAACCCCTTTTACATGTTTAAAATCCTTCATGACCTTTTAGACCATATATATTAGAATGGTACAGTTCCATCTTAACCTTAACCTTTGCAATAGGCCAAAGGGTTGATTCATTGACATGAAATTTTATATTATCAATAAACTTGGCAACTCTGTTATGGAATTTATTTATATTTTTTTATTTGTCTAGGATTATTGGAGGTCTTCATATTATTCAACACCTGATTGATATTATTGATGACCAAGTTGATGTTGCTTTTAATCTAACTAGTTTTGTGTGGTATAATAGACCATATGATTTACCTCATATTATTAGAGTTATTAATGAGGAAGAAGAGGAATCATAGATCAATGAAGTAGTAAAAAATCTTTTACATCAAAGACAAAGTCATATTTAATAAATTGATAAATGAATTAGATAAGAAAGAGAGAAGATTATACTTATCAATCCTACATCTTGGGTTCATTTTCTTTCCAACTATTTTCATATTGAAGAAAATATTTATTGTATTAACCTTAACATAAATTTAGAGTTAAATTAGTCTAGTCTAATAATCGAATCTATTTAAAATATAAATGGAATAACAAGGTCCAAAAATTCATCATAGAAATTGAAACTTGATATAAGGCCTTTAAGCCAATAATCAAGTTGATGCAATAGATAATGAACCAAAATTTGATGATGATATATCTCAACCTTTAGTTAATCCTTGGATTTATGGAAATCCTATGAATATCAATTTTCACCTAGGTAATATTCCTTCATTAAAATGTCTTAATACTCCTAAGTTTTATAGAAGTCTTAGAGAATCATGGGAAGATCATTTGCATGCTTTTAGATTAATTTGTGTAACTTTAGGTACTATAAATGAAAAGGTTTCTCTTAGAGTTTTTTTTAAAGTGTTAGAAGGAAAATTTTGTCAAAATTTTATTAGTCTTCCTTTTGGCATAAATAGTAATTAGAATGATATTGAATAATCATTGAAACTTTGTTTTGTTAAGCCCAAACAAGAGTTGGAATTGGTTAATTAATTAGTAAATATTTCAATTGATCTTGAAAAAATCATTTATCATTTCATTGGAATATTTAATATAATGTGGTAATATATCCCATGTGAGATTAGACCTACCAAAATATTTGCAAGGCCATATTTTTGTAATGATTTACCTTTAAAATATAAAATGTCTTTATAATATAAAGACATTATGGATTATGATGAAACTATAAATTTTTGTCTCAAATATGAAAATAAGTTAAAATGTGTTGGTTTTAAGATATATCTACAACAAGTTTGAATTATGATAATGTATAAATTTTAAAATTCATTCATAGTCTTAGAAATGAGTTGGTCATCACTAAAAGGTAGTTAGATGATAAACACTCTTCATTAGGTAAATAATATTCTTATCAAAAGGGTAAAATGGAATAAAAAGTTTGCTATTGTAATGTTTGTGAATTAGATTAATATCCTAACATGTGCATAGCTATACAAAAATTTAAAAGATATATTTAAGGAAAAATTAGTATTTCTATTGACCTTATTGATAAAATTAATATATGTAGTGCTGGTGAGTCTTAGATGAAATCATACCTACAAATGATCATGTTATTAACAAAATGAAAAAATATTATTCCAATCAAAAAGACAATATAGTTAACAATCAATATTCTTCTAAAAATCAAGATAATGGAAAAAATTACACATAATATTGTTGCATCTAACCATACTACAATTAGTTTCCCATAAAATAATCCCTTATCTATTAGATTTAATAATATTCAATATGCTCCCTCTAAGACCCAAATTTACATTCATATACGTCATCCAGATGTAGGAATGTATAATGTTATTGACTATTTGGTTACTATAAAGGTAGGATTTTCATTATTACAAGATGTTTATTTACTAGGGTAGCTTGATAAAATAAATGAATCTATTAAATATACAAGTTTTAAATAGGTTTTGGGATTTAAAGAAGACAAATATCAACAACAATGTCATTCCATTTTTATCTTAAATATATGATCCTCCTACTGAATACATACCTCCTTTTTATGTATCAATTAAAATTGTAGATAAAATCATACATAATTGTATCTTACACACTGGTGCATCAAATAGTATAATTATTATGTTTGTTTCTAATCAATTAGGTATCTCTTATGAAATAGATAATATAAAACTTATAGGGTTTACTTCTCATAAAAAGAAGTTATGGTAAATTTAGAGATCTTGTTATTTAAATTTCCCAAGATGATAGAATTAGGTGTATGACTGATTTTCAAATTTTATACATTCCTATAAATTATGTCATGCTTCTAGGAAGAGATTGGTCAAAGTCAACTTGTGCATTTATCGGTAAAGATACAACATGGGTTCTAGTATAAATGAGATAGCTTTTATTCATAGAGAAGATTGGTCTAGTAATCTTATTGAGTTTTTACCTCCTATTATTGATTATGTAGAAATAGGGATTGGTATATATGATTTTTTGACTCTAGATGAACATGAAAAAAAATAATAGAATGGCTTTTCATAAAATGACTTGTGGTCTTTATATTTTGATTTTGCTTGTTCACAAGATGGTAATGTTGCAAGAATTTGTCTTATTTCCCCTATAGTAAAAGTGTTTCATTATGATTATAAATTATCTTTTGATACTACTAATAACATAACAAAATTTGAAACCTTAAGTTAAGGTTTAGAAAAGGCCATAGAGATGAATGTCAAATAGTTAGAATTTCTTAGAGATTATTAATTAATTGTTAGATAAATAAGGAAGGTTTGTAAGGCAAACCAAACTTGTCTTCATCAATATACTCAAAATGTTTGGGCCTTAATTGAAAAATTTGAAGATTTTAATATCACTCATATACTTAGAGATTTTAATTTAGGATCTGACAGATTTGTTGTATTTTCCTCTATTCATACTTTGAGTGAAATAGAACCTACTATTTCTTTTTCATTTAAAAAAATATAGACCTAAAATACCTGATTTAAATGAAAATCTGTCTATTATTGGTTGTGATGAACATATTGATACTTTTATAAAATTTAATTATTTTGATAATGATGATTACATTCTTAATTATGGAGATTATTTGTAACTGAATATTAATGAATTACATGCTAGTTTGGTGAGTTTGGAATTGATTTTTAGTCTTGATGATCAACCTAAGATATTATAGATGGAAGAACCTATTTTTTGTTCCAATATATTCCTTACCATGATAATCCCATGATATTGAGAATTCTTTGAAAAGGGGAAGGTGGGGACAACTAAAAACTTTCCTCTTCCATTTTATGATTGATCTAGGATTATCCCAAGGTATAGCTATAGGTATTAGACTTCATAAATGGAGTTTGTGTGAATAGTATCCAAGAGATGCACTATTACTATAAAAATTTCAATGCACTATACTTCACATAGGTTAAATGTATTTATGAATACTTTAAGTGTTGGGATTATTATTTATAAACACAATGGGAAAGGGGGATTTTAGAACCACTAGAAAAACATGAAAAAGAGGGAAGGGTGACACAAATAAAGAAATCCTCCAAGTCTAAAATGAGATCAATGCAATGGTCATTGAACCAAATGAATTTTCCATATTTATACCACTGTAGACCAATTTTCACTAAAGTTATACCTCTAAAAACATATAGTGGGGAGAGTCTAATTGAATTAGGAATATGTCTTCAATATGAGTTCCTATAAAAAATTAGTACTATATTTATTTTTGAAAACACATAAACATGATATAAGAATTTGTATCTAGGCACACAAATTGTTAGCACTACCAAAAGAGAAACAAAAGAAATCAAATAGAGATTGTAATAACTAATCACATCATAAACATGACATGTATAAAGTGATAAAGTATTAATCCAATTAACCTAACATTATTTATCATTTAAACATGAAGTGAAAGAAAATTAAACATATAAGAGACCCTTTTATATAAAATAGAGTTTATATTCATTAAAAGAGTAAAAAGCTAATAGAATAATTGATCTGGGCCACAATTATAGTCTAGAGGGAATAAGGAAATGCATGTGAAATCCTAGAAATAAACCAACAACACTTGCAATAAATTTTTAGTTACCCTTAAAATACAATATGAATCTTTTATAAATAGATAAGGATAAGGGATTACCTCTAAAAAGTATGAAGATCCCATCCTAGGCCATGATGGACACTCATTATAGTTATAATAATATTTCAAAATTTGAACCAAAATAAATCTCAACAAATGCACAACATATATATAGGGGACCACCAGTTAACATGTAGAGGTGGATAAGAATGACCAAATATTAACTACTTAGACTGGGTGCTCCTTATATCATGGTTACCATGAGGTTGAAATCCTTATCAATCTTGGCCATGTTCATTGAAGGCTCCTTGAATATCACCTCTATCTGAGCTACCATTATTAGGGAGATCTAGAAAGTTGCTTTCAATGAAGCTTGGATTTCAAATACTTGGTTGATGCTCACAATGGATTGAGCCAATAGGTATAGCACCACTTGGGCTCTATCTTAGTTTTCCTTGGCCACTTTATCCATCATAACATGGCTGAATTGATCCAAGTGGGCTATAAATTCCCCTTGGTCAAGTAAAGTGCCATCTGGGTGGAATAACATGAAGATATTAACCTCCTTGAAGTAGGACCATATCTTCTTCTCTCCCTCTTCCAAGGTGTCTATTAAAATTAAATAAAAGGTTAACCATTACTCTATCAAAACTCTCATTTTAATAACATGTGTTTGGTATAACCCCAAATCTAAGGCTGGTGCCTATTTGAGATCTGAGAAGATCCCATTGTTGACCACTACCTATAATTTTTAGTATTTTTTGTTGATTTTTATGATCCTCCCCATGTATTCCTATATCCACTATATAATTACATTAGTCTTGGCTTGAGTCCCCACAAATTTATCAAGGAATGAGAAAAGTAGTAGGAAGGTGTCCTTAATGTACCTAATTAGTCTTACTAGGAATGTACTCTTCACTTGGGCCTCAAGATTTTGAACTTAGCCTTGTATGTGTTTGAGGAACTTCTTGGACATATTTTGGGTAGATCAGAGGAAAAAAATGGGCCCTTGACCATCTCATTTTCTCTAGTATCATTCCTCACCTTGATGAGGAGAAACATATCTTCATGGGTCTACCATACTAGTAGATTCTTGATGTAGAGGTTGCCATAAACTTGTCCTTAATGAATGTAAATAATAAAAACACATATATCTTCTTATCTCTAAAAGTTTATCTTTCTCTAATCCTTGATTTATTCTCTTTATTTTGGAAACATAAACTATCACCACTTTGTACTCCAACATGTCCCAAACCTTTCATCTCAGTATTTTATAAGCATAGATCCTCTCATATTAGCCATATAGTTCATCAAGTTCACTTTATATTCAACTTTCAGACTTAACTTATTCTTTGGGCTAACTCTCTTAACAAAGGTTTTTAGGTTGTCTTTCTCTTAAAATGATTCAAAAATATCCCTGATTGATCATTGGTTCTTATGTCCTTGTTTCAACACATTATAGCCTTGTTATAATCTTAAATATATCAACTAACCCTCATTACCTTTGTTCTCAATCTTTACAACTTATTCTTTACAAACTTAGATAGCCCTAATAGCATTTTTAAGGCTTTTCCACTTGTACAAGATGGTAAGGACCCCTATCTTAAAACTACCACCATCTGTAGATACCTTCTAAGTTATTCTTTCACTTCAAAAATTTTCAATCCCTAATTCATTCTTTAGACCACCTTTACAATATTTTTAAGGCCTTAGAATAAGCCTATTAGGTCTATTATACCATATTGGTGCTCAGTCCACCTAAAAACATACTATTTTATACATGATCAGCTTAAAAATCCTCAAATATGTTAACAAACATAATCATGAAAAAATTATCAAAGTTTTGGAACATTTCACTGGTGGATTCTCCTAAAAACCCAATCTTGATCTTGAAACCTTAGAAATAGGGTTAAACTAGTCTATCAAGATTGAGAGGTATAAAATTGATGTGTTTTCATTATCAATTGGTTTCATGCTATTATAATGATTGATATTGACTTATGGAATCTAATTACATGTTTTATAACCATTATATTTTCTCTTTGGATTTTTTTTTCATATAATAACTTATGTTCTTGTTTAATTCTATGTGCAGACATAATCTATAGAACCTGAGCGGGTTTAGTTTGTGGGTTTACAAAGTATACAGTTTACCAAGGTTTAATGAACATTCATTAGGCATTATCCAAACTCCATTAACCTATTTCAATCATTTATTCCCCACATAAATTATTTTATTTAACCTTTTCTACAATGTCCTTGAACACACAGAATACAAGTCACATTTTGCAAGGTATGAGTGAAATATCTTGAGGTTTTTAATCACTCTAAGGGTTCTCAAACACTATGACTTATTGGATTAGATTCAATAAAAATCCCCATGTATTATATAATCATCATCCAACCACTTTAACCTCTTTTTCTATAACTCTTTACTATAGTCTATATGATAACTATATGTGAAAACATATTCTTAATAGGGTTGTATCATCCTCTTAACAAAGTTATATGAAATAAAATAAATGAATCACTCAAACATGTTTAACAAACACTATCTAAACTCACCAAATCCATATAAATTTCAAATGCCTATCAATAATAAATATTCCTTCATGGATTACTATAGATATTTTCATTCATCATATGCATATACAAAAAATAGAGTTCTAAATGTGATTAACTTTCAAATAACTTACTTGGGGCTTATACCCAATCTTTTCAAGTCCATCAGAGTTCATTCCCCCTTTGAAATTCAAACAACATTTTATATAATTCTTCCTTTTCTCATTACAAAACATAGTCTTTGAATTCCTTACACAAGCAACAACATAAAAAGCTAATAGAACCTGGAAATTTCATATCAAATTAGAGTTATACACTAGGTTATTCTTTAATTTACATTTACACCTCCTCATACCTCATCTACACCAAATAATCACACCCAAAAACATATAACTTTAAAAACATTTCAAATAAGACCTATAACTACCTTAACTAACTTATAACTCCCTTTGTACATTGGGAGAGACCTAAAAACACAAACCTCTAACCAAAACTAACAACTTGACTAACCAAAATGCCTTAATGAGTGATACATGTATGTAATGACCAACTTAACCACTTTTGAGAATAAACGCAAAAATATTACACCATGGGAATCCCTTCATCATGACCAAAACCTTACAAAAGTGTTCCAAAATTCAAAATTACAAAATGGTAAGAAAATGCATTTCAAGCCACAATTCAAATTTTGAAGACTTTTAGGATTCCTAACTAAGACAAAAATATCCTATAAGTCTCCTACTCACCTTACCAAATAAAATGGAGGATTTTTGATGATGCACCTATATCATACTAGTAAGGGTAAATATTTTTTTTGATGAAAGTTATAACCAACATTTCTTGATGTTTTGACTTGTGATCTTCAATGCTTTGCCTCCTAGTTCCCAAGGTCTACTTGAGGTTTTTAGATATTCTTCTCAATTTTATTCTACTGAAACCAATATCTCTTGCACACATAAATTTTCTATTGAGACACACTTGTATTTATTTCTTCCTCTTACCATCTTTATCCATCTTATACTTACAACTAAACAATAACTCATTATTGAAATCATATTCTTTCTCACTCCCTTGCGGCATTCTCCAACTCTACTCTTTTATTCCTTGTTATGATTTATCTAAAACACCTTCTTGTGATTTTTATAATTCATCCTTCTTCTTTACATTAGCCATCAATGCATCTTCTCCTTGTGTGGTTTCTCCCTCATCCATAACCTATACTTCAACCTCAACAACTATAATTTAACTATGTATAATGTCATCATGTGCTTGACTCTTTATTACCTTCAATAGTGCTCTTATTTTATCTACCACTATTACATTACAAAAGTATATGTTCTCCTTGGTCGCCTCCTTAACCATTTCTCTATACATTTTATGAGTATCAAATCCATATTATTTCTTCAAATATTCATGCAAACTTGAATATTCCTTATACCTTTCCTTATGTTGTTTCTTTAATGTTGATTTGGCTTAATTTTCATCCACTTGAATAAGGATATATCCATGATTCATTACACCTTACATTATTTATGGATGACCTACTTTTTCATCTTCCAATATTATGACTCTATCTTGAGCCTCTTCTTCATCTTCTTGATCCCTCTTGATCACTATTTGGTCATATGCTTCCTTATCTTATTTTTTGAGCCTATGCATTGGCCCAACTATCTCATTTTATTCTTAAATTCTGAAACATACATTCACACATGTCAAAACATCATTAAATTTCAAAACATGAGGATTGATTTCTTCTTTTTACTTTATCTTTGGTTTCTTTCTCAACACCTTCAACTATTTCTTCACACTACAAATCTCTTTTTGTCTCTTCCTCTTCACCAATGTTTTATTGAGAGGCAATTTCACTCTTGTTCTAAAATCAACTAAAAAATTTGGTCTAAGTGCTTCCAAAGCTTGTTATAACTCTACAAACACTTCACTCAACTCAAAAATCTCCCTCATATTATCTTCCTCTTTTTTACCTCTTTGTGACATCTTTCTTGTCTCAAGCCCTTCATTTTCTTTGCATTCCCTTCACTCTCTCTCTCTCTAAGTTATCTCCTTGACATATATCTTCCTTTTCTTGAAAATAATTTGTAATTTCCCTCTTTTATCTCACTTGGGTCTCTCTCATTTGACTCTTTCTCATAGAACCCCTTCTATTCTCAAGCTCTCTCTTTGATCTTCTTTCTTGATATCTCACTAGCTCTCTACTTTATCTATGTAAGACTCTATGGCTAAGGGATTCACCATAATTTTCTTTTTTTCCCTCTCTTTCATGTACCTACAACCTTATTTATTATCCTTATACACAATCTTCAACATTCTTGCATAAACTAATCAAATACACAAACTGAAATAAAAAAACAAATATGTACATTTTATTTATTCATACATTCTTCACTTGCTTCCCATTGACCTTATTTCTTAGATAGAAAATGACGTATAGGTTATTATAAACTTTTCCTTAATGAATGTAAACAAGAAACACATTTTTTCCTCTTACCTCTGCAAGTTCAATTAGCTCTAATATTTACTTTATCCTCTTGATCCTAAAAACTCAAATAGTCACCACTCTATACTCCAACATGTCCCAAACCTTTCATCTCAATATTTTATAATAATATCTCATCTCATATTAACCATATAATTCATGAAGTTTACTTTCTATTCAAATCTTAAACTTAACTTATTCCTTGGGCTAAAACTCTTAACAAAGGTTCTTAGGTTCTCTTTCTCTTAACATGATTGAAAAGGATACTTGATTGATATTTAATTCTTATGTCCTTGTTTTAGAAAATTATAGCCTTGTTATAATCATAAATCCATAAAATAACCCTCATTATATTTTTCCTCCATCTTTTTAACTTCTTCTCTTTAAACTTAGACAACCCTATTAGCCTTTTTCTAAGGATTTTCCCTTAGTATGGGATACTATGAACCCCTGTCTAAAAAATATCACCATTTATAGATAAAATATAAGATATTATTTCACTTCACCAAGTTTTAATCGCTAATTCATTAATTATACCACCTTTACAATATTTTAAAGGCCTCAAATTAGGACTATTAGGTCTATTTATACCTTGTTGGTACTCAGTCCTCCTAAAAATGTACTATTTTGTAAGTGATCAACTTGAAACTCTTAAAACATGTTAAAATAAATAAAAATACAAAAAATAGCAAAATTTTGGCATATTTCATTAGTGAATTCTCCTAAAAACCCAATTTTGATCTTGAAACCCTAAAAATAGGGTTGAATAAGTTTATTAAGCCTGAGAGGTATAAACTTGATGTGTTTTCCTTATCAACTAGTTTTATTCTACCATAATGATTGATATTGACTTATGTAATCTTATTACACATTTTATAACCATTATAATTTCTTCTTGGAGTCTTTTTTCATCCAATAACTTAAGTTCTTGTTCAATTCTATGTGTAGACATAGTCTATAGAACCTGAGAGGGTTTAGTTTATGGTTTTACAAAGTATAAGGCTTACTAAGGTTTTTTAAAAATTAATTATTACTTATAAAAAATATTTTCACCTATTTCAATCATTAAGTCCTCACCAAAACTCTTCTATTCAACCTTTTTTACAACATCCTTAAACACATAGAATACTTAGTCACATTTTACAAGATCTGAGTGCAACATCTTTAGGGATTTAGTGAATCTAAGGGTTCTCAAACACTATGAATTATTGAATTATGTTAAAAAAAACTACCCATTTATTTTATAATCACCATCCAACCACTTGAACCCCTTCTACTATAACTCTTTACAATAGTTTGTATGATAATTATTTATGCAAACATATTGTCAATAGGGTTGTATCATTCTCTTAGCAAAGTTATATGAAATCAAACAAAATAATCACTAAAAAATGTTTATAAAACACTATCTATACTCACCAAATCCATATAAATTTCAAACACCTACCAATAATAAATCTTCCTTCATGGAGTACCATAGACATTTGAATTCATCATATGCATATACACAAAATAGAGTTCAAAATGCAGTTAGCTTTTAAATAAATTACTTGGGCATTATACCCAATCTATTTTAGTCCATAAAAGTTTATTCCACCTTTGCAATTTAAAAAATATTTGATATAATTCTTCCTTTTCTCATTATAAAACACGGTCTTTGAATTCTTTACATAAGGAACAACATAAAAAGCTAACACAACTTGCAACTTCCATAACAAATTGGAGGTGTACATTGGGTTCTTCTTTAATTTAAACTTAAAAATACTCTTAACTTATCTACACAAAATAATCACACCCAATAACATAAAAATTTAAAAACATTTGAAAGAAGACCCATAACTACCTTAACTAACTTTTAACTCCCTTTGTACATTGGGAGAGACCTAGAAACATAAACCTCTAACCAAAACTAACAAAATGACTAACCAAAATGACTTATTGAGTGATCTATGTATGTAATGACCACCTTGACCATTTTTTATAATCCACACAAAAATATTACAATATGGGAATCCCTTCATCATGACCAAAACCTTATAAAAGAGTTCCAAAATTCAAATTTACAAAATGGTGGGAAAATGCCTTTCAAGCCACAATTAAAAACTTGAAGGCTTATAAGATTACTAACTAAGATTAAAATATCCTATAATAATCCTACTCAATTTGAAACTTAAAATGGAGGATATTTGAAGATTCCTCTGCATCAATTCCACTCTTGGATGAATATTTGAGTAACTATCCTCTTCATGCTCTTAGAGTCCCTATCAAAACTCCACTTTATGTTTGGGTCACCCTAGACATCCATATATGGAAAATGTGACCCTAAGATCATCCCTAAAGTTTTTTGGGGTGTAGGAGGTGTGGCTAAAATGGTTGTGAAAGGTGGAGGGTGAGGTGGAGGGGAGATGAAGGAAGTGAAAGGAGTAAAAGAGGAAAGGAGTGGAAGTATAAGGGGCATGGGTATGAAAGAAGAGATAAAAAATGGGAGGCCCATGGGAAAATTTGAGCTAACCATTGTTATTAGGTGAGGTTCACCTAAGGTGGGAGTACAGTTGAGAATGGGTCATTTAATAATAGGGATGAGATAGGCTAGTTGAAGTTGAAGCCAGTGGGGCCTTGGGTAAGGGAGAGGCAATTGGAGAGGAAATATTCAAGTTTATTCTAGTAGGGATGGAGGTGTCACTAATACCTACATAGGATGTGAAAATATAAATAATTCCCTTCAAGATGGAGCTAACATATGGGTTCCATTTTATTTATTTTAAGGCCTCTTTCTCAAGTCAGATCTAAGTGCTATGATGGATGGTCTGACTGTGAGGGTGGGGGATGTAAGGGTTGATATTAAAGGACTTGGATCCATGGAAGGGAGTGTCAAGATGAATAAAATGGGGATTGAAAGGGTCCTTCCTAGAGGCAACATGATTATAAATGTTGTAGTCACACTTACTGATGAGGGCATACCCAAAGGAGGCATAGGAGGACTCCATGATGTGAGATGTGAATATCATAAGGGAATGAGTAAATGAGCATGCTCATAAGGACCAATTCCAAGGTTACTTGGGTGAAATATGGAGGTGAAGCAATGGGAAACATAGGGGGAGATGGATTCAAACTAGCAGGTGATGGAATAGGGATTTAGAATGTGGAGGGAGTAAGAGGTGGAAGGGAAACAAGAGGATATAAAAGAGGGAGTGGGGGAACTTGGATGGGTACCTACTAGGTGCCTCATGTGAGTCTCACTCTCAAGCTACTGACACATCAAATCTCAGAGGCACAACATTTATGGTTGATTAGGTTATGGTTGGGCTACTTGGCATAGTGTAGTTTAGGCTTGGCTTTGTTGTATCCTAGTTACCAACATTGATAGATTAGGAAGAGGTAGAGGTAGAGATAGAGGATTAAGTTGAAGAAGTAGAGGTAGTGTGTGATGAAAAATTAGAGGAGGAATATCTATATCTAGACTTGAGGAGCTAGGTCTAGTAGTAAAAGGTGATTAGGAGTTGGGGCTTAAGATCAAGGAGAAACTAAAGGAGGTGGAGTCAGAGCTTGAGGAGAAAATAGAGGAGAAATAGGTGAAGCATAAGGAAAAAATAGAGGATGTAGAGTTAGAGATAGAGATTTAGAATTTGGGGCCACTAGTAGAAGTAGAAGGGTATGGGCTAGAGATCAAGGAGGAGAAGGTGGCAAGACACCTTACAATATTATTTGGGAGATAGCTAGAGATATTAGAACATGTCCTCTATAGACCAAGTAAGATATATAGGAGTTATAGAGGGGCATTATTGAGCCTTCTTCACTTTATTATTCTTATTTTTTTCTTTTTGGGATAGCACCTCTTAGTCATTAGTGGGATTCAAATAGAGATCATCATCATCTTTAACTTGATGGCCATAGTTGGTGTTGAGTCTAGTATTGTGCCAAATGGGCTTGAATAACCCCTTTAGGTTCGTACTACCAAATATTGCATTTTCCTAGGGTGAAGAGTCTCACTTGACCACCTTATTTTGTATCAAAGGGAAGTTCCTATAGATCTTGCCCATATGGTGATTGGGAGCTAAAATCATGCCTTTAGTTAATGTTATATGTAAAGCCTAAATATGACATTCACTAATTGATAGGAGATCTCCTAATCTGATAAATGATCAAACACATAATATGGTATGCATAGGGGGTCTTAGAGGAAGCTTGTGACTCATATCACTATGTCATCTTTGTACAACCAATAGTACCCAATGGTTGTGATATATTCCTAGATTATATTTGAGAGTTGGGGCATTAAAACTTAATTAACCACCTAGTACACCATTGTAGAAGTGGTCACACTTGTCCTAAAACTAATGGTGGAACTAGTAGCCATATAAAATATATAAGACCACATAGATGGTTGGGTCACTAGGAACCCATGTAGGAAAGGTTGAAGGATTAAATGAGAGTGTCCCATATATTTCATCAAGTAAGTAGCTCATCATGTATAAGTCACCACTATTTTGGGCATCTGTAATGGAATTGACCAACTTAAAGTTAATCAAACCTCCAATGTCTAGGATGTCAGAATGATTCATTATCATGTGCATAAGGGGCACCCATAACTCATTGACATGATGGAAGTTAGAGTCTCTAAACAACTAGTTTAATATGATCATGCCTATTTGAACCTTCTCTAAAAAGGTGCAAAATATGTAGGCATTGATCTTTTTTCTTGTTAACCCACTTGGAGTCAAGGTTCCCAGCCCAGTCATGGAAGATGTCATAGATCTAGTAGGTGTTCATCTATACCAACACTACTACTACATAATACGAGAAAGATAAGTGCAAGAGGGAGAAATATGCCATTAATGTGTTCTTAAATATATCAAAATATGGTATTGAGAGGTGGGTAAACACACCCAATGATTGAAAACATCTTATACATAGATAAATTTATGAAGGATGTTGCCTAGTAAGTCAACATAGATAAATGACTCTAGTTTGGTCATGAATATATGGAGTGTACACCTTTTATAGGACCAAAGGGCATCCTCATACTCAGATAGCTAGTCATTGGTGTTCAAATAATCCTTAGGGACCTTCTTAATTACTTTAAATATGTCATTGTAGTTTATATATTTGGTTAAACCAATAGGGAAAGTGGTGTCCTAGTACTCAGGTTTGACTGTCAGGTTTGAGGATGTATTAACCATTGGAGTAGGATAGAGGGGGGATAAGGAATCTTTGAGCATTAAAGGTGTGAGATATAAGGGTTTCATGTAATTTTGAAAGTAAAGACTTTGATATTTATCTTAAGTCAATAATGGTAATGATTAATGGGACTCCCTTAGGATTTATAAGTACATGTATACATCTCCCTACATTAATAGAATTTGGTGGCTCACATGTTATGAATCTAAAATTGAGTTCATGGTTATATTTTCTTATATTACTTGTAAATCTAAAATTGAATTCATATCCCATGATCCTCCACTACCAAATAGATATAACAATGGTAATGGGATGTTTTTAAAACTATCCAATTGGGTCCACATTCACATTATGTTAATGTCTAGTGCGAGGTAATCACATAGTTGCATCTCTTAAAGGCTCCTTGTCTAACTCTTACTTTCTAACACATGTAATTTATTATTGGTCCTCCCATTCACAATCAACATTTACACATAGTTTTGTACTCCATGTAATTTCCCAAGGTTAGGTGATGTGTCACTTTGGGACATGTGACATATCTTATTTGTCCTTTGAGTCTCATCTATACTTCATTCTAAACTTCTTGAGTCATAATTGGTAACTAGTTCACATTTACACTAGATGATGTGATATATTCCCATTTTATCAAGATCTCTTGAGCTATGACATCTCTGATAGGTCATGGGGACTAACCACTATAACTCCAAATGATGTGGATATTTCCCAGTTGGTTGAGATTTCTTGGGCTCTAACATCTTTAATAGGTTTGGGGGGCTAACTTCTCTAACTCTCAATGATGTGGCAACTTCCCATTCATCTAAGCTCTCCCAAGATTTTGCATCTCTAATATGTCTAGGAGACTGGACTCTTTGACTTAAGATGGCATGGAATATTATTATTAATTTGGGCTCTCCTAGGCTTTGATATCTCTAATAGGTCTAGGTGAGTGGCATCTCTGACTCTAGATGATGTGGTAACTTATCATTTAATTTATCTCTCTTAGGCTCTGACATCTTTGACAAGTCTAGAGGACTAGTTAGTTTGACTCCAAATGTCATGGCAACTTTCCATTTGGCCAAGCTCTCCTAGGATCTAACATCTTTGATAGGTCTAGAGGACTTGCTTCTCTAACTCTAAATGTCATGGAAACTTCCCATTCAAGTAGGCTCTCCTAAGATATGAGATATCTGACAAGTTTAGGGATTGGCCTCTCTGACTTTAGATGTCATGGAAACTTCCTATTCATTTAGGATCTCCTAGGTTATCACATATCTAAAAAGTTTAGGGGACTAACCTATATTAATTCAAATGATGTGGATAATTCCCATTTGACAAGGCTATCTCAAGATTTGACATCTCTGATAGGTATAGGGGACTACCTATTCTGACTCCAAATGTCATGGCAAATTCACATTCAATCAGGCTCTCTCAAGCTCTGTGAATTTCATGAAATGACTAAGAAAGATAAAAATATTAAGGTACATTAAGCTTATCGATCAGACATGGAGAAATTGATTTTCCATGGAGGATAACAGGTTTGCTAATCCATAAAGTGAACTAGACTCTAGGAAACCCAAGTGAAAATAAACCTACAACATTAAGACCATGATATACTAAAAGATAACAAACACTACTCATTTTTATAGGGAAATTAAAATAGGTCTATTATTTCCAAAAGAAAATTAAGGTGGTAAATATTCTAAAGATTTGAGTAGGTATTACTGACAAGAATAAAAGAAATAACTCTAAATCTCTAGTTCATGAAATTTTTAGAGTGGTCCCCCATTTAAAAGAAAAGGGGGCATGTTTTCCACAACATAACCTTTTAAGAGAATTATTGGAGAGACTATTCCAATAAATATTGGGACTAAAGAATATCCAAAGTTTTCTTATTTGGGAATAAAATGTACACTTGATGAGAAGGTAATTTTTTTTAAAAAAGAGTTCATTGATACTTTTGTTTGGTCTTATAAAGACCTTAAAGGTTATTATATTGATATTATTAGACATGATATCCATATTAAACATGGTATTAAACATGTTAGGCATAAAATAATAAGGATAAGCCCTTTTCTAGAAGATACTATTGTCAAAGATATTGATAAGATTTTTAATGGTGGTGTCATTTTTCATATAACATATTCTAAGTAGGTATCTATTTTAATACCCTTACACAAAAATAATGATGACATTAAACTCTATATAGACTTTAAAGATTTAAACAAGGCTAGTGTTAAGAATAATTTTCCTCTCTCAAGTATTGATCAAATTTTGTAATAAATTGAAGGATTTGAAATGATGTCTTTTATTGATGGGTTTTCGAGTTATAATAAAATATTTGTTAATATATATGATAGACATAATATGAAATTATATAATTGAAGAGGAAATTTTTATATTAATAAGATGTCTTATGGTCTCATGAATGTAGGTGCTACCTTTTACAAAACTATGCATGTAGCTTTTGATGATTTAATTGTAAATATCATTTAGTTTTACATAGATGACCTTAAAATCCATTATAAAAAGAAAAATAACCATTTATATCATATTTTTAAAGTTTTCAAAAGATATATGAAGTATGGTATTTATGTCAAACCTATTGAATATGTCTTTATCATTATCAAGGCAAATTATTACATCATATTATTTCTAAATATGGTATTTCAATTAACACTAAACATATTAAATCAATCAAAGATTTGCTACCATCTAAATACCTATTTGGTCTTAGATATTTCTTTGTCAAAATTAATTTTTTGCATACATTTATATTAGACTTTGTTGATAATTCAAATCTTTTATATAGTTTTTTAAATAAAAAATAGTCGTATGTGTGGGATGTAGAAGTTGATTATGATTTTAATAATGTTAAGAACATTATTGCAAGCACATGTGTGCTTGTTAAGACTGATCTATCTAAATATTTTATTCTTTTTCTAAATGCAATAGACAAAGCCATAGGTTTAGTAATCACTCAAGCTAATGAAAATAATCAAAGAAAACCTATTGGATATATGAGTCAGGTTTAAAAAGATACAAAAATAAGGTACCTCCTCATTGAATTTTTTTTTTATCATTGGTTTATTAATTAATAAAATTTATTATTTATTGCTGGTAAATAGGGTTGTTTTATGATCCAATGTACCTATTTTGTCCTATCTTTTGAAACAACCAACCATTTAGGGAAGGTTGTCAAAATAAATTTTGAGTTTACAAGAATTTGATCTTAAATTTGAAATTTCAAAAGCCATAAATGGAAATGATTTTTCAAAATATTTAGTTGATTATGTTTATTCTAACATAAATTTTTTAGTTACATATATTGATGTTTCATTAAATGCTAAACCACATTTTCAATCTATGAAGGTTGTTGAATTTTAAAAAAAAGTTTTTACATGAGATGAATGATTGGGATTATTTGTTGGCTTAAGATGATTGGTATCAAGATTTGGTTTATTATTTTCAAAATTAGGCTTGTCCTAATAATTTTGATAGAATACAAAGAATATATTTGAGATATCAAGCCTTAAAATTTTATTTATTGGAAATTAATTTATTCTATAAAAATAGAGATGGTATATTATTAAGGTGTGTAACCCATGATCATAATAAAATGGTTCTTAGTGGATGTCATGAAATAATTTGGGGTGTATATTATTAAATGAAAAATAAATCTTATAAAATTTTATGTACAATAGATTATTGACCTATGTTATTCCAATATTCTTAAAAGATGGTGTGTTATTGTATGGCTTGTCAATTATTTGTTGGTATAAATAAATTACTAGCAATGCATTTGAATCCTATAATTAATACAAACCCATTTAATAAATGATGAGTTTATTGTATTTTTTATATTCATCCACCTTGTTCTATCACACATTGATATATTTTAATTTATAAATATTATTTAACAAATGGCCCAAGGCAAAAGTACTTCAAATTTTAGTTACATCTAAGGTCATTTATTTTTTTGAAAATTAAATTTTATCTAGATTTGGTGTTCAATACAAAATTATTTTATATAATGGACCTCAATTTATTTTTAATGAATATTTATAATTTTTAGGATCTTATTCTATTATATCAAGTCATTATTCTAAATACTATCCTCTAGGGAATGGACAGGTCAAATCAATAAATAAAAATTTTATTTTTATTTTGAGGAAAATAGTTTTTGAGAATAAAAGGAATTAGAATCTTAATATTTTTTAAGTATTATGGGTTGATCAAATGATTTTTTAAGTATACATGGGTTATTCTCCTTTATTGTTAGCATATGGGTTTGATTCTAGAATACCAATTGAACTTAACATTTCATCTTCCTATACTACTTTACAATATCTATCAAGAGAAACTAATCTAATTAAACAAATACTAAGTGATTTGATATCTCTAGATGAAACAAAAGTTATTTATTTGAAAAAATTATAAAAGGATAAAGAAAATTTGAAGAGTTGGTGACCTAGTCCTTTAATGGGACAAAGCTCACGAAGATTAAGGTAAACATCAAAAATTTAATTACCTCTAGTTGAAAACTTAAAAAAATGTTACTATAGTTAGGAAAATGATTTTCATTTTCAAGATATGGATGGAAATTAGCTACATTATTCATTAAATGGACATCATCTAAAGTTATTCTACCAATAGTTCCTTCTCTTATGCATTTCATTGTTTTTATTTCTGGCTTATTCTAATTTTCTATTATTATTTTCTTAAATCGATCAATATTGGTTATATCACCATTATTTTCATTATATTGAAGGCCAAGTACATGGAGACTATCGTATCACTATAAGTATGTGATAGTGGTAACATATTTTACATGATATGATTCATATTCTTTGTTTATAAATTAACTAATATGAATTGGCTATTAATGAGTTGAAAGTATATATTGATTTTCATAATTTATGTTTGGAGATTTTTTTATTGATTTTTATATCCAACATGAATTTTCATATCTAATCTATCATACTTTTTATGCACAAAAACCTAAAAATTTACCCTTAAGTTATGTTATAAAAGGAGTTCATGTTTCACTACCTAAGAAATGATTTATCCTAAATCACACTTTTAGTTGATATGTATTTAATATGAAAGTTATTATTTGTGACCTCATTTCATCACTGAGATTATCTAGAAAGGTCTCCAGTGTTGTGTCTATTTTAATCACCCCCTCTCTTTTATAAAAAATGGAGTAAAATAGGCCATTATATCATATTGAAAACTAAGTCGTAACATTTAAAACTAATTATGGGGGCCTTAGTTTATTTCTTCATTTGAATATTCATTGATATGTTGAATGTTTAATATGATTGTTGCATTTAATAAACATTTTAATCTAACATTATGAAGTGGTATCAAAAGCATGAGTTGATACAATAAAAATATTTAGTTTATATGGATAAATGTGCAAGGTTTTACTTATAATAGTTCATTTTGATCTTATGAGTAATATACTTCTAGCTGTATTGTTTGTCAACATGGATGCTTAAATTATAATGCATAATTTTTCATAATATAATGAGGCCTTGATATTTGGGATACATGAATATGTTTGATGCATATGATTATTTCATCAAATGATAATTGTGATTTTAAATGGTATACCACTATTCATATTTCATATTAGTGTTATAAATGGTAAGGTATACATATGTTTATTTGATTCAAACTTACCTATATTGATAATTTGAATGAAAATTTGATTGAAGATGTGAATGGTTTTAAAACCTATGTATTATTTAAACCTAATTCCTAAGGGTTGAAATTTAAATATTTTATAGACCTAAGCTAGAGGATCACAATGTTCATAATAACCTAAGGTGGTAGATAGGGAAACTGAACATATAACCTAGGTATGTGTTCCTAAGTTAATTCATTTTCAAAGCAAGTTGTAAAATTGTGTCAGCTCGCAAGATTTTAATTTTTTTTATTTAACATGAGGTTTATCTAATATAGCAACTATATTGGGATTTTTTAAACATTTTTCAAATATTTTATCATTAAATATTGATGTATAGGAATAGATTTGATGAGTTTTAGCAAGGTTTTGGGTGGATAGCTTGGTTATTGATAAACTTTGCAAAAATGAATACGCTTACGTTGAGTCATAAAAAACATACTAGCAGACTTGGAAAATAATTAGGTCATAACACATAAATGAGTTAGTTAATACTCACATGTAAATAATAAAAAATAGGTCTTTTATCCTCTCGATGTTCATTCCTTGACAAGATTTGGGTGGAAGTAAAATTTTGAAAGCAAGCATGAGACTTAGCAAATAATAGAGGAAATTAGGAATATGTTGCAGATAAGGTAAGAGATTTTGACCTATGTTTGAGTTTGAGATATATTTTTTACCATGAAAATGAAAATTATATGGTGACTTTGATAAGATGCATAGTTTAAGTTGCACATAAATGAGGCCTATAGTTATAAGTATATTATAGTTTGATATGTAGGATTCTTTCAACTATGAACTCGATTATGCAATGTTTTATTTTTGAGAAGTTCTGAATTAGATTATTATTTTCATATCTTTGATTTTTGAAATTAAATAGTAAACTATGTGATCATTTGAAATATTTTAAGAATATTTGGTTTCAGGTTTAGGTAAAATGTGAAGACATATGGAAGAACATGTGATCTTGTTTATCTTTTCAATTGACTTTACATGGTTTCATTGCTATATTAAAAGGTTAAAAAGTGACCACTATAGGATTATACATGTAAAATAAGTTTTGGTTTTGATAGAATGAAATATATTTTGAGGTATTTAGCTAGGGGTATTAAGCATTACTTCCTCATCCATATTATTTTATTTTGTTCAACTCTTGTTTTCAAGCTTTTGTTTTGATATTTGGAGGTGTATGTTATTTTATAAAACATTATATATATAAATTAGATACAACTTTACAAAATTTATATAGGTTATTAATAGAGGACATGTAATGTTGTTTTCTTCCCACTATGGTTGAAAATGGTACATTGAATGAACTATTAATGGTGTTAGGTTTTGAAGTGAAGTTTTGATCTTTCATTCATATATATGGAAAATATGGTTTGTTAACATATGAAAGTGATATTGTGCCTAGAAATTTATATGTTTGGATTGAATTTTTGGTATAGAATTTGTAGTTAAGGAAACTCAATTCATTGGAAAATATCATATTGGTTGCAAAATGGAAAGTTTGTTTTGATATCTCGGTTCTTTTTATATTGTCACATTTTGAAATTTTGGTAATGATGTTTGCAAAAGGGTTGTTTATTATTCAAATGGAGATATGAACAAGTTCAAGCCATGTTTATGGAAGTTGTGTCTAGTAGAATTCGAAATCTTATACTCAAAAATTGGTCATTCAAGTTGATTTTTGATATGAAAAAGAATATTTGATGGATCTATTTTAATTTTTTTAAGAGGCTATAATATTTGAAGTTAATATTATTGATTTGTTGACTTGAGGTATAGATATGGGTCAATATTTTTTTAGTCAATATTTTGATTAGATACATATTATGGTTTTAAATTTATGACATTTTGAGATGTTATGATGGTTTGGATATTGGTCTAGTTTATGGACATATGTGCTTGGTTTCAAGCCTGATATAGTATGGTTATATTTGACAAGTGTTAGTTTTAAATGAACTAATTATTCAACATATGAATATAGTCAAAATTTTGGATGAAATAATAGAATCATTTTAAAGGTAGTTTGGTTTTGATAATCTTTTGAAATTTGATAAGTATTTTTGACTAGCATTAAGTTTTGGTATAAGGTACATAATATAAATTTCAATCTCATTTATTGAAATTTGTTAAATAATTATCTCAAAAAAACATGGAATAATGTATTTAGTTTAATGTATATCAGTCATTTGATTTTAGTATAGACAATAATCATGATTTTTTTGTTTCAAATTTTAGTAAGATGTGAGGCTAGACTCCACCTCATTATAGTAACTCACATGATGATAATTTGGGGTGTAAATCAAAATGGCATAAAGACGATACACTTCCTAAATATGTGTTTCTAGATGACAAGATTTAAAGGGTAGAAGGATTGGTAGGGTTATTCCTAGACACTATCACTATGGTTTATTCATGTCAATCCATTTTTATTCCTTAGACCCTACCTTTTAGAATTTTTTAGAAGATTTACCTTTCAATCCTAAAAATTGAGGTAACTAGGGTTAGAGAGAACCTTCTTAGATATCTCATTCTCATGGACAAGGAACTATAATTAGTTACTCTAAACACATGCATACTAATTTACTATATAATCATAATCCCACTCCTCACCATTATCCTCATTATCAAGACCCTTCACCTTGAAATGATTTAAAGTTGACTAAAAAATCAGATTTTATATCTATTGTGTCATTAAATACTAAGAACCCTTTACCTTGAACCTAAAAATGATATGATAGGTTCTTCAAGGTTAGGTATTTATGATTTTATTTCAAATATACTTGATTAGGAAAAAATATTTACATCTAGAATTAATAGGTGATGAATTAATCTTCCATAATCTCATGTGATCACTGGGATGGTTGAGAAGGTGAAATTAGAGGTTAATGATGAAGATAATGAATGTGAAACTAAATTGGTAAATTTTACAATTAAAAAAATGAATTATAATAAATATGTGATAGATAAGAGTCATTCATTGATCAAAATTATTTTTGACACAAAAGATGAATGGATGTCTTACTAAGTTATGTGGTTGATTTTGATGTTTTATGATACTTTGTAATAGTTTAGTATTATAATGACATGTGTGTTGGAAGTGCAACCACTGAGAGGGGGGTTTGAATCAATATACACAATTTTATATCAAATCCATACTTTATTCATTAGTCTTTCAATCAAATCTAGTCATCAAGTAATGTATATAGAAGCAATCACATAGACAAGAAGCAAGATATAAACACATCAACACAAGATATATGTGGGAAACCCTCATGGGGGATAAAAACACACTTAAAACCCACTTATACTACTATAATTTAAGCAATGAATCAATATTTAGTGAAGCACCAACCCCACAAGGAGTTTTAATCCCTACCTAGTCAAACACCCACTTAACTAGTCCTTTAACAAGATCCAAATTAAAAGGAGGATCGATCCCCCTAAGTGAATTATAAAAAAACCAAAATTTTCAAATAAAATTATAAAATATCCAACTTTAAAGGTAGCTCCAAATCCCTCTTGACTAAGCACTAACTTAGCTAAGATACTTTGTTGCTCATTTAATGGATGGTGACCTCTTATTCAACTCTCTATCTTCTCTATGTGGATTCCACTTTATATCATATACCTAAAATACATATTTTATGTAGATATTATTGTATCTTAACATTAAATAAACTCATTTATCTCTTCTCAACTTTTTACATCTCTCAAACAACCTTCTAGACTCACTCACTCAATATGCCACTTACTAGGCTCATTAGGTCAATTGACCTTGTCAATCAAACTCAAAAATCATATTATATATGTTAATTTATGATTATATACCCCCCTATAATGTTTTAAATTAACTCTTTATGTTAATCAAGATGTTATTTTACTTGATTGCATTCTCATCTTCTTAACTAGCTCAAATAGGCCAATTATGCCTTATATATACCAATCACTTACTCTCCCCCATCTTGGTCCATAAATAAACTTTATACAATTTTATTAACCTTTTAATTGGTCATAAAAATAGTTTAAAATTTGAAAAAACTACCACATAAGTCGATCATTACTCACAAGGAACAAAACTATCATTAGGCCTAAAGCAGATCTAATGCAATTAGGTCTATCTCGACCACATGTTACACTTGGACCATATTATTACATATTGATAATTTAAAAATGAATGAAAAATATCAAATAAACCTTAAATATAAATATTATATGATCACATTAGATCCACACCAATTTTTATTCCAAGTCACTCCTTGAACCACACCATTAGGCCTACTTGTCATTAGGCCTTTACACACAAAAAAGTTTGCCTTGAATATCTAAAGCATATGAACAAATATTACATGAAACCATGTAATTAAAATAAATGGATATAAATTTAATTAATCAATTATCACCATAATGTCAATTGGACATCACCAAATAGGTAAGAAAACCTCAAATACGCCCTTGTAATGTGACCACTCAAAACTATCAAACACTCCCAACATACAATCAAGAATATATGAATCCAAAAACCTGCATACGTACTTTAAAAAAATAAAAATTCATTAATTATATCCTATATCATCTATATATAAACATAATATTATTTTTATTCTTCCAAATTAGTCAATATGACACAGGAACATCAAACTCACTACCCCATAGAAAACTACCTGTAGCTAGAAAACATAGTCATGTAGAACATTATCTTTATCACTTTTAATGGAATTTTAATGGATTATAATTCACATTTATATATAATATGTGACTTATATAAAATAACACACACACACACACACACACACACACTATATATATATATATATATATATATATATATATATATATATATATATATATATATATATATATATAATTGGTTTTGATGTCAACCATTGGTCTTATAGACCAATTTCTCAAGCCTTTCCTACACAACCCTTACACAACTAGATAATCCATCTTGTGAATAGTATTTGCAAAAATTAAATGATATTAAATACATATAATAAATATGTACATGAGTTATAGGTATTTAATAATGACCTAAATCAATTGGATACATTTATAATCCTTTGCAACCAATCCCTAAACACATTCTCACTCTGATTGGGTTTTGTCACTATCTTCATTATTAGCCTAGATTTGTGATAGGTCAAATTGAGTGACCAAAATAGTTAAAATATATGATATAAATTTACAAAATAACACCATTAAAAAAAAATTGATATCAATATTCAACCTCCATTTATTTGCATCCTTTAACTTGGTTAACCATTTCTATTATATCAAATTTATGAGAAACAAGGGTTTTTATGTAGGTTTCACTTACTGTCCTGATAGACCACTACCACCTAGAGATGACTGAGGGAGTAATATACAATATAAAATCATCAAAATATATTCAATAAACCATTTTAGGCCATTTACAATGATATTTTCAACATCGGGTCAATATAAGAGTTTTGAGAGGGTTTTAGACTAGTTTTCCTTCTTAACATTTGTTCATACATATCTATCCTTGAAATAAACTCCTAATACTTGGAAATAATTTATAGGAACATTTTACATCTATACCTAATATATTAATACACCATTCAAATTTTACACTTGCCAATGTGCATCAAAAGTTCTTTCTCAGGTCTACAACTCTTTAATCTGCATATATAGGAGACCTTCAAACTCATTTTATTGCTTTCTCATTCAAAATAGAACATGAAAATTCATAAAAATTATTTAATAAACCTATTAAACATATATAAAATATCAAATTTTATATATCACCTTGAGAAGTAACTTTGATCCCTTATCAGGCCACACTAGGTCTCTTTGTACATTAGGTCTTGAATTGCTAGTCACACTTAAGACCTTGAATACACCTTGAAACCTCTTTAAATGATATAAAAACCTCTTAAAATTTTTATACATCCTCATACCATTATTATATGTTCTCACACACCTCCAAACTTGATCATGATGCCTCATCATGCCACTTGGGGTCTTAGGATAAGGTCTATGAGAAGACTTCTAATGAAGATCATACCCTTTTAATTCACTCTGAGAGACATGTGACTAAATAAAAACATTAATTACATGTTATAACACTTAAATACACAATTTAAATATAAAACACATACATATCACCACCATCATGCATTTAAAATCTATATTCATGCTTAAGGAGTAGTTCATCTCACAACCCTATTGTGTATCAGATGATTTTGAGATCTTCAAGTCACATACTATATCTCATGACTCAACTCTAGATATCAAATATATGCTCCAAATCATCTCCCATTATTCTCCTTTGACTAATACTCCTTAGACCATATAGGTTATTACCCAAGACTAAGCTAGCCTTCGTTGAACACACAAGACCTCATACTTCCTTTGACATTAGTGACCTTAGGTATATGATATCAAAGAAAAATATAACCTTTAAATAAATTATATGATCAAACACATGGCATAAATGAAAATTTTCAACAATCTCCCCATTTTTCACTAATGGTAAAATTTATTGATGGTAAACTACATTTTAAGCTAAGT
Source organism: Torreya grandis (assembly GCA_037957365.1). Taxonomy (NCBI): domain Eukaryota; kingdom Viridiplantae; phylum Streptophyta; class Pinopsida; order Cupressales; family Taxaceae; genus Torreya; species Torreya grandis. Next base: position 1,630,793 of record JARHVA010003374.1, on the reverse strand, counting down.
ATTATTTCAACAAACAACTTTTGTATCAATTTGATCTCTCTCCCCTTTTGACATTAATGACAAATGGTCTATAAAACTATCACATTATATTTTCAATCTAGCTCAAAAATTCTACTAGAGAAAACTAATTAAAATGTTATCTCTCAACTTGACCTATTTCTAAATCAACTTGACATATGTCTATCCTAAATCTTCCTTGTAGTTCATCATCTGGTCTTGACCTTACCTAAACCCATTTCATCTATTCATCTAATTTTCTATTTAATTGTGTAATTTATCTCAAATTATAATAATTTGGAAAAATATCCTTGACACCCTACCATCTGATCTTTAGACCTAATCATTTCATAAAACAAATAGTCTCCCCTTGATCTTTACAATATATGCACCTCAATCTTGAATTTGCACATCTTCCTTATTCCTTCAAATCATAGAGACCATAAGATTCCAATATTTCCATGCTTATTTTTATCTCCTTGTATTTGAAATGAGATCTTGAAGTATCACAAGCCATCATGGCTCAATCCACTATAATTCACCTTCTTGGTTAACATAGAGTCATACTAGGTTTGTGAAAATAACCAGTCTCTATCAAGAAACTGATAAGAATTATTTCCTTCATGACACATATAAAATGTTCAAAAAAATATTAAGCCCATGTTATATGACTCTAAGGTCATAATCAACCTATCAAACTACTAATCTCTACATGATACTTTTCAAAATAATACAATGGATCAACTTCAATAAACACTATCAAGACCCTGAGAACACTTGTCATCTTTAGATCACTATTATCTTCTTCATGGTAATTACACATTGTCAACATGACATGTACCTTTATGAACTTATGATGTGACCTTGACATCAATATAACTATACAATCACAACACAACCTTCAAAATACACTATAATAATCTTCATCAAATTTACAAACTTCTTGGGATGTTATAGTAACATGATCACAAACAAACCTTATGAGAATATGAAAAAAACACACAAAACATGTTATATCACTCTTAGAACACCAAAAAACATTGGATCATATGATAAAATAATCTCTACCTTTAATAGTATTTGTATTTCAAACCAATCTTCAACTCTTACTCAATTAGTTTTATCATTGGTTTGTTACACATCAACTTGAGTTTACAAATGCATTACAGGAAAGATGTCTTCTAAAGGAAAAAAATTATCCATTGCATCTAGCAAACATTGAACTCAAAATTTTATGAATGATTTCATTTTATATAAGAAAACATACCTATGGTTTGTATTCATAGTTCACCTTGAAACCCTCATATCTCTATCTTTTGAGTTAAACATTCTCAATTGGGATCAAACTAACCATACATAAAGCATTTACAAATTATATATGTCCTTAATAACATCTCAAAATACTTATAACACTCACTTGGAGTGACCAAGAACACTAGACAACTCACCAAGATACCCTTGCCTACCACTCTCAAGGAATAATCAACTTTGAACAACATTAAATGTACTTGTACAAACTTTTGAAATAAACTACCACCTAGAGGATGATTTTCATGAACTCTACTATAACTTTATATTATACACCAACTTTATCTAACCTCTTTCATGGCTTATAAAACATCTTCTCTCCTCTCAAGTCTTCATTTCATATATAGTCATTTGAAATCCAATGTTCATTGTTTTGAACCTTAATGACTATTTGTTGTAGCCTAAACTTGACGTCCTTTTACACTTCATAGATTGATAGATGAGATTTGAAAGATTATATATTTAAGAAGACAACTCCTCATTACACCAAAATTATATGGCACCTTTAAGAAACTAATTACATCATCTCCATGTTTTTATTTGACCAAGTTTAACTTTTTGATTACCTATAATAAATGCACAAACTTCTTAGACATTCATACATGTTTGATGATGTATGATGGTCTACTCCTTCTTAGGCTAGATAATGCATGTTTTCTCTCTCTAAATGGTCAAATAACACACCAAAACTTCACCAAGAGATATATGGATGCCTCACAACCTCTTATTTGTCCTCACTAACTTATACACATGCTATAAACTCTCCAAAAGATCATGTGAAACACTAGAACCTTACCAAAGCATCTAGGGCACCCTTATAACATCCTTTATCACATTATACACCCTATTTATAACTTGATGTAATATATATGATATTATAAATTTGGTGAAAACCTTCATAAAAACTTGTTTAAGCTCAAAGCATCACACTAGATTACATTCTTATACATTGACCATCATGCTTCAATAGCCTTGGTAGAGTTTATGACTAGGTTTAGGTACAGACCTAAACCAAGTAACATCTTCCTTCTACCATGCTAGTTGACCATGTAGACCACCTTCAACAAGATCTTTATTTTAACATGTATTCAAAGCCATTATGTTTCATTTTTGACTTTGATTCAACATAATACTTCTTCTTAGAAAATATTTCTAGTACCATCATGAATCCCTCTATGAAAACCTCAATCATGACCTTCAAAAGCTTATCCATCTTGTTGATGCACTGTCATTAGACTAAAAATAGGGCTTTTGACCTCTCTAAAAATTGTATGCTAAATACACCCCTGGAATTACATGCCATCCTAGTTTTAGTCTCAATGGCTCTACAAATGCACAACTATCTCATTCGACCAATGAATGTACATAATAGATGTTTTATTCCTAACAAAATGACCATAATATATAAACTATAAATTTGGTGTGGCAGATGGAGGACATGCTCAAGCCCAGAGTGATGGGAGATATGATCATCCTTCCCACAGGTGAAGTTATCATAATCAATGGTGTTCAGAATGGATCTGCCAGCTGGCAAGATACGAGGGTGCCCGTGTTGAATTCGTGGCTCTATAAACCTGTGCAAGCTGTTGAGAATCAATTCACGGTCCTGTCTGATACAAAAATTGCTCGAATGTATCATTCAACCACAAATCTTCTTCCTGATGGGTGCATCCTGGTGGCCAGAAGCAACCCCAATGTTTTTTACACTTTCTCTAATGACGTCTATTCAAAAACTGAGCTGTGGGTGGAGGCCTACATTCCTTATTATTTAGATGCATAGTATGATGTTGTTCACCCAAATATTATGTATGTAAATCTCACAAATGAGATCCATTAGGGAATATATTTTATTGTGAACTTCACAGTGACAGGGACATTGAGCTCGAATGTTAGTTTCCATGCGTATGCACCTCCGTTTACATCTCACACACAGTCAATGAACCAGAGAATGCTTTTACTGGCATCAATACCTACCACAAAAGGAAATGGGTTTTATTCGATGATTGTGAAGGCTTTGCCAAGCCCCATTGCCACTCCTTCTAGCTATTACTTACTCACCATTGTCAATCAAGGTATTCCCAACCAGGCCTATTAGATTCACTTTGTGAGCACACAGCTCTGAAAGCTCTAGTATTGATCACTTAGAAGCTGATCCCAAAGCTTGAAACATAAAAATTTCTAAATAGACTATTGAATCCCTATTTTCCCAGGCTTAAATGCCTTACTAAATAGGCGTAATTCCCATTCTCACAAGCTCGACTCTCCTTTCATCTCTCTATGCTTCACCAGCCAACTTTGAAGCATTCGAATTGGCATTTACCTCAGCCTCCTTTTTTTTCTCACAGAGTATCCAGAAAACTGAAAAAGGCTGTCATTGTCCCTCAAATGAAGGATTCTTCTTATCCCCATCCCGACCTTGAGATTTTCTGATCAAGTCTAGCGGAACTCAAAATCTAGGAAACTTATTCTTCTCTACATTCCCCTCTCTTGAAAAATGAAATCCAACATAATACATATATTACTCTTTTTGAAAAAGTCTTTCTCTCCTACACCCAACTTGCACACTAAGACCAACAAGAAAGATTTACAATCCAACCAATATACTAATTTGGAGAAGATTTATCTCAACTAATATCTTACGGTTGAAAGATTTCAACCACTCCCCTCATTTTCTCTTTAAGCCAATATTGGCTTCCAACATGGGGATTCTCTCTTACCTAATTTTACCTTTTTACTTTTCACTTTTGATAATTACATTTACTCTCAAGGTAAAGGTTTGAAATCTAAACACAATTTGGAGGGAAAACAAGTATTTGAAGTTGAATTCAACTTCACGCCAGAACATCATTTGAATTTGCATGTTTGATGACCTCAACTAGTCCTCCATGAAGCTATTGTAGATGCTCTTGCATCACTTGTGCTTCTATAATAAAATTCAAGCTATCAAAATTTAATCAAAGGAATTACTTTGATACATATGTTTGGAAGCACAACCAATGATGGAGGGGTGAGTTAGTTTACAAAATTTTCTTTCAAATCCATACTTCATTCATTAGTATTTCAAACCAATCTAGTAATTGTTGATGTAGAAGATTGCACCCAGTGGCAGGAAAAAAAGTTCCTACCCTCTCCTCACAACATGGAAACTCCTCTCTTGCCTGTGGGATGGTGAAGTAGGAAAGGAGAGTCTCTAGATAAGGGCTAGCTCCGTTTGATGCATCGTGTTGTTTCCAATAAAAGTTAACAGGTATATATATATACATATATATATATATATATATATAATAAGGGGGGAAAGAGAGAAGAAATATAGAAAACAAACAACCTACTCTAAAAGAGGTGATGCACCAAAATGAAATGTTGACCTTCACACATCCACTCTCAGAATCAAACAAATGCATACATACACTACGCACTTGGCAGAAGGACCAGGCTGCTAAAACTGTTAGGGAGGCTTCAATGGAAAATCTAGAACAAAGATCATATAAGGTGCTATGAAAAACACACTTATGAAGTAATTTCTTCTACTCCTTCACTCCCAAATACTACTCTTCTCCTGTTAGCTATGACAATGGCACCTTGTAGATAGTAAGTCTACTAGTGTTGAACCTGTGAGAGCATCAAAAGACAATGACTAGACACAAGAAAACATTCAATGCATACACTGAAATGTCTATCCAAATGGAGGTAAAAAACTGCATTTGTATTGATCCAGGTGAAATTTTTGTAGAGTTGCGCTCTTTAAAAATGTGGAAGATATTTACAAAATGACAAGTCTCTAATATATATCAAAAGCAAAGAGGCCCATTTGGCTCTCCTTATTTTACAAGTAGCATATGTGTCCCTTCATGAAGAGAACAAGTCACTCAAGGAATTAAATGGACTATTCATTTTGCCTGCTCAAAATCTACATTTCTTGCTTGGGTGACATACACAGTTTGCCTTCCAATTTAATGTGAAATAGAGAAAGCAGTTGCACTACTACCTGCTATCATTCCAAATGATCAATTCACTGGCACTATTTCACCTGCCAAAGTCACTTCTCCAATTTTTTCCAGTTAGACTTAACTGCTCACTCATTCCTTACTTGTCACTTTGTCCATTTGTTGTTCACGCCATCAGGAAATAAATTGCCTTGTTTATGCCACTTGGACTGGTTAACTACTCCCTACCTTGTCACTTTGCTTGTCACTTGGAATTTGTCTTTTTTTTGACCACTTGGCTCCTTGGGAAAACATACTAGTAGGTCACTACATTCTGAGCTCTTCCTTGTCCATGTTTGGCACTTTCCATATTTAAAAACCCAATAGCTAAACCATTTCATTAAGTTTGACATGCCCTGGGATGTCCCAGTGTCCTTTAATTCATTTTTTGGGTCCATGTTGGCAGTCAGGTCCATGCTCACAGTCATCTGTGGCTTCCCTTCCTTTGTCTTTTCCTTGGCACACCCTCTTGGGTCATGTTTGGTTTGGACTGTTCCCCCGGGCTTTGTATATTCCCCATGGACTTTTGTCTGCAGGCATTTCTTGTGGAGAAAAAGTTCACAAAAATTTTGCCTGGGTCTTTTGCCTTAGCATTTTGAAGCGGTCCAAATTCCTTCAAAATTTTTATCTGAAGGAATTCCTTCGGGCAAAAATTTTGAAGGAATTTGGACTTAGTCTATTTTCAAACAAATGAACTGGCAGACTTACCCGATTCTTCCCTTTGAAGCGTCGGCCTTCCACTAGGGCACCTTGACTATTTGACTACCCTTCAGCTTGGGGCATACCCTTGAACCAAGCCGTTAAACCAAAAATTTTCAACGGTTCAAGGATTTAACCAAGCATGCCAATTTCCTTATGAAGGCCAGCCAATGAACCTTTCCATTAAACCTTCATGTTAAACCGTCGACATTGAACCAAGCCATTGAACCCAAAGCATTGAACCTTTTCCTTCAAACTAGAGCCATTAAACTGAACCCATTGAACCAAAAAGGTTCAACGGTTCAAGTTTCAGCCATTGCGCACCGATTTCCTTATGAAGGCTGATGGACTCTATTGAAATGTTGACGTTGAAACTTTGATATTGAACCAAAGCTGGTTCAATAGTTCAATCAGTTTAACAGCTAAACCACTACATGCCAATGATGTTAAACCAAGCCTTTGAACTGGCACATTGAACCAACCAATGAACTTTGTTGATGAACCTTATGTTGAACTTGAACTAATTAAACCAAGAGTTAAACTTGAACCGATTGAACCAAGCATTGAACTAAGGTATTGAACAGGTTTAATGGTTTAAAGACGCTGACTTTTCTTGTGATTTTATTTAGACCAAAGCTTGAAGAAGCCTTGTAAAACCCAAAACTCTTTGAACTGATTCTCCATGCACCAAAGGACTAACTTGTCGAGTCCGTAAAAATCCAAAACCTGTAGAGTCCATAGATTTAGACCTATAGAGTCCATAGATTTAGACCTGTAGAGTCCATAGAAATTTTGTAGAGTCCGTAGAAATGAATAGATTCATGCAAAATCAAAAAATGAAATGGCCTAGAATAGCAAGGATAGGAGGGGACCGATTCTTAGCCTATTGGGCAAAAAATGGTCAATAGATTGGTGACTCACAGGGGAAGCATGCCTGCCATGCTTAGAACCTAGTTACCTTTGAATATCCATTGGGTGCAGATTCAGATGGTAACTTTGAAGAGAGTTCACAATAGCCCTCGAGATCCTAGAATCACACCTGAAGCTTTCACCCCCACATGCAAAGTGAAACACACAAGGCTAAAAACAACTAACTATGCAAACTGCACTTAGGGAAAGCAGGAGAAGAAACTAAAAACAAAATATTATGTACAGCTAACCAAGAATGTTTGCCTCCCTCCTAGATCAAAAGGAAAACTTCTCAAGTCCCCTTCCTGGTGAGAAGACTTATGGTGCCAGGCAAATAGCTAAATGAAAAAAAGAGATGGTGACCTACTCCTTTTACTTGTCACATGAGTTGGCTCAAATGTGAGTGGATCAAAATCAAACATGCCTCCAATATATATGTATTTTGATTGTCCCTAGAGGCCTGTTAAATGCTAGTCCCTGATATTGGTCCTCCTTACCAAGAAATCAACGGCTACTGACTCATCGCCATAAGCCCCTTGATCTACACAATTCTTTTACAACGTATCATGGTCTAATTTGTTTTCTTCTGCCTCATTTAAAAACTTGTCAGACTCATCCTTTGCTTCTTCTTAGCCTTCTTGAAGAAGGGCGAATGTGGTGATGTCTGAAATGGACTCACAAAGTGACTGCTCATCCCATAAAACTTCACTCCTCTACTCAAAGCTCACTTCTCCAAGGCATTCCTCCAGGAAGACCTTTAGATTTTCAAAAATATCCTCCTTATTTTCCTCTAACTCAGGCCCTTCAATGTAGTCAACCTCATCATCAAAACAATAAGGAAGTTCATCAAATAGAGGGGAAGAGAGCTTACCATGCATTTTTTCCTCTTCGAATTGTTGGAACATATGCATATATGCAAGACTTGCATCTTCTCCATTGTTGATAAGGTCTTCACAAGGAGCATCAATGATGAATTCTTTTTGTTATCACTCATGACATTTTCTTGAAGGACTATAGATTGGATTTTCTGCTCCTCACCTGCCTCTTGCAAAATAGGTTCTTCCTTGAGAAGGGGAAAATTGGAGAAAACATGTGGAAGAGGAGGTAGTCTATGAGCCAAAATTGAAAGATTCTCCTCCTTCAATTTGATTATCACTTCATCAATATCAGGCATAGCCTGATAACTCTCTTGAAAATGTGTAGGTGGGGTGTGTTCAGGCATGGAATGTTCTATTTGGTCTGAACTATCCACCACACATTGGCTGAGGAATTTTTCTCTAGACTCTAATTCTACAATTCTCTTGGCCAGATCTTCTTAGAAACACCTTTCTTGGAGGTCTCCAACATCATTATCAATAAGCACAGCTTCAGCTTCTTCAAGGTTTTGAGAAAAACCTTACTCTTCTTTTTCCTTGATGTCCCATGATTCCACTATTTTCCCCTAATTGAAGATCTCAAAATTAGAATTTTGCACTTGTGAATAGGTAGAAACTTTTTTTCTCCAAGGTCCTGGGACTTCTCCACAAGATCTAAAAATTTCATCACTTTTTCAAGAAGCAGCTTTATCCTAGCCTTTAAGTCTTCAATTTGTCTAGCTAGGTTGTCCTGGGAGAGTCTCTCTTGGAGGTGACTAGCATCAACCTGTTGAGTAAGATCAGCTTTGAGTGAGATGTGCTAGTTCATGGCATTTCCCCCAATGGAAAATTCACAATCTAAGGAATTTAAGAGGTTCATTTCCATGGGAGGTTGTTCTGATGCCTTTTGGTGTTGGAAAGCTAGGTGCACTAGATTAGGAGTAGATGTATTTAATGCGCTGGAGTGAGCAAGTGCAATATGATAAAAAACATTTGGCATAAAAGAGGGGGCTTTCTTTAGGATAGGAAGGGGTGTGCAAGGATGGCTACCTTGAAAAGATGGATTTCTCCATTTTGGTGCCTCTTCCTTCATGGACTGTACAGCCTATGCTTACCCAAACAAGTGCTCCTCTTCATACATTAGCTCATGTTGATATCTGTACTGCTCTTCCAGCCTATTAATTTCAAATTCTAGGGCCATTTCCCTTTTCATTATAGGGCAACTAAGAGATCTGCTTGAGGCAATTCTCTGAATATTTTGAGTCTGATCAAAATTATATAAAGGAAAACACAACCAATGATTTTATGCAAAAGGATTATACATACAAGAAATGATTTCTGATGGCACCAGGATGCTTAACCAATTGATTAACTCAGAGTCACCAGATGTTAAAAATACTCAATTTACTGTAATAAGACCAGCATCAATCCTGAAACTTTACTTCGTTGAAAACTTGTTTCCCATCGGGCGTGCCAAAACTATTGACGTAGAAGATTGCACCTAGTGGCAGGAAAACAAGTTCCTGCCCTCTCCTCGCAACATGGAAAATCCTTTCTCACCTATGGGATGACGAAGCAGGAGAGGAGAGTCTCTAAATAGGGTCTAGCTCCCTTTGATGCATCGTGTTGTTTCCAAAAAAAGTTAATAGGTATATATATATATATATATATATATATATATATATATATATATATATATATATAGATATAATAAGGGGGAAAGGGAGAAGAAATGTAGAAAACAAACAACCTACTCTAAAAGAGGTGATGCACCAAAATGAAATGTTGACCTTCACACATCCACTCTCAGAATTAGACAAATGCATACATACACTATGCACTTGGCAAAAGGACCAAGCTGCTAAAACTATTAGGGAGGCTTCAATGGAAAATCCAGAATAGAGATCACCTAAGGTGCTGTGAAACACACACTTATGAAGTAATTTCTTCTACTCTTTCACTCCCAAATACTACTCTTCTCCTATCAGCTACAACAATGGTACCTTATAGACAGTAGGTCTACTGGTGTTGAACCTGTGAGAGCATCAAAAGACAATGACTGGACACAAGCAAACATTCAACGCATACACTAAAATGTCTATCCAAATGGAAGTAAAAAACTGCATTTGTATTGATCCAAGTGAATTTTTTGTAGAGCTGCACTCTTTACAAATGTGGAAGATATTTATAAAATGAAAAGTCTCTAATATATATCAGAAGCAAAGAGGCCCATTTGGTGATCCTTCTTTTACAAGTGGCATACGTGTCCCTTCATGAAGAGAATAAGTTGTTTAAGGAATTAAATGGACTATTCATTTTGCTTACTCAAAATCTGCATTTCTTGCTTGGGTAACTTACATAGTTTGCCTTCCAATTTAATGTGAAATAGAGAAAGTGGTTGCACTACTAGCTACTATCATTCCAAATGATCAATTTGATGGCACTATTTCACCTGCCAAAGTCACTTCTCCAATTTGCACCAGTTGGACTTAACTACTCACTCATTCCTTGCTTGCTGCTTTGTCCATTTGTTGCCATCAGGCAATAAATTGCCTTGTTTATGCCACTTGGACTACTTGACTACTCCCTGCCTTGTCACTTTGCTTGTCACTTGGAATTTGTCTTTTTTCTAGCTGCTTGGCTCCTTGGGTGAACATATTGGTGGGTCACTACATTCTGAGTTCTTCTTTGTCCATGTTTGGTGCTTGCCATATTTAAAAAACCAATGGCTAAACCATTTAATTAAGTTTGACATGCCTTGGGATGTCCCTGTGTCCTTTGCTTTGTCTTTTGGGTCCACATTGGTAGTCGGGTCCATGCTGGCAGTCATCTATGGCTTCCCTTCCTTTGTCTTTTCTTTGGCACACCCTCCCGGGTTGCATTTGGCTTGGACTGTTCCCCTGGGCTTTGTATATTCCCCATGGACTTTTATTTGTAGGCATTTCCCATGGACACAAAGTTCAAAAAATTCCACCTTGGTCTTTTGCCTTAGCATTTTGAAGTGGTCCAAATTCCTTCAAACTTTTTGTCTGAAGGAATTCCTTTGGGCAAAAAGTCTGAAGGAATTTGGACTTAGTCTATTTTCAAACAAATGAACTAGCAAACTTACCTGATTCTTCCCTTTGAAGCATCGGCCCTCCACTAGGGCATCTTGACTATTTGACTACCCTTCAGCTTGGGGCATACCCTTGAACCAAGCTATTGAACCAAAAAGGTTTAATGGTTCAAGGGTTTAACCAAGCACACCAATTTCCTTATGAAGGCCAGCCAATGAACCTTTCCATTGAACCTTCATGTTGAACCATTGACATCGAACCAAATCGCTAAACCCAAAGTGTTGAACCTTTTCCTTTGAACCAAATCCATTAAACTAGACCTGTTGAACCAAAACAGTTCAATGGTTCAAGGTTCAACCATTGCACACTGATTTCCTTATGAAGGCCAATGGACTCTATTGAACTATTGACATTGAACCAAAGCTGGTTCAATGGTTTAATCGATTTAATGGTTGAACCACTATGCACCAATGATGTTGAACCAAGCCTTGAACTGGTGCATTAAACCAATAAATGAACTTTGTCAATGAACCTTGTGTTGAACTTGAACTGATTGAACCAAGCATTGAACTTGAACCGATTGAACCAAGCATTGAACTAAGGTACTGAACAGGTTTAATGGTTTAAAGACACCAAATTTTCTTGTGATTTTATTTAGACATCAAATTAAGAACTTAAACATATCTAACCCAGTATGTAATAAATCCAATTATAACAGTCTAACTATTTCATTAACCATGATTTGTATAAATAAGAGTCATAAAGCTAATGAAGTCAACTCACCCATTATATTATATGGTTTCACTTTACATTACCAATTATGAATAAGTCAACTTATAGTCCTAATATATACTTTATAACTCACAGACATATACATTTTAACTATGTGTATATGAGATTTTCATTATGCCAAGTTTATGTATATATATAGGTAAGCTATGATGACTTATAAATTTAGTCACACCTTCAAACAATTATATTAAATATATACATTTTCCATATTAAAAATGTAAATAAAAAATATAGATCATATATCAAACCATTAACAATTCAACTAAGTGTCTATATTAACTTCAAGATGAGTAATAATACCACTAAAATTGTATGTATTTTACTCAGCTTGCACTATATATATCTTATTACTATTTATTTTATATAAATAGATGTATGAACATGCAACTAGCATATACCAATGTTTTCCTATATGTTATTTAACCAATACTCATCCATATAAATAATAGAGGGAAGGTTCATTCATACTTATAAATATACTTAAGTAAGCACTTAGTCTAACTAAGACTCAACCAATGGTTTCAAAAATTTATGCAAATAGAGGATATAATGTTCAAGTCTATATTCCATAACACTTTTCCTTTATATAGATTTGAATCCCTAGTGATAATCATCATAACATCTAGAATTGAATTGACATTCATGTGTGTGTGTGTGTGTGTGTGTGTGTGTGTGTGTGTGTGTGTGTGTGTGTGTATATATATATATATATATATATATATATATATATATATATATATATATATATATATATATATATATATATATATATATATATATATATATATATATATATATATATATATATATATATATATATATATATATATATATGTGACTGGAAATCTAGGTTTTGATTTTACCTCTAGAGGAGAAATTTTGGGTTCTATTGGGTTGAATAGATCCCTTAGGAAAAAAATGAAAGGATCCTTCTTACATTTCTTTTAGAGTTTATCTGATATAAATATTTCACCCTTTAGGGACTCCATTATGTGTATAATCCATTTGGAAAATTAAAATGAGATTATACTATTTAAATTTTAGGTGTATCTAAAATAAAAATATGTATTCATATATAGGGGTATGTAAATACACCCTATAAGTCTTTATTGACCTAGAGTATATATACATACCAAAGTCTCTCTCTCTCTCTCTCTCTCTATATATATATATATATAATATATATATATATATATATATATATATATATATATATATATATATATATATATATATAGAGAGAGAGAGAGAGAGACTTTGGTATGTATATATACTCTAGGTCAATAAAGACTTATAGGGTGTATTTACATACCCCTATATATGAATACATATTTTTATTTTAGATACACCTAAAATTTAAATAGTATAATCTCATTTTAATTTTCCAAATGGATTATACACATAATGGAGTCCCTAAAGGGTGAAATATTTATATCAGATAAACTCTAAAAGAAATGTAAGAAGGATCTTTTAATTTTTTTCCTAAGGGATCTATTCAACCCAATAGAACCCAAAATTTCTCCTCTAGAGGTAAAATCAAAACCTAGATTTCTAGTCACAACAACATCTTGGCTTTGTACATAATATAGAAATTTAATTTTCTCGACCATAATTGCATAGGCTTTTCATAGTCTTAGGCATTAGGTTTTCATTTTCTAAAGTAGATGGATTTGGTTTTTTTGATGGTCAAGCCATCCATAAGGATAAATATTTATCCAAATATATATAATAACATAAATAAACTATTAAAAACACTTTTATGAAATCACACATAAAATACATGTATTTTATCATCTAGGATTTCAAATACATCACCAACCTGGTTAAGCTCCAAAAATTCATTAATGACTTCAATAATAGACTCAATATTTCCATTTACTTCATTATACCCACTTTTTTTGTTGTATAATGTTGTGCCCTTCTCACTTCCCTCTACCTCCTTATTATCATCCCTTTACCACCAATATTCTCCATCATTTAATGCATGTAACTAAACTAAAAAAAAGTCATAATTTTCCCTTTGTTTCTATCATGAAAAATTTATAAATATAATATAATAATTAAAAAAGTGAAATATAAAACTAACTCCCATGGACTAAGGAAAGATTTCCCAAAATACTATTCTGCCACTCCCACATAATGATGGTTTCCATAATATATGGTTTCACAAGTCAATGCAAACTAAAAATCTCTAATATCATACTTTATTATTCACTATTCAATGTGATATTAGATTCATAAAAGTCCAAATAATCATTATAACTCCATTAGTTATTTAAAGCATGGTAATTTTTATATAATAAAATTTTACAATACTAAGCACAATTAGCATTATCAACACATTTGAACCTCTAGTTAGATATTGGTTGCATAGGTATAACCAAATAATTATAGACTTTAGTTAAGGTTCTAAAAAAACAAATATGCCTATTGAAACTATTTAAAAATGAATTATCTATATTAACTTTGCATATAATCATGTTATTTCTAAGCACAAAGGCCTTATAACAATCATTAGTCAATAACATGCTTAAATTACTATCCTTATATTGTTAACAAAGAACCTTTAAAATTTCAATGGATTAATATAGGTTATTCATCTTATTATAAATGATAATAATAACCTTATTATCAATAGTAATCACTCAACATATCTATTAAGCAAGGTAATAGAATATGTCTATTTCTATAATCATAAATCCTAAAATAACATTTTTCATACAATACTTAGCCATACCAAAGACAATGATAATTCAAGTATAGATTCACTCAATTAATCCAATAAATAACATCAACTATTATTTTAATGTATTCACACAACTAAATCCACATAATGCTCAAATAGAAAATAATATCACAATATGCATATATATCAGAAATTAAATACATATTACAACTATCTCAAATAAGAAATAATCACAAAACATATTATACTAATGTGTTGTGTGCATAGGTATATAAAACTTATTTTATGACCCCCCAACATTGCCATCTATGCTACATTATCTGATGATGATCTCGCTCCATCATACTCTGAGGGATGGATAGGTCATGCATCCACCTCATGAAAAAGAAGGTAGTTGTCCCATAATATTGTCATATATCCATAACATACTATTGTATAAACTAACAACATGATCATAATGTAAATACTATACAAGTAAAACTAACTCATAACAATTTAATCATGTAATATAAGAAACATATAAGTATCCCATAAATATCATATGACATACAACTTAATTAAAAAGTACTTAATCAATTTAAAAACCATAATAATCCATGAATAAAAGGTTATCAAGCTTAGAGAGAAATCAAGATGTGATAATAAGTGTCTATGAACTAAAAACCAATACAAATTTATTTTATCATATTTCACATATAGACATAGTTAATCATCAAAGGAAATAATCTCAATACAAACAATAATTATCATCAAAGATATGGTTAGAAATAGACTGCATAGCAGATACCTGCCTTTAACCAATAATAAGTAAGATCAATAATCAATTGTCATTAAAACTAATAATTTGTTTAATATAAATAATTTTAAAAAAATAGTCACAAATCATATTCTATATTATATTAACTTAATGTAAATACTTATTAACATGTAAAAAAATTGGAAGATACGACACTTCAACACAAACTTTTAGAATAATCTAATAACTTTTTCAATTTTATTAATTGTAATTTTTCCCTCCTTTTGGAATGAGGAAAACACATATACTTATATCTTGGGATTGGGATGCCTCATCCTCAAATCTCATTATAATTTTAAAATATCTAAGTTAGGACCATATGTCAAAAACATGAAACATATGCATGTTCTATAATATGAAAAAAATATATTACTTAATTTATAAATAAAAATGATTTTATAGAATAAGTCATATCTAATAATAATAGATCAATAATAAAACCAAGTATTAGTTGGAAATAATAGTTTAACTTAACTCAAATAAATATAATGCTGATTTGTCATTTTCATTCATAGTGACTATGACTATAGTTAAAACTAAAGTGGTATCTAGAGTTTGAATTGAAGTCACAACAATTCTCAAAGATGATAGTGGAGGCAATATGTTTTGCAAGGTGATAAACATTAGTCCTATTATAGTATCCCTATTAGTGTATCTAGGAACCATAACTATAAGTGTCAAAGGTTGAGCTCGATTTTCATATGCTCCTGTTGAAGTGACCATCTCCAATTGTCCTTGTAACTATTCATACTCAACCATGCTTTCAGTAAAGTCTAATTCAATAGTTTCAAAAAGTAGTAATGTACCTTTTATACATTATTTTAATATTTTCCATTATTTTTTATGTATATTCATAAAATATATGAAAGATACATTTAGTGTCACTATCTAAGCCACCTTGTCTCTATAAAATGTGATTATTTGTTCTATAGATGGTGATTTCCATTTTTACCTTAAAATATCAGTTGCAACTAGTAGAAAATTTTCACAAAAATGTTTAGAGATTATTCCAAAATATGGTATATGTAATAATGTGATAATTACAGCTATGAGGACTTAAATAATCCTATTTTACTAGTTATAAAAAATTTAGACAAACCTTTTCATAACTTAGTTCCATTCTACCAAATATGTGTGTTTGGTACATACATGGTTTTGTGTTAAATTAAGATAAGGAGCTAACAAAAAATTCAAGTTTGAATATGAACTATTTATTTTTACCTTGCCTATGAGGGTTAATATGCAGTCCAAATTAATTATTTTTTCATGAAAATTGACATCTCCTAATAATGCTTGATATCAGGCTCTTGATTTTTTGATTGTGATCAAGATGTGATAAAATTTTATTTTAGAGATTTGCACATTATAAATTATATCCTTAGGATCCTAAACCAAATTCTATCCTCAAGAATATTTTTAGAATATTCCAGTCCCTTAAACATCTAATTTAAAAATCCCTTATTAAAATTAACCACTTTGTAGGGATCTTCTTAAAATTCATCCAAGTATCCAAGATTTATTTTCTTCTTTTTGGTCAATGAAAATAATTATTATTGTTTCTCAATCTTGATAATATTACCACCCACCATAAATATCCTATTCACCATTTTCAATGTCTTTTTGACTCTATAAAACTATTTATCAACTTTAGGTTTCTTAATAATGACTATGACCTTCTTAATATCTTCTTCTTCTAATTATTATATCCATGAATGGATTACCATTATAGTTTTCTTAGTGGTTTAGGTTAGAAGTGAGGAAGTATAAGGAGGAGGGTTAATTAAGGTAATAATTATTGAATATGGGTGGGTATTCATTGAATATGAAGTGGAAGATGTAGGTGGTTCATGAAAGGTAGGCAAAGTCTTTCTCCAACATGTGTTTTTGATCTATGGAGGAGTCCTAAAAGTGTATTTGGTTAAATCTAGAGTCTTATACAATGAAATAGTTAAGGAGAATATTTTATTGTATTTTATAATGGGTACCTCTAACTGGGTGTAAGGCCTTCTACACATTGAATAGCTAGTAAAAATAGACATAGATATCATGTCCACAAAATGTACATTAATGCATGTGGATCCTTTATTAGTAGTTTAAATCCATGGATGAATTGATGCAACTTGGGTGAAGTAACATGGTGAAAAATAATATTTTTTGGATTCAATGGTAAAATAATCTAAATAATTCAAAAATAAACTTTTCTTATTTAGAACATTATCATTTGGAACATCTACTCCCATATCTACTACATTAGAATGATTGAAAATTTTAATTGCAATGGGTTATACGATTGGATAAGTTTATGTCATAGAACCACCAATGGGACCATTATCATTTACTATATAAAAATTAGTAACATTATAGGATTCATTGTGGCTATCTTCCCTAGTAGGTTTTGTAGTAATGGTAAGACCTATGTTTGTAACTTATATTTCTTGTGATTTTTCAATATCTATAGTAGGCAATGAGGGTATAAGAAAATGATCCTTGGTTTTATCTTACATAAAATTTTCTTCAAGATTATCTAGTTCAGTCTATCCTCTTATGTCATCTTCCTTTTTGGGATACTCCTCAACCTCAATATATAAAGGACCAAGTGTATCAATTGAATACTATGTAGACCTCTCTTCTTCTTTAGTGACATTTAGAGATTGGAGAGAAGGTGAGAGAATTATTATTTTTATTTTATATGTAACTAATGAATGATGAGGATAATTAGTAGTAATAGTTCTTGGTTGGGAATGAATAATGGAAATTATAGGTGGAGATGTCATAGTAACAAGTATTGACATAGACTCGACATTAGTAGTTATTTATGTAAATATAATAGAAATAGATATTATATAAATGTCATAATGGTAATCAATTTTTGTCTAATAATAGAGGAAATTTATTGTGGATCCTATGTTGGCTAAGTTGTATTATTAGGTAAAGTTTGATAAGTAGGCTACCCAAGAGCCAGAGATGTTCCCAGATACATTAAAAGAGAATGGATAGCATTTATTGGTATCCTTGATATACCCTTAAAGATATTGGCCCTAATATACCTATCACTCTTAGTTGTGGTCTCTTGTCCTCCATGTAAAGGAGAAATATTTTCCTAAGATAAAATTATTTATTCCTTAGCTATTTCCTTAACATACTTATGAGTAAGGTTAGGGTCATATTTTATTCTTTGCCTAACCCACATGGACATTATGTATTTACACATATTTATTATCACTTCAGTATCATAATTTACATTCATGAATATGGGCTCATGACCATAAGATTCATGTTTGTATTGAATCTTGACCTTGTTGAAATTTTTATTAAGGAACTCATAAATAAAATTCCTAGGATACCAAAATATGAAATGTAATTTACTAAAACCATAGTGAACCCTATCCAACCCACCTGAAAAAAATAATTTCACTATGTATATTTTTGGTGGCCAAT
Source organism: Torreya grandis (assembly GCA_037957365.1). Classification (NCBI taxonomy): domain Eukaryota; kingdom Viridiplantae; phylum Streptophyta; class Pinopsida; order Cupressales; family Taxaceae; genus Torreya; species Torreya grandis. The sequence goes on along the minus strand of JARHVA010003374.1, from coordinate 1,612,275 downwards.
ACCAAGGGGAATTTTAGGAATGACTCCATATTCACCTACCTTAAATTTATAATCCACATCAATGTATATTTAGAAAGTAATTTATTACTCTAACACTTTGTTTGGAATTGAGTGATGTAGTTTTAATGAGTCTTCATAATTTCTTTTGATTATAATCATTGTATGGGCTAGATAGAACCAATTATCTCCCATTTTTATAATAGACATTATGTTTGATGTAATAATTTAGGAATTCTTTCCCAATTAATGGCTTGATAGATAGTTGGGTAGAATACATTTGCAATCCTTTGCATTTGACCCATAAACTTATCGAAATGGAAGATAAAATAATCATCACATATCATATTCTTTTTAAATTCATTAGAAGGTTCCAAATGTTCTTCTTTATGGGGGGCCACAATATAAATTATTTCATCCAAAAATTATGACATCATATGAAAATTTCCATTAGTCTTGTTCTCGATCTTGCTCATCTAAAAATTCAATTTGAAGCTAATTACCTCTCCCAAGGCTAAAATTTTATTTTTAATTAGGATGATGCCTAGTAAAGGGACCAAAATTTACTAACATAAATAACATTTTGGAAACCATATAACCTATTCAATAGACTCATTTATATTTGTACCTTAGTTTTGAATCTTACAATTGGGATGGTAATATGCAAAAGTGTTTAGGTTTAGAGCCCAAGTATTCAATGTGTCATTGATATTATTAGTTGCTAACCAAGAAGTTTTTATATATTGATTATAAGTCATATCTAGAATATGGATTCTATAATATTTTTTTGAAGGCATTTCCATATACATAAGCCATAGGAGTTGTATTGGGTGACATGTAAATGATGTTTCCCAAGAATGGCTAAAAAATTAATACATTTAATAGGAAATCAATACATGGAAATACCTTAGCTTTAGCAATGTAATTATGTAAAAAAACTAGATTTATAATATATCATTTATGTATCTTTTAGTGAAAAATGACAACTAGTTGTTAACACCATACATCTCAAATCTTTCAACCTTGTCTCATATTATTGTATAATGTTAGAACTTATGATCCAATGTTATTGAGTTAAATAGTGTATTTGTGTATTTAGTCTACCTAACAATAATAGATGTAGAAAAGGAAATTTATCTTTATTATGATGTCATTATAGCTCATATATAATATTTAGTGGACTTGGAAATGTTATATCCTTTTAATCATAACAAAAATTTGATAACATTTCCTGAGTTAGCTTGTAGACAATGTAGTTTTAATTTTTATTTTGTGGCTAAATATATCATAGATTTCATTGGGATTGAGAATTAAATGGCTTATATTATCCATAAGCGGGAATTAATTGTAGATAATGATTTAGTTTTTTCAATCTCATTTTTTGAGTTTTAATTTTTGAAGTAGAATTTTTGGGATAGCTTTCCACATGTATTGTGTCTACTTCCAATTTATTAGATATATTGATAAGTCATTTATTCCACCACATGTCCATTTATCATGAAATTTGGGCTTATTTTATTTTGTTTATATTATTTTATCTATATCATGACACATGGCCTGTAGTCATTCAATCACTTCATGTCTAAATTTATGTTTTATATTTTGGGCCTTTGGTTGTAGTTCAATGAGATTCCAATGTGTGGTGAGAGCACACTTATCTATATACTTGTAATATTCATAATTTATTTTATCATATATGAAAACTGTAGGTTAACATAATGTCAACACATGGATGGTTGTTTTTACTCTATATATTCTTTGGGATTTGACTACGTACCATTACTAGACAAGTTATGGATCTCTAAGTTGTTGACACATGGAAAATTCACATTAATATTTTTGGTCACATAATTCATAATGTATTTCTCATGTATGCAAGATATGAGTTAAAAAAATGCTACCACGTGGATGGTTTTCACTCTTCTAGATGGTCATTTAGGCTTAATATACTGTTTATATATAGATAAATGGGATGACTACATGTGGATGACTCTCACTTATTTAGATGATCGCTAGACTTTGTAAGTGTTCTTTCACCTCTTAGCTATAGATGAGTGGGATCATAAAAATTAGAGTGATTAAATGAAATAATGACAAGTGGCACCATATTGTTGATCCACTTGGTCACAAAGATTTTATTTATAGATAGTTGGTGTATATGTTGCAAGTAGGTGTGATGATAAAACATGGACTATTTTCACTCTCTCAGATGGCTTTTGAAGATGAAGACTTGGATGGAGAAATGGATAAGTGAGATTAAGATAAGTACATAAATATTTTGAATCTAAATGTTTGGTCATAGATATATACTTGGGTGTTTTATATTGTAGGGAGTAAGAAAACAAGATTGAATATACATGGAACAATCTAATTATCTTAACTAATAAAATATTTTAGATGCATAATTATTCTTTGATCTAATAACTTTTAGTTGAAAAAGAGACATGTGGCCAAAATCAATGTCATCTTATAAAGTCAACATGACCTAAAAAAAGATAATAATTTTGAACAAATCCAAATTCGACAATCTTTTTAGAATTAAAATCCAAATAGGTGCATAAGAATAATTTATAAAATAAATACACATTTATAATTTTAGACTAAATGTCATGATATAATAATCAAATTGATAGAGCAACCTATAGTTTTAAAATCTAAGGTATTTATACCAGATTAGACATGAACATGATTTTTTTTAGCTCAAAGTGGTCTTCAATGAAATTTTAAACATAAGGGTGTGTTAATCATAATAAATTGTGACACAATGTGTAAATATTTTAGAGTGTTTGATAAGGTGGAATCTCAATTTTATACATTATGACAAAATTATAGACTTTACAAAAAAGAAAGAAATAAAGGTCAAAAAGATAAACTAGACTTAAACATATCCATGAAACATTATAAACCCTTCATTTATCATATTGTGTGTGATTCTATGAAAATTATTTCCCTTATTATGAGAGTTTTAAGAAAGATAAAAAAGGGTTGAGGTCTCTCCCCCTTTATATATTTGATCTTTCAATCACATTTTTTTGATGTCAGGCATTGCTCTGATGTTATCTAAGAATTCATAGCCCCAATAGAGATACCTCTTATACCACTCTAATAATTGATATAATACCAACTAGGAGTAAATATCCTTGATATATATTCACTAAATCACCCTTCTTCCATGAATTTGTTGTTATTTTTTATATTTTGAACCTTTCTTGGAATAAGTGTTTGGAACCACCATTAACTAGGTGTATAGGAATGGAATTTATTATACATCAGATGTTTCATCCATATTTTGTCTTTATTAATGTTTAATATCTCTCAAACAAGTCTTAATCATGTAAATGTGCAATTTATATTTCAAAATGATAAGTCTTTCTAAACATTTGCATGAAAGTATCAAAGCAAGTTCCACAGTCTTGGTAAACATTTGATTCATATAAAATCTCAATTTAGCCATGAAATATGTCCTATATCAAAGACCTAAAAATACACTTGAAATAATCTTTAGAAGTACCATATGAATATGGTTTGGCTACCCCTTTTAGGAGATTTTTTTTGAATTATATGCAAGGAATGACATTGATTATTCTAAACTTAAGAAAACTAATATAAGAAAATAGGAAACATACTATATGAATTAAGGAGATATACTCCATGAAAGTAGAAAATATACTCTATGAAATTATGAAATTTAAAATAATCCTATTACTAAATTACAACTAATGTTCGTTATGATATTTCTCTAATCAGAGTATCCATTAAATAATATTTTAAAAATTGCCCATTAATTGGAAAATTTAAATAAGTACCTTGAACCTATTTTAAGAGAAAAGCATTGTTACCCATAATTTTATAGATTTGATATGGTCTAATTGATAAATTAGTAAACTTTTCATGTTTCCCATTATTTTCATGTGCTTTATCCCATACAACAACTAGGTTCAGAATTCTCAAAACCTTGATTTTTAATCTCTTATTGAACTATCTTTTGATAATATCTCGATTTCTAAATTATGTAGATATTGTGTTTGTACATTTTAAATTTTTATAGTTTAGAGTAATTATGACTGAATTATTTCATCTTATTCTATATATTTCTACATGAATTGGTATGTTTGTAGCTTGAGAGTAATGGGAAACATGGGTTATTTTCCCTACGCTAATAAGAAGGGTGAAGCCTTAAGGGCCTATTTGTGTCTTGTTATATCTTACCATAGTGGTTACTTTAATAATAGATTCTATTATCTTGGTTTGTCTTATGTTGAATTATTTATTACATCTATTAATTTTTTATTTATAGATTCTTCCATTCCATTTCCTTTTGGATAGTAGTTAGAAGTGAAATTGGTAATAATCTAGTTATTGTAGGCCCACTCAATAAATTAGTAGATGGGAAAGTTGGTCCGTTTACACATACTAGGGAGACTAGTGTCCCAAATCTAGTTATTATATTATATTGAATAAATTTTATCACATATTGGGCTCTAAAAATCTTTGTTACTTCTTTCTTAGTCTATATAGTATCATGTTCTATTGTAATTAGCATAAAATTATGTCTAGCTAATGACTTGGGATTAATAACTACAAAAAATCCAGGCCATGTTATGCAAAATAATTCCATTCTATTTTATATATATATATATATATATATATATATATATATATATATATATATATATATATATATATATATATATATATATATATATATATATATATATATATATACATGCAAATGAATTAATTTGCGTATTTTTCTCTTATCAAATACATGACATTGGTGGCAATTCTAACATGATTATGTGCATGTTTAAAAATAGTGGGATAATAATAATCCATCTTCAAAATTTTGTGTGTAGTAGAATTATCTGAAGGGTTTCCACTTCTAATCTTTTGATGAAATGTTTCAAGGATTTATATGTCTTATTCTTTATATATTCACCTTATGTAGATGCATTCATATTTTATAGCATATAACACTCATTTATTTATAATATAATGTCTTGAATTAAGTATGAGTGCTCATATTTATTATATGTTCAATTCAGGAGGGCACATGCATGTGAGTAGATAATGAATAATTTGAGTATTGCATTCACCTCTAACTACTTGAAGCTAGTTGATTATTTCAATACATATGTGCTAACTGATCAATTTTAACCATTGGTTGGATGATACCTTTTCCTTTTACCATTTTATAAGGTCTGATCTCAATGTAAAATTCATGTAACTTGCCCATCCATTTCCCCCATCTCTCTCTTTACTCATTTTGTCCAAGCGTAAGCCTTACTATTATGTGTGGGATAATGGCATATGTCTTGTCACATAAAATATAATGTCTATAATTATTTTTAACCTTGATCAAATGGTATATTTGATTTTATATCATAGAATAATTTAGTTTCACATCTTTTATATTGGTACTTATAAAGGTAATATGGTGTTCACTATCATCTAACTTTTTTGCAAGTACTACTACTATAGTGTGTTTTGATGTGAAAAATACAAAATGAAATATTTGTTAAAATCTAATATGATCAAAACTAAATCATGGGAAATGGAAGTTTTTAAATACTAAAATGATTTTATTTGCCTTTTTTATCCATTTTATTTTTGAATCCTTCTTTATCATTTCATTTAGTGGTTTGACCATTTCTATAAATCCTAAAATAAACATGCAAAAGAAATTAATTTTTCTAAAATAAAGTTTAAGGTCATTTTTGTTGTTCAGATATGGAATTTTATAAATTTCCTATACTCTCTTTGGATAAATTTAAATTACTTCCTTTATGATTACATGACCCAATAATCTATATTTAATGACCTAAAAAATACTTTCTTAGGTTCAGGGAGATGTCATATCTTCAACATTTGTCAAATACTCTTTGTATCTTATCAAGATGATTAGTTGTGTATTTATAAAATATAATTATTTAATCCATATATATCATGATTAATTTTATAATAGGTCCCTAAAAATCAAAATTCATGGCTTACTAAAAAGTATCACTTGTGTTGATTAGTCTAAATGGCATTATTTTTTATGCAAAAGGTTCCCACATAGTGGTGAAATTAGTCTTCATTATAGAATCATTTTATACCAACACTTGATTATAACCTAATAATCTATCTATAAAGGACATCATCTCTAACCCACTCATATCTAAATTATTTCATCTAGGGAATGCAAAGGATAATTGTCCTTTCTTGATGTTTAGTTGACATTCCTAAGATCCCCATAGAGTCTAATTTATCCATTTTTATTTTTTACAAAGACTAGGTTGTGTACCTAGGTATAATATATAATGGAAAATATAATTTTGTCTTTTAAAATATTCTAGACTTATTTTTTAATAAGAGGTTCAAGAATAGGATTGGCTAGTCTCTATCTTTGCTTGATAGGTTTTTGTTCCTCTTTCAATGGTATAGTGTGTGTGAAGAATCTAGGATAAACATATTTTAAGTATTCATAGGTCCAAGAGATCACATATTTATATATTTTAATAAATCCCTTAGTTTTTTATTTTCCTTTTTTATTATTTTCAATCTTATTTTGACTTTATGAGGGTGCTCATTTATCCATGAATTTACCTTGGTGAAATAAGACTCATTGGTCTTGAACTATATATATATTTTAGTTTGATAATCCATATCAAAGACCTGTTCCATGGATACCATTCCTACATTTACCTTATTTTATTTTAATTGTATGACATCATCACTTTCTTTGTCTTATTAATTCATTGGATCAAAATCCTTTTCATTAATAATTTGAGACTCAAAGGCACCAAAATTTTTCATGAACTAATCAATTTATTGGTCATCATAAATATCTAAAAGTGGTCAATGTTATCATGAACTAAAGGACATGGCACTAGTTCCAAAAACAATTTATACATTTATGATTATTGGATTATACCCAAATGAAATGTGGAGGAAACCAAGGAATTGACTATCTAATTCTTTTCCCTAGGTACTAATTATATTTTGAAAGTTTAAAATAATTCAATAAAATTGTAAGATCTGTGTTTATATTTATTGATATACAATAGTTTTCACTAGTAGTGACTCTTAATTTTCTTAACAACTAGATCTAAGTATCCAAACATCAATAACTACTTGAAATGGTGCTTTAGTATGAATTAGAGCCCCATAATTAAATCCTCATATTCTACATGGTTATTAATGTATGAAATTTGTATCCATAAATTAATAAGATATTACATCCCATAATGATCAATCAATGTTATACCTACACAAAATCCTTGCTTGGACTTAGCACCATCAAAATACAAGGTCCACAACTATGAAGGACCTTCAAATTATCATTGATGTCTTTTAGGATTGGTTGTGAAGGTGTAAAATCTCACATCTGATGAATCAAAATTTATTTTATCATTTTTTTCATTATACTCTATGATCATATGATTCTTTTTGGTTCTCTATTAACTCTAATTTGATTGGTTACTCCTTTCCAAGGTAGCCATATATGTAAAATACTAGTAGCCACATATAAATTCAATGTTTTTTACCAGTCATATATTAGGATAAAACCATAAAAATTAGGAATGTCAACTAATAAGATGTCAATATACTAATATACATGGGTTTCAAAGTCAAGATACATGTGAAAATTTATTTACTCTCTGGAAATTAGGATTGAAGAATTGTCCAGCTATACAACTACTAATTTATACTTATCTAGGATCAACCCTAGTATTTTACATATCCCCATGGGCATGACATTAGCTAAGGTACTTGAGTGAAATTAGAAATTGTGCACATTTTTTAAAATATTTTGACAATATAAAAAAGGATGGGACCTCAATTTTGTCTTTGTATATGACCATATTTGCACTTGAGGCTTTTGATTTATTAGTGGATAGTTTACTAGTCAAAGATTTGACTAAAAACTCTCTTTACTTTATGATTTAGGATAGCTCATGAAGATTAATATTATCCTTGATTTTACTCATATCCTCAAATATGTTTTAACTAGTCTTGGTGTGTGGATTAGTTTGATGTTGTTAATCATTTCCTCTAAGAGGAGGAGGATTATTGTTAGAACTTAGATTAGGGGGATTGGTTGCATATTGTTTTGAGGCATAAAAGTTTTGGAAAGATATTGGTTATTATTTTTTATATTATAATTATTCCTCTAAAATTGATTAAAATCATTAATTTCTTTTGTGTTATCTTCTAGTTCATTTTCATCCTCAATAGAGAATGGAAAATCATAAGTTTAAAATACCATGGTTATACTCTAAGTATTAGAGGCACCAGCTATGGATGAATCATTCTAATTTTGGAAAACCACATATCTTTCCATATCCTTCTAAAATATTTCAAAAGTAGCAAATAGTTTTATATAGTCTAGTTCACCATGTTGGGCAGTGTTATGGACCCTACACTATTTAAGTAAGGTTACGTCACAAATATTCATCTCAAGCAATCTATTATGATGAGGGTTTGAATGTTTACCTATCCTATTAAATGGTCTAATATATTTTGAACAAAAATTTACTATTGGATTCTTTTCCTAAAATGTTTCCTAAGCATTTATACAAGCTCAAAAACTCATTTCTAAGTTTTTATACCATGTGTTGGATGCCATCTAATTCAATATTGGTGGAATCAAATTCTATCCCATGTGTAGTAGAGGCATTGACTAGTACGAAATCCTAATTTTAATTGTGTTTATTAGACATGTGTATGATGGTTCATTAAACTTAGGTTTTGATTTGGTGTAGCATAGGTCATAGGCAAATAATTGAAAACCTAGTTTTGATTTTTTGCTATGACATTTTGATTGGAGTTTAGAATAAGATTCAAGACTGGGAAATGATAAATGTTGGGTATGGCATATAATTAATTATTTAATTTCTTATCAATTTTAATAGACTCTATATAGGCACTTGATAATTTATTAATGTTTATATCCCTTCACCATAATAATATAGTCATAATATCTAAGGCATTTTTATAAATTTCAAGTGCTAAGGTAGCATCACATCTATAGGTAGTATCCATATGGATATAGATATTTTGTAATCCTAAATTGGAGGCTCTAACCAATTCATCAGGTTCCATTATCATGATATGAAAATGCTATCATATCACACTAGTACTAATAACTTATCCATATTGTTCCATAAATGTGTCATGACATAGAACCCATGATGTAATTGAACTTTTTGTAAGGTTGAGGAATGATTCATATGTAGCATATTGTAATGTGAATTGGAATATTATTCATGTAACATCCTCATGAACTATGTTTAGTAGCCATATAGAAATATTTAAGACTTTCATGTTTTCCTTTTTAGTTCATCCCCTAGAGGGAGAGAATGAAGGAAGATATTTCTCTAGGTTCCTAGGCAAACCATGGATGGCACCAACTATAGAAATGGTTGAATCAGATAACTTAGATATAGTAAAGTTTTAAAGTTAGTACCCTTAAGTTGGTAAATTTAGTTTAGTAATATCTCTCCTATGGACACATATATCTTATTTGGGTCTTAGATGAACTTGTAAAGGTGTTAGTAATAATAGACCAGAATCATAATTGGCCCTTGTTAACCTCAGTGGGGGATCTAATATAAAAAACTCAAGTGAATCTTTAATAATCAATGATTGTATCCCTCCCAAATTATAAATAAATTCCTATTAATCTGATTTTTATGCACACAAATGGAATATTTTAAGGAGACCTATAACATTTTAGGTTTGGTTAAAATATTCCACTCTAAGGCATGCATTGTAGGTATTGAATTTTTGAACAACCACATGGTGGAATAGTAGTGAGTGGAGTGGTCATTTACCTCAAATGGTTTAAATATGATGTGAGTATAAAATCTACTTGAGGTGGATATTTGTATCTAACCTAAGGTGGAATTTGTCAAAATAAGTTAGAAGGGAGGGAAAGGTAGGGTAGAAAAGGAGATTTGTGACTTAGATAATACATAAATCCTTCCAAGTTAACTTCCTCTATACTATGTTGAGTAAGTGTCAAAGAACTAGTGCTTACTATAAATTTGGATTATAATAGTTGACTTGCAAACATAATTAATCATCAACAGAAATAATTGCAATACAATCAATAATTATCATCAAATATATGGTTACAAATAGACTCCATAGCACATCCCTGCCTCTAACTAATAATAAGTATAATCAATAATGAATGAGAATTCAAACTAATGATTTTTTAAATATAAATAATTGTAAAATAAATAGTCACATAGCCTATTATAGATTATAATAACTTAATGTAAATTATTAATAAGACACATAAAATTTGGAAGAGGCAACACTTCAACACAAACTTGCATAATGGTCTAAGAAATTTCTTGCTTATATTAATTGTGAAATTCCCCTCCCTTTGGAATGAGTAAAAACATATACTTATATCTTGGGATGGGGATGCCTCATCCTTAAAGCTCAATATAATTTAATAATGTTTAAATTATGATTGTATGTAAAAATCATGAAATATATGCATGTTTTACAATACGAATAATATAATGCTTAATTTAGACATAGAAGTACATTAACAAATAATCCATAGCTAATAATAATAATAAGAATATATCAAAATTGAAACCAAGTCTTAGTTTAAACTCATAGTTCCCTTGACTTAAGGACCTACAGTGCTAGTGTGACATTTCCATGCATAGTTATATCAAATTTAGTTAGAACTAAAGTGGAAGATGGAGTTTGAATTAAGTCACAAATTTTTTTGAGGGTGATAATGGAGGCATTATGTCTATTATGGTGATAAAAACTGGTCCCATATTAGTATAACCATAGTATATATGGGAACTATAGGTTTAGGTTTCAAAGTTTGAGCCTAAGTTTTATATGCTTTTGATGAAGTTTCCAACTCCATTTATCCCTATAAATCATTATACTCAACCATGATTACAATAAAATCTAGTTTAATAGCTTCAAAATCAATAGTGGACCTTTTAAATAATATTAGAATCTTGTCATTTAAATTTTTGTCTATGTCTATAGAAGATATGAAATAAACATTGAGTTTATCTTTCTAATCCACATTGTCTCTAGAAAATATGATTAACTATATTGTACTTGATTATTTATTATGTGGGTGTTACTTTACACTTATTTCATAAAACTATTAGTTGAAACCTATATTAAATATTCAATGAAAGGATTTTTGATTATTAAAACCTATGGTGTATGCACACCTGTGATTATTACATATCCAAGGACTTGAATATTATTTTTTTCTTGGTTACAAAATTTATGGATGCCATTATACCAAATAGGCTTATTCGGTACCTACATGGTTTTGTGCCAAAGTTAGATCAAGGGATAATAGAAAATTAAAGTGTGAATATACTTTATTTCTTATTAACCTAACCATTAAGGTTAAATTGACATCCCAAAATTTAATTATTTCATGAAACTTGACAACATCTCCCCATAATAGTTGATATTGGGCTCTTGTTGTTATGATTGTGATGAAGACATGGTACAAATTTGTAGTAGATATATTCATAGTGTTAATTATATCCTTAGGAGACTCAATCACATTCTGATCCTTTAATATCTTTTTATACTATTACATCCCCCTAAACATTTGCTTAAAAACTCCCTTAGTAGAATCAACCAGTATGAGGGGATCTTATTCAACTTCATCCAAGTCTTTAGGGTTTATTTTCCTCTTTTTGGTCAATGAAAACAATTCTTATTATTTTTAAATCTCTATAGGCTTATCATCTACCATAACTAAGCTCTTACTCAACCTATTTAACGTGATTGTTACTATTTCAAACTACATACAAAATCTATGTTACTCATTGATGATTAGGTCCTACATTGTAGCTTCTTATTTTTCTAATTTTTGTATCCATGTAGGCAGTACCATTACAATTTTCTTAGTGTCTTGGTTTAGATGTGAGTAAATATAATGTGGAGGGTTAATTGGTGGTATCATTAATAAATATGGATGGGTATCCATGAAATATGAATTGGAGGATGTAGGTAGTTCAAAGAAGGTAGGTAGAGATTTTATCCAACATATGTTTTTTAATTTCTAGAGGAGTCCTAATAGTGTATTTGGTTGAATCCAAATTATTATACACTAAAACAATTAAGAAATATAGTTGAGTGTATTGATTAGTGGGTACCTCTAATTGGGTGGAAGGCCTTGTGTACATTTATTGGGTATCATAAATAGACGTAGATGTCAATTCCTCAAAATGTACATTAGTGTTTATGTCTACTTAATTAGTAGTGGAAAGCCATGGATCACTTTATGTAGCTTGGGTGAAAGATTATGGTGAAAAATAATATTTTATGGATTTAATGGTAAAAGAATATAAATAATTAAAAAGACAACTTGCCTTTGTTGAAAACTTCTAATTATAACTATGTAAGTGATATTGAATAAATGTTTGGGGTCACATTCTATGATCCATCATCAGGCTGAGGAAGACTAAGAATAATGGTTCATGGTGTGTGACCCAGAACATTAATTCAAAATAAATTACATAGCTACAACCATAATACATAGATTATGTAAATACTATTGCTCTTATGGTTTTCCCTTTTAATAAGATAATTAGTTGGAACATTGCTCCTAAATTTATTGTAATAAAATCATATGAAATTTATATTATAATTGGTTATATAATTATATAGGGCTATATAATAAAACAACCCATGAGACTAATATAAATTATTGTATAAATAATAGTAGTAGTATAGGCTTACTTGGGGCTATCTTCCCTAGCAGGTTTTAAAGTAATGATAGGCTTTATGCTTATGACTTATATTTTTTATTATTCTTAAATATCTATAATAGGTAATGAGGGGTTAGAAATATGATCCTTGGTTTTATATTGGATTAAATATTCTCCAAGATTATCCATTGAAATATCTCCTCTTAGGTCATCTTATTATTTAGGCTCCTCCTCAACCTCAGTATATAAAGGGCCAGAAACTATGTAGTCTTCAAGCCTCTCTTATTTTTTAGTGACATTAGGAGCTTGGATAGAATAAGGGAGAGTTATTAGTTTTATTTTATATGTATCTAATGAAGGAGGAGGAATAATAGTACTAATATTACCTGGTGGGTAAGGATCAATATATGTTATAGGTGTTGATGTCATTGTAATAAGCACTAACATAGACTCAATAGTAATAGTTGTTGATGGAAATATAATAAAAGTATGTATTGCTTTAGATTCCATAGTGGTAATCACTTATATGAGAAAAGGGGGACTTAATTTAAGATCCTCTTTTGGATGAGTTATAGTAGTAGGTGAATGTGGATGAGTAGGATATCTAAGAGTTACTACCTAAGAGTATATCCATTATAAGAAAAGGAGTAGCAGTGCTTAGTGGTATTACTAGACCCTTGAAGATATTGTTCATAATCTACTTATCAGACTTACTTATTGTCTCTTATCCTTATGCATATGATGAATGTTTGTCTAAGATAGAAGTATTTATTATCTATTTCCTTATCCTCATGATAAGGGTAGGGTCACATTGCATTTTTTGTGTTACTTTAATTGACATTGTGTATTTATGTGTATTTATTATCACTTTAGGATCATCCTTTGCATTCATGAATATAGGATCATGTCTGTAAGATTCAAGTTTTTATTAAATATTGACCTTGCTACCATATTTTTTAAGGACATCTTAAATAACATTATTGGGATCTTAAGGCAATTCAAAATGAAGCCATAATGTCATATGGTGCAATGGTATTGGTCACATGCATGAAAATCACATTCAATTTGTCATGTTTAAAAAATAATTTTAATTCATTATAATTCTACATGAGAGTTTATTGATTTGAGTTGGGTGAAATATATCTCATTAATTCCCTATATTACTATGAAAATAAGCTTAACCAGGAAAAGGTAGACCTTTGCCACCATTCAAACATCTCATGCAAGCATATAATGGGGGAGATAGAGATAGGTTCAAGATAAAATCATACTCAAAATTTTGATCTAATAAGAAGGTCTAGAAGAAGCTAAATAAATGAGGTATGATGGAATACATGTAGTGAATCATAGAGCATGATGTAGACCTTGATAAGGATTTCATTATAGCATGGAATATAAGAATTATTGAAATAAGTGGTCTTAAAATTAGTATCATTGAGAAGATGATTAGTGAGGAAAATAGGATGTCATGTGAGAGTTATAAAGAATTTAAGGACCAATAAAATAATATGGAGATAATAAAAATATCTTTTGGTATGAATGAGGCTTTGAAAAATGATAAAAAGGGTTTTTTATGAATGGACCTACCAAGATATTGGCTGAAGGTGTGCCTTCATATCATGAAATACCTTAATTTGAAGGTAAATTTACTCTTATATTTTTGCACCAATTTTTACTTCCTAGCCATTTTAAAGGTTTTAAAATCAATCTATCTTATTATTTAATGAAGTCCTTAGAAACCACTACCCTCGCTTTTCAAATTAATGATGTAAATGCCATCATCCACCAAGTTATTATTTTCTTGCTTGTGAAGCATGGTGAGACACTATGTGGGAAAAAAGTCCCACTGGGAGGGTATTATACACAGTAGGAATCTTCCAAAATATAACCAACCATGTACTCCTACAAGCCTCCTCCTATCCCTTCCCCTATAATCTCCAATTCCAAGAGCCTCACAAGGGATATTCTTCTTAAGCTTATAGTAAACAAACCCAAACCTATTTTTTTAATGAAGGTGATGTCGTAAAATATTATAAAAAATGTAAGGACACCTTTTATAATTTAATAAGTAAAAATGAGAGACAATTGGAGGATTTTAATGGTAAACTTCATGAGGAAAGTCTTGGTCTGACTAGTCTGATCAAGGAGTGGAATTCTATTAATAGGGAATCCATAAAAAATATATAGGATTTTACACAATATAGTGAGGTATAAATTCTTCCCCATATATATGATGATGATAAATTATGGGTTTATCTCACTCTATAACCTTCCTCCAAACCCCTCAATGTGAACCCTTCAAGAAGATCTCAGAGAAGGAGCCTCAAAAGAAACTAAGAATGATTTTATTGAAGGATGCCACATAAAGCCTAAGTAATAAGACTCAGACAAAGATAATTAGAAATAGGCCATTGGATAAGGTGGAGTAAAAGGACACTAGCAAGTCACTCATGGAGGAAACTACCCTCCCTGAGTAATTTCTCTCTTTTGTTTTTCTATTTTACCTTCTACATTAATCTTTAGCTAGTTATTTTTCTTGATTGCACTATTTTTTTAGCCCTTGGGGATTTATTTGTTATGCTTTGATACTATTCAACTTTAGGTTTAAAAATCCTTTTAAAATATATTTATTTACCTAATCAAATAAAAACCATTCTTAGGATCCTAAAATCTTAAATGTGTTTTGCTGAAACTACAGTGAACCCGTGTCCTACCCATCTGATAAAAGTGATCACACTATGTATATTTATAGAGGCCAATTTTAAGAGTAAGTGTACCAATAACTCCTTTTCTTTTTACCTTTAACTTTTGGTACACATCATTGGATAATTTTAAATCAATTTATTTATAGACAACTTTGTCTAGAACTTAGTGAGGTATATTTAATGGGGCTTCATATGGTTCTTTGAATATAATCACTGTATGGTGTGGATAGAACCGATAATCTCCATTTTTTGTAATAGACCTTTTTATTTGGTCTAATAATCTAGTCATTATTTTCCCATTAATCACTTGATATACTTTTAGGTATAATACATCAACAATCCTTTACATCTAACCCATAAACTTGTAGACATGGAAGATAGAATAATCATTGCATATTACATTCTTTAGATATTCAATAGAAAGTTTCCAAGATTCCTCTTGATGGGGGGTGGGTGTGCCACAGTAGTATTTTTTTAACCCAACAAGTATTAAATCATATAAAAAATTACATTAGGCATGTTCTCAATATTTCTCGTCTAAAACTTTAAGTTGAAGTTGATTACCACTCCCAAGGCTGAAATTGTTTTGTATTTATGATGGTATCCAATAAATGAACCCCAAATTTCCCTAATGTAAGTGATATATATTAAACCATATAACCTATTTATTAAATCCATTTCTATCCACACCATAAGCTTGAATTTTATGATTATGGTGATATTAATTTATCCTTTTAATACAAAGGTGTGTAGTTCTACTACCTAGGTCTTTAATGTGTCTTTAATATCATTATTTCTTAAATATACATCTATTATAGGCTTATTATAAGTCATATTTATAACATGGAGTCTATAATACATTTATAAGTCATTGTAAAATATATAAAAAACTAGATTTGTATTTAATAGTAGGTGATGGATGTTTCCAAATAATTGCCCAAAAATAAATAAATTGAATAGGAGATTAATACATGGAAATATCATAGCTTTAGTAGTGGCATTGTGTAAACCAACTCCCTTGGTTTATAATAGTTCATCTATGTATCTTTTGGTGAATAATAAAAAATGGTTATCTACACCATATATCTTGGAATCTCCAACTTTGAACCATATTATTTTGTAATGTTATAACTTATACTCCAATGTTGCTGAGTTGAATAATGTATCTATGTATTGAATCTACCCAACTAGAGTAAATGCAGACATGGCTAACTCTATATATGGTGATGCCATTATATCTCTATGTATAATTCTAGGTATATTTATAAAATTTAAATCCTCTTAATTGAAACATAAAATTGATTTTAATTTTTTATTTAGCTCATAGACAATGTATTTTTAGTTTTTATTTTGTTGTTAAATCTATCATAGATTTCATTAAAATTGATAATTTAATGCCTCGGATCATTCATACATTTTAACTAATTGTAGATAATGGTTTGGTCTTTTGTCAATCCAAATTTTTGAATTTGAAATTTTTGAAGTAGAATTTAGTGAGATTGTTTTCCATGTGGTGTATTATCACTATTTTAGCATGATTAATCATCTTAATGAATCATTTATTCTACCACATGTCCATTTATCATGAAATTGAGGCTTTCTTTGTTTTATTTTATCTAAATCATGACACATGGTCCATATTTGTTTAATTTAATGGTGTCATACTTTAGATTTTTTTATTTTGGGCCTTTGGTCATAGTTCAATGAGATTCAAAGATGTGGTGAGATCATTCTTATCTTAATAGTCATGAAATCATAATTTATTTTCTCATATATGCAAGCAATGGGTTAACACATTGATGATATGTAGACCATTGTCTCTACTCTAGATGGTCTTAGAGATTTGATTGAGTACCTTTTTTAAATAAGTAATGGCTCTTTGAGATGTTGACACATGGAATAATAGAGTTTATCTACTTAGTCATGGATTTTGTTATGTATTTATTATGTCTACATGTTACAAGTTTACATAATGTTACCAAATGGTCATTGAGGGTTAATTTATTAATTATTTACATATGAATGGGATGGGATGATGACATGTGGATGAGTCTCATTGATCTAGATGATTTCCAAACTTTATAATTTATTATTTCACTTGTTAGTCATGTATGAGAAGAATCGTGATAAGAGACATGATCTCGATTATCCATATTCTCTAGAGATCTGAGCCTTGGCCATTTTACTATGTAGGTAATGAACACATGAGATAATGACTAGTGGCACCATATCATTAATCTTACCAGTTGCAAAAAGTCTATGTTTGGACTATTGATGTATATTATGTTAGTAGGCATGATGATAACACATGGAAGATTGTCACTCTCAAATGACTACTAAGGATGAAGACTTGGATGAAGCCATGGATAAGATAAATTAAGATAAGGGCTTAAATATTATGAATCTGAAATTTTGTAGATAGATAAAGACATGGGAATTTTGTACTGTATGGAGTTAGAAACAAGATTGAATATGCATGGCTTGATCTTGTTATCTCAACCACTCAAACATCCAAGATGCATATCCATTATTTGATTTAATAACTTTTTGGTGTAAAAGGGACCTATAGATAAATTAAATGTCTTCTTATAAAATCAACATGACCTAAAAAGGAAAAAATAAATTTGAACAAATACCAGTTCGCTCTATTAGTCCATAATATTAAAACCCAAATTCTAGAATTGTTTTATAATTAACAACCAAATAGGTTCAGAATAATAATTTTAAAAATAAATACCCATTTAGACATTGAGACTAAAGGTCATGAAATAACAATCAAATTGATAGAGAAACCTATAGTTTCTAATTCTAAGGTTTTTATACCAAATTAGACATGAACATGAAAATTTTAGATTAAAGTGGGTCCTCATTATAGTTTTGAAAGTGGGGGTGTGTTTATCACAATAGTTTCCTATAATATGTAGTTTGAATTTATTATGACATTTGAAAGTTTATGGGTTTCAAACTTTTTGAAGTGATATTTTTCTCTTTGTGCTAACCTTTTCACCTATTTTGATAGTGTGTGTTATACAAACATGTGAGAAATATAATGTCATGTGTTATTATATTGGATGCTTGTGTTGGTTATTTGGTATTTTATTTATTTATTTATGGAACCATACCACACCCTTGTATGGATTGAGAGGTTGGGGCCATCCTTATGTTTGGATTGATGAGGAGAACATGTATTGCATATCCATTATTATTGGGATTTTGTTTCCTAAGAGGATGTATTTGATAGTGTATTTAATTTCATGATCATTTAGGAATGTCACTTGTACCTTGAATTATTATATTATGTGTTTTCCCCTTATTTGCAAGGTTGTAATCTATTATTATTATATGAGTTACCTATAATTCATGTGATAATGTGATTTCATATTGGATCTATAAGGATAGTATTTTAGGGCACCACAGTGAATATAACTCATTATTATGAGAATTTGGGATGCATCTTTATGATCCTTTTAATAGGGTGTTTGTGGTAGAATGAGTGTCTATAATTAGGGGGAATATATAATTTTATTAGAGTTATTAGTCATTATTTATAATTTTTTTTGTTAGTGCTTATGTGTATCCTATCACATAGGTTAGTACACAACATAGTTCATGAGTTTCATGAATCAAAGGTATTAGAAAATTCTTGACCCCATTAGATTAATCATCCTTAGTGATGATTATAACATTTTTTTCATAAATAATTTCACTAGGGGACACTTTCATTACATATTATAGCTATTTTATGATCAAAATATACTACTTACTCAAGAAAGTGTGCACCTATTTTTTGGAGATATTATTACTTAAGAATATTAAATTATAGGGGAGGATATTTTAGAAGATCCATTGGATATTGATACCACCTTGAGTGATGAGTATCCTCCTAGTAGTGTAGGAGTGTAATTTTTGATATTAGTGGAGTCTTCCATATTAGGTTTTTTTATATGGATTAATATTTCATACACTAATTAGGAATATAAAAAAAGGTTTGGTTGTTTTTGGCACATAATTAACATGATGTAATTTGATACTCTCTCACCATTAAGTGACATCATTATAAGTATTGTGAGTGGATGTATATCTTACATGATGTTAATTAATGGTTATCATTGATTAAAGTCATGTAACATTGGTGTTTATATGGATACATTCTTTGAAATTAACATGATGGTGTATTCTAACTCATGTTGGATAGATAAGTTGTATATATGGAGTGTCTTGATGTCTCCATGTGGTTTAATTTTTTTCCTATTTGGTGAAATGTGTTTTGATATTTTCCATTTACATGTTGGTAAGTGTGTGGTGGTCTTATAAACTTTAAATTTGGATGCATATTTCATGCAATATGAAGGTATTAAAGAATTATGTTTCTAGTTTTTTATACATTAGCTCCCTACTCCCCACTTGGTAGCCTTCCAAAGCCACACTATTAATTGTTATTGTAATTGGAATTGTGAAATTTTCCCACTTTGATGTGGCATAATTGATAATATTTTATCTTTTATTTTAGATTGTTTAGCTAATTTTGGAATCATTTTGTTATGGTATTCCCTGATATGGATTTCAAAGTAGTTAGCCATTCATTATCTACAACTTTTATTGAATTATGGATTTCACACTTTATTTCTTATATTATGTTTTGAAAATAATTAGGTTGTCTAGTTGCTTTCACTTTAATTGTTCTTTATATTAAATTGGGTTATTTATACTTTTCATTTGTTTTCCTTTGTGGATTAAGATTGACTATTTATCCAATTAGACTTTACTCCTCATTTGGATTGGTAAATTTTAAATTTTTTAAATTGTGTTTTTTAAGCCATTTTGTGGTATTTTTTAAGTTATGCATGTGTGGGAGAAGTAGGTGTGAATTATATTGTTAGCATTAGCATATAAGATAATCTTATGACATGTTATGTAACTTTTTGATAAAGTTGGGAGATGTTTCCTCATTTTTTCCTTCTCTAAATATTGTAAGGATGATTTAGACCTTAGCCTTATGGTTATGTTTAAATTAACATATGTTTCTTTCTAAATTTGAGAGTTATGGAGATGGGTTGTGTTGGGATATAAGATACACCTTGATGTAATATGTGATTTGGGTTTTGACATCGATACAAGCATCCAAATTCCTCCCAATGTTTTATGTGATTGGATTTTGGGAATTAGGATGAGTGTCATGAGTCCTCCTAATTGATTTACGTATTAGGTTTAGAAATTAGGACTAATTTCCAAAGTAATACCAATGGGATCCTTGATTAGTGTTTGGTCATTATAATTGTGTTTAAAGTCCTCCCAAGGGATTAAGGAAATAGGGTTTGGGAAAAGGTGATATATTAATCCAAATTAATCATATTATACCTAAGTCAATCATTAGGAAATAATGATAAATTAAATTCACAAAGTCATCATTATATTATTCTATTGGTTGGAAATTATAATTATTTTTCATCAAATGGGTTAAGGACCTCTTATGTTGAAATGATATATTTTGGCTAAACTTTTGGGTTCTACATGATTGAATCATTTTATCTTCATATTTTGCATAATAAGAATGGGACATGAATGAAATTAAAATATTACTGGTTCCCTAAGATAAAATAAAATGAAATACATTCTTACCTTATACTTAAACATGACACTTGAAAACATTTAATAAATGCTCTAAATATTAATTATTAATTGAGTAGAAATAAATAATCTTTAATTATGGGTTATCATAACCTGGAAACCAAATATTAATTAAAAAATGCTTCATGTTATTTATTTAATTATGACTCACCCTATGGTGAAGTTAACTGATATTTATCCATGGATATTTTTTGTGATGTATTGCACTATGTGATCTATTAGTAGAGATTTGAGATCATTTACTTAGAGAGACTACAAAGTTCTAGTAAGATTATTAGATATTTATTTAAAATCCACAAAACTAGGCTTTAGACTTTTAGTGACTTCCAAAAGGAAGTCTACATAAGGGGAGTGGGGTGTGATGCCTTAATTTTCACAATGATAGTTTTTAGACTTTTTTTATCGCATGAAAGTCTTGTTATGACATGTTCCTTATATGGTTTGAGACACAATATGTTAAATATTACATTATTATTAAGAAAATGTTTTTTTTGTCTTTTATGATATCAAGTTTTTACACGAGTACTATTTAGATGTTGGTTATGGATGATTTCACTTTGATTACTAAGATGCATAATATATTTCCATATCCATTAATATTACTAATTTATCATGATATTTGAGATTTAGAATATATGTATGTTATCATGTTGATATTAACTCATGTGTATTATGAACATGTAATGTTTTTGATGTCTTATGTTTGTAATTTTTATTTATAGATATAACTTGAGATGTCTACATTATACAAACTCATACACATAGGTTAGTGTAATTTTCTGTGTCAAATCATGTGATATGAAAGGCCAAGTGAGGGAACTAGGACTATGCCAAAAATAAGTGCAAATTTGGTTTTAGTTGTTTGGTGGCTTCAAAAATCCCTTATATTAGAGTCCAAACTTGATGTTAGGGTGTAATTTAATCTTTAGTTTTAATCCTCTTTGACCCTCATATCACTATTTAGGCTGACTTGACACTAATCATTACCTTTACAAGACCTTATAATTTACCTTATCATTAAATCAACTCTTAAAGGTAAATACATAAACAAATTAAGTGATCATATTAATCAAAATGTGAATGAGAACTTGGACCCATTGTTTTAAGTGGATATAAATTGTTTTATATAAGGTTATAAGTGTATTTAAGACCTAGTATAACTAAGGGATGGGGTTAAAAAAATAGTGTTGATCAAGTTATATGATAGACCATGTGTCAATTTATGGCATGGTCAAATGAGAACATTATTGGGTATGTTAAAGTCTTGCTTTCCTATAAGAGTTTGTAAGGATAGTTATTAAT
Source organism: Torreya grandis (assembly GCA_037957365.1). NCBI lineage: Eukaryota > Viridiplantae > Streptophyta > Pinopsida > Cupressales > Taxaceae > Torreya > Torreya grandis. Next base: position 1,589,936 of record JARHVA010003374.1, on the reverse strand, counting down.
AGTGAAGAATTTTTTAAAAAGGGATAAGGAATAGAAAGAAAAAAATGTCACCTTCCTACTGACCATTAGGTTGGATATTTTATCTATAATACCAAGGAAATCCTTCTTTGGAGGATTTTTTTTTGCATTTTTAAAATTAAGGATTTGAGGAGAGATTGATGAATCAAAGAATGAGATTGAGAAGGAGGAGGAGATATTGGTTTGGAAAGGAGCTAGATTACTCTCAAAAAAATTATGAGATTCCCTTGTGTAGACCCAAGAGGTGGAGTAAAGGTAGGATTCCATTCCACCCATAAATTTTCAATATTTTGTTTGAATTTTTTTTTAATCTTTCTATCCTTTTTGTATTATGTTTTTCAAGAGGATGTAAGGCCATTAAGCTTTCCCTCTCTCCTTTTTTATTTGCATGGTTATGCCTATGAACACTATGTGTATTTTTATTGTCTATTTTATCTTGGACATAAAATATTCCTCCATTTTTTGTTCATTATTTTTAAAACCCAAATTAATATTTAAAATTTAATTGTTATGGCACCCCAATGGGCTTAGATTGTTTGACATGGTAGTTTCCTTGATAAGTAGGGTTTGAGAACTAGAACCAATTTACAAGTCATCCTAAAAATATCCAATGAATGGATTTTGTAAAATTTATACCCTCATGTTTATAAGGTACTCTAATGTTAAGGGAGAAGGTAATAATAAAGGGAGAAATTCCAAGCCCTCCTTCTCACACCCCTAATTGTGGGAAATGAAAATTCTCATCCATGATGAGTGAGTGTGGAGTCTTTATGATTTTTTTGGGATTTCATGTGTATTTTTTATATGTTCATATGATTATTATTCTATTTATATTATGTACTCTTTGTTTCATGATGGATGTGTAAGCCTATTACTATAACAAAGATTTTATTTGAGACTCCTAATTGTAAATCTTATTGAGATTGTTAGATTTCCATTATCCACCTCCTTCTTTGATTATATTAACTTACCTTGAACTATTAGTGTCATTAATAATTGGATATGGTATTACTATTCTAAATACTACCTAGGGAATTCAATTGATGATGGAAAAAGGATGGGAGGTGAGCCCCTCCTTGGTTTGGCCTTGAGAGTACACTTGGAATCTTGATTTGAGACTACTTTTATTTCATTGATTTGAAAATGTAAATTTTATGCATGTGATTAATGGCTAGTTTTAATCCATTTTTATGTAATATTGTATTTTAATAAATGTAAAATAAAAGGAAGAAATTTTAATTTAATTATTAGGAGTTGTCACACATTAGTGTTTCATTAAAGTGATAATTAAAATAAGAAAGGGTAAATGTAATGAAAAAAATATTCTTTTAAATTCAAGTTGGAAAAAAATGTATTAATAATTGAATTCACTTTTTTCATAATATATTGAAAAAAAATAAAAATACTATTTAATTTTTCTCACTTTTATATTTTTAGTTAAGCCCAAGAAGGACTAATTTCATTTTATTTTTAAATTATTTTATTTGAAATTAAAAAAATTATCTAAATTCAGTTTTAATAAAAACTAGATTACTCGAGTTTCTACTACCTTTCAAGGTTCAAAATTTTAATTTATGGATTAATTGTTTTGAATTTTTGAAGGTAATGCATTAATTATGCCCTCAATTCCTTAAGAAAAGAGATAATTTTGAAGAATTTTTATGCACAAAAAATGATGTGAAATCAAGTCCTAAATAATTTTAGAAATAAAAATTAGTTTTACTGACCAAACACATTATTTTTTGAATTTTTGGTTTATGGTTTGGTCTCTATAAATTTTTAAAACATGGGTGCTTGTGTGTTAGTTAGTGGTTAGGTAGGCCCCTTAGAAGGGCATAGACACTTGGTGTAGGGAAAAACTAGAGGGTCTACATGTATCCATCCATATGACTATATGGTGAGTGGTTTATACCCTATAGACCAATAGGTATGTTGGTGGTGACCATATTGACATGGATATTATCAGTACATGTGAACACTGTTATGTTAAAATTGGAGGTTTAGGGGAACCATGTGGATTATAATCCACACAATGAATCTCCACCTCCCACTATCAAAGAGGGTGGTTAACCACACCAAACCTTAACTACATTAATTTTTTATTTTTTATTTTTTAAATGTATTCATGGTTTTTTATGTAGTCTTAGTTTTTTTTAGTTTAAAAAAATATATAACTAATCACATAGACCTGTGCATGTTTTTGTACAACTTATTGTGACTAATATAATACCAAGATGTGGAGTGACCCAAAATGGATCCCCACTCAATTATTAACCCTCTTCAACATGAAATATGTTTTAGGGTTTGAAAATTCATATTTTCTAAGATATGGCACTTTTGTTCAAGAGATGCCATTTTTTTACCTTTTTAACAAATGTGGAGTCCTAAAATCCCTAGATGGGTTGAACCAAGAAAATAAATCTCACTTTTTTTATCTCCTCTACCATGTGAAAAAAATATTGAAAAATAAATTTTATTTTATTTTTAAACCTTTCTTTGTAGTCATTAATGGATGTGATGGAGAAGCTCTCAAAGACCTTTTCAAAAATTGTTAGAGTCTAAGACCTTCTAGAGACATCTTGAGAAGATGGGAACCTAAAATATAAACTCAAGAAAATTTGTATTGAGATATGAATTTAAAATTATTTTTTTCAAAAAATTAGAGACCCCATTAGTGGTAGTCATCCAAGAGTAAGGAAGGTGGAGAGCAGATGAATATTGATAAGTCATTGCCCAAATTTCCCTTTTTCTTTACCAAATATAGATGTTATAATTTAAACATTAAAATATATCACTTTATTTAATTGTATAAGGATTCATATGGTTTCATGTACTTCTCTTAATTTGATGGTTAATAAACAAAATATCTAATGGTTGAAATGGGATTATTCATCCTCAAGGATCTAAGTGAAGGTATTTTAGATCCTTTTTGAGGTCATATAAATACTATAAGAAATATTTTTAATGCCTTTCCATAAAATTAACTCAAATTAAAAATATAAATGATTTATGACTTAAGGTACAAACCATGCCTTGTGACTGGTTAGAATGACTCGGGCTCATTTTAAACCCTATTGAGAGTTACAAAGAATCATGTGATCCAATTTTTTATGGAACCTACCTCATTTTATTCATTTTTTAATTTTGGGCCTTGACACCATGTAACCCACCATATATACATAGTTAATTTTAGGCTACTAAATTTTTGGTATGGCAATTAGAGAAAGTGGGGATTATATGGTCACATAGCAACCATGATGCAACTAGCACATTTCCATCAATATTATTTATCCATGTGAGTTTGTTTTAAATCATTCCACATATTATTCCATGAAGAGGGATAATTAATGGTAGATGTATTTATGTATAATATTCATCACACAGTATAAAAAAGTTATTTATTTTCATGAAATGTTTTTTCATGATAATACATATAGAAAAGAATCACAGTTTCATAATCACACTAGTTGAAATAATTATGGGTGGCTTGATTTCACTCATCAGGGTATCTAATATGTAATTATTTGTTAATGATTAAATAAGATTTATTAGGGTCATCTCATCCTATAACACTTTCCCCATTTTTTTCATGTTTCTAGCCTTGATAATCACACATAGGATTTTAAGGCAATGCAGACTTATTTCTACATCTATGTGCCTCATCAAGGTTCTAAATCACATATATAGATCATAAAAAGGTAGGAAAAGGTGAAAAGATATTCACAATTCCACATTTTTTCATAGGTCAATATTAACCAATGATATTGACCTAGATTAGTGTAACTAAACCTGATAAGATATAAAATTAGTTATAGATCTAAAAAAATCACATGCCTAATTTATATTGATTTTCATTTATAAAATATATTCACAATGAAAAAGTCACCTATAAAATATAAGTAATCATCCCTTTATTTTTATTACTAAATTTAGGATATGCCACTTATAAAATCCTTGCAATAATTTTAGTTTTTCACATTCAAATGTATGCTTAAATGTCATGTCCTAATATCTGAAGTCACATAATTAGATCTATCTTAATTAGATTAAGTAATTAATCATAATCCAAATTAAGGTAAAAAAATATCTTTTAATTTGTACACATAGAAAACAATGTAAAACCCTAGGTTTACCTCATGGTTTCATCCTTCAAAGGTTTCATATTTTTTCATAAGGTTTTAAAATATCATTTTGATTTCCATAAACAAAAAATATTTTTCAATTATTTTCCTAGGTATTGATGATATATTTTTTCATTTCCATACATAATTAATCATTTCACCTTTGGTCATATCATCATAAATACTTTCAAGATTCCATATTATGTTATGTAATAAGGCTAGATAGGAAATGTAATTATATATTAAGTGTGACCTATATAGAGCATAATAAAATTCCTTTATCTATAGCTAAAATGGATATAAATAATGTTTCTTCTTATTTTGATCATAAAACTATTCTTGAATATGTGCAAACTAATTATTATTCTTATATGCCTTTTTTAGAACATTATAATGAAGATAATAAAAATGAATATGTTAATCAATATAAATATTAAGGCATATATAGAACCAATCCCAATGAACTTAATGGGGTATATTCTAACCAAGTTAAATACATATCTATTTTTTTAAGAATCGTGTCCATATCCTAAATATGTTAGTAAAATTTTCCAATTAATCCTAACATATAACTCCACACACTAAGATAAACTTGATACATATTGGATGGAAAAAAAAATCCCTTTGTTATTATCAACCAATCCTTTCAAGTTATTTATTTTATATTAGATGTCCAAACCTCTAATACTTGTATCATACCTATGCCTACACCACCAAATACCTATGTGATATCCACAAAAAATTTAAGGGAAAAACAAGTAATCTAATAGGTTTCAATACCTATTCATATCCAAGAAACGTTTACACCTCCCATGATGACTGTGCATGTTCCTTTGCCAACCTCTCTAACTAAATGTTACATTAAACAAAATATCACATATCTATATGCTAAGGTATTTTAGATAAATCAAGTCACATCAAGAGCTAGTAATTACATGGATTCCAAATCATTATTTCATAACCCATTCATCTCTCAGATTGTATCCTATACTTTAAAAACAATCTTTGTAGCTCCCAATATCTCACTATATGAAGATAAAGGTGATCCCAAGTAACACTATATATTATTCCACAGAACATGTTTATATTATGCATATAATGAAAAAATATTGACCAAAAAAATCCACTAATTCTCAAGGACTATGAATTCAATTTTTTTTAATTATATTCCACACCAATCTATAAAATTATTCAACCTTTTGACCAACCAATTCTAAGCACACTTTTCAATCAACTTTGATGAGAAGTTATCTTGTGCACACATTTATAAGCTTGACTAAAGATTAAATAAACTAATAGATGATTACATTCGTTAGTAAAATATTATGATATATAAGATGACCAATGTTATGGATGATAATTAATTAAAATATGTATTAAACAAAATATTCTTATCACCACTCCACATGTCAATTATATTCAAGAGATTAAAATATTTTGATGATCAATGCCATGAAGTGAGGGACAAAGAAGTCAAGTTAATAACTTTGAAAAAATTGTATATATTCAAATTTTATTTTAAATGATATGATAGTATTTTACACTTGAAAAATATTGATCATGGCTCAACCCTTCAAAATTCTTCTATTCACCAACTCACTATGCCTAATTGTTTATCATATAGTCTGACCCTATCATTCTGGTGACCCAAATAAATTGTATCCTATAATATATAAAAACCAAATTTATATCCTAATCAAATAGTTATATATTCCTATAAACTTTCCAACATGTAAAACACTAACATTCATATTTGGACACTAGCATCAACACTCGTGTCCTAAATCTGACATTAGCATCCCTACCTTCAAAATAATCAAATTTAAAAACATTTTGACATGTATGGGTCAGTATATGGTATTCATTTAACCATACTATGATATAATTGATTAAGGTGTGGTATAAATACAATTAAAATACCATTATTTTAGGATATTAATCAATGATCAATAAAGATAACACTACACTAATACAAATCATCTACACAACTGAGCTATAGTTCCATATTTCCAAATCAATCATAAGAAGAATCTTTTTAAAATTTTGAATCATTAAAAGATAATCCCATGGGTTATATTTGTAAATTTACAACCTATATCCCTACATGCATTCCATACAACATATTACATAATTGTTCACACATAATCCCACATAAGGGGAGAATTACATTGATTTGAATCTCTCTTTGGAGTGTATGGATATGTAGGTAGAACTCATTTAAAGAGGGGTATTTGAGGTCATATTTAATCCAATTAATCCCATTAACCTATGTTTTATTTGGTGACATGTCCAAGTTTGAGGACCTGTAGTTTTGAGCAAAATATTAATATCCAGAACATATGTTTATGATATAAACATATAATCTACAAGGTGATAGTGAACCTTAGTAGTCAAAGTTGATCATTATATAAAATTACACACATTACATACTAGAAAAAACATAAAAAATATGATAGAATCATAAAAAATAGTGTCAAAATATCGATGGTATTATCTATACTTATAGGGAGCTAAATTCTAGAATCTAACAAATCATAGTGGAGCATCAACATTCTACACCTAAATTTTCTAGATTTATTATGAAATATAAATTAATCTAAGTATTTTTTCTATCTTTTATTTTTCGAGAAAAAATACAAGTTTTACAGGGGCCTAGAACCACCAGGGTGTAAAACAAAAGTTTTAATAGGCCATAAATAGGTCCGAGGATCCAAAAAGTAAAAAAGTTACAGTACTAAAATGAGAGAAAAAAATAAGAAACCAAAATAGAATTAGGAGGAAAGTTCCTCTTGAGGGTATTCAACATCTTTAGTGTCATTTAATAGAATGATCTATTTTTCCTTAAATTTTTTTACCTAAGTACGGTTCTTGTGTCCTTCAATAGCTTCACTAGGGAAGATCATTCAGGGGCACTTTTTTCCTTTAACCTATATGGGGGATTACTTAGGGGACCCCATTAGGGGAGCCCTGAGGGGGGTTTTTAAAACCTTTGGTGATTGAAAGGTAGGGGATTGAGTGGGTTGGGTAGAATGGACAAAATCCTAAATTTTGGCTTTAGCCTATCTATGTAAAGAGTACCAGTCTTGAAAGAGTTTGGATAGACCCAACCCTACTTATTAAACCTTGGAGTTAAAGTTTTCCAATTGAATTTTGTTCCTTTCCAACTCATCATTCATAATGGATTTCTCTTTCTAGGATATCTTCACTGGGGTACCTAATTCAAGAGAGGTTTTAGTTTGTGGATAAATAGATCAAGGGGGAGGTCATCAGGGGGACTTCAATAAGCTATCCTAAGGGGTATGATCATAGGTTTAGTGGAATCCCTTGATGGGATCCTCTATTGGGGAGTCCTCCATGGAGAAGTAAACCCTAGGGGGAACCTCTTAACCATAAAGGGCTTGGCTATGCTTTACTAGAAAGAGATTCAAGCCTTGGTGAAGGATGGGATTGGTGTTATTCATTTGTTGCAGTAAGATGGTACTCTTAAGGGACTTTAGTAGAAAGTAGGGCAGATTAATTTTATATCCAATAAAATGATTAAGTAGTAAAAAATGTTGGGAAAATATAAGAGTATATTTCCCTTTGAGCATCATGTAACTCATGATTTGAATTCAAATATTAGGCTAGTAGTGTAGGAGATTATCTCTTGGAAAGCCTTTTTTCTCTATCTAAACAAAGTCATGCATCTTGAAAAATGTTGAAATGACTCTTCCTTTTTCATTTTATATGTGAAAGCCTTACTACCTACACATGACATTATAGTCACTTCACTAATGAACTCCTCTAAAATATTGATAGTGATGCTATGGATGGTGACTTTCCACTTATTCCAGGTCACCACAAAGTCATAGGAAATCTCAACATTGTGTTCCATGACTTCATCTATGAATTCAGTGAGTCCCCCCTTTTCAGCTTCTTCCATACCTTTTTGTATTCATGGACCTCCTTATAGGAAATGGGCTCTAGTTTATCCCTATCACCACCCATGAAGTCAAATTACGTAGAATGAAGTTTTTAGATGGGGAAAATTAAAAAAAGCATGAATGGTTAGGGAATCTTACCAAAGGCTTATAAAAAAAATTAAGTCCCTTCCTTTTATAATATTATGGATCGACCTAATTAAGATCTACCCCTTCAATATGAAGTTATACACATGCATAGAAATGATTTTTTTAACTCACATTGGTATATTTAGCTCATATGGTAGTAAGGGAATTAGTAGGGATGCTTCTTTCATGATGATAGTTAGTTAAAAGGTGGAGTTCAACTCCAATGCTATCAAAGAGGTCATCCAGCCTATTTCTTTCCTTATAGGTGTGTATAAGTTAAAAAAAGAGACATACCCTTTAGGATATGCTTTGCATTGTCAATTATGTCCTTGATGGTGTGGGAGGGTGTAGTTTTTATATTTAATGAGTCTCCCTCCATAATGATCCTATTATGTTTGATGGTTAATGTCAATTATATACCCCATAGGGCTACCTTAGCCTCAGCTAGGTATATTCTCTAGGTTCCCATGGGACCCACATACACAACTAACATATCCCCTTTTGAATTCATTATAATTATTCCTTCCACTATATCCTTGGAGGTGCCATCAAACATTTACTCTCACATAACCTTCTAAAGGGGCCTTCTATTTAACGTGATTGTAGATTAAATATTTTGAGGGAGAACATAAAACCTATGAGATGTCCCAGTTTTTGAGAAAAAGAAAGGTTGAGGGAGGTAGGATTTTTGTCTTTGTGGGGGAAGCTATCTCATTTTAAAAAATGGACTAGTAGAGGTAGGGGAGGATGCCTTTCAACTAGTATCTTTTATTGAGAAAGATACCATCATTGAAAATTTTCCATACACACTAGAACTAATGGGGGAGGGCAAGATGTCAAAGGAATACTAGGGAATGGATATTCTAAGGTGAATTCCATTGAATAATGAGATCTAAGACATTGTTTGGTTTTACCCAGGCCATGTTAAGTCAATTTAGAAACCAATTAAATAGAGTCAACCTCAAAGGGAATTCAATGAAAAGATGGTGAACAAAATCTTCTTCACTTTGATAAATTGGGCACCTGTTAGGAAAAATCAACCCCCTTTTGGCTAGGTTTTCCACTATCATAATTTTATTCTATGCCACAAGCCCAAAAAAAAATTAACTTTTGGAGTCAAATGCTTTACCCAAATTTTTTTCCACAGACTCCATTCACTTTCCAAATTGAGGTTGATGGCATGATCTGAGGCCATAGAGTAGGATCTATTATCTTCTACCTACCAAATAAAGTGATCTTCCTTCTAAAAATAGGGGATGTGAACCTAACATAATGTCAAGTTGAGGTTATGAATAGCCTAATATTTTCCCAATGGTAAATCATCACTGGGAAGGACTTTCTAGAAATTTAATCTTGTTTGGACCAACATACCCCATTTTTTTGAATTGGGACCCTTGAGAATCCCTTAGAATAAAACATGGAATTTTTAGCATGTTTGGGTATTTTATAGAATTTAAAAATAATCCACTTTGTTAAGAGATAGGCTTATGTGGTTTTAATCTACTTTAATCTAGACTAACATTGCTAATGAAGTTTGTTTGGCTGTTAGTTTTAAGTTCCATTGCATATATCCTTGTTAATTATATATTAAAAAACCTTGGAAAACCCTTGGTTCAAATTTAAATAAAGGTGAGAACCAAATTGGTGGGAACCATTTTAAAATTCATTTATAGACTTAATTATAAAACATATATTCTAGGTTTAGTCATGTTTTTTAACACAACTTGACTAATAAATTTGATCCCCTTCACTATTTCCCCCTTTTATAGAGTTCCTTATAGCTTAACTAAATGTCATCATGTAGGGTCTTTTTATATTCCCCAACTTAGCCTTATACTTTAGTACTAAGGCCTTGATATATTCATTAGTACAATCATGACCTTAGTCTTAGCACCTTAAACCTAAGTTTTTATTGTCTCCACGGTCCTAACATTAACTTCCTCATGCCTTATAGGATCCTATGGTTGTCACTTTATCATAGGATTTTATCCAAAAATGTGAGGATAACCTAAACTTTGGCTTAAATAACATGCATCTTGGGTAATCTGATGGCCCATGCTTACACACTAAGACCTGATCAAACAAAGTACAACATAATTTAAAAGTTAAAAAGATGAAAGAAGCCTAAAAGATGGACATGTAGCACCATTGAATTTGAATATTAAAAAGAAAAGGGCTCACCTAACATGACTACCAATCAATATCAATTCCCCAAATCAAGATCCTATTGTTGTTACTTTATCATGGCATCTGATCTAATGGGGTAAATTAACACCAAGACCTTGGGATGACCCATGAAAATGCCAAGTGGAATCCTCATATTTAGCACTAAATATTTTAATGAACTTAAAATTGATTTTCATGTGACCATCATCCAAACATCTAAAAACATGAACTCGATACCCATGTGACCATCAACTTTAAACCCAAAAAAATTAAAATTTCATTGGTTTAAACTTGACATCCACATGACTATCAATTGACACATATGAGATTGTATTTGACATCTATAATACCATCAATTTTAACCCAATTAAATATCTTACTTAGTGTTCAAATGACATTTCAAAATCCTATTTTAACTCGAAATTGGCTTCTTAATCTAAAGGAAATGGATGTTCAAGCAATGGAAGCCTTCGACCTAAAAATATGGAAAAGGTCTTATAACTTAAATACTTAGTCTAAATTAATATGGAATGGTCCTCATAGAATTTTTTCATGAAACTTAAACTATGAGATTATGCTAAGTCTTATGTTATAAAGGAAAACCCTTATCACATAGAGTATAAGCTAACCAAAGGTTTTTATATGTGGTGACCTAAACTATCTAGACCCTTTCCCCTTCATTACAAATTGGGAAATGCAGGAATATGTTAATTATCCTAAGGTTTATTTCATTCTTGATAAACATGAGACAAACCTTAGCCTAAGGAACTTAAGCCTAGATCATGACTTTAATAGTAGACTAACTTAACATTCAAGCATTGTTTATAAATTAATGGTTTGTGCCCCTTCACTGGATTTAATCCAATAGTGTGACGGCACCAATGAATTTTCAAAAGTATATAATATCACCACATGGTTGATACTTAGTCGAAGAATGAATGATCAAAAGATTTTAATCATGGAGAAGGAATTTAAAATGACATGTATCATGATGATAGAAATTGTAACAGAGAAACCCAATCACATCCAAGGGCCTAGATTATAATCAATGGCTCAAGCTAATCTAGGATTTTGATCTTATGATACAAAATGAAGGAGTTATTTTCAAATACCAATAGCTAGTGTTCAAATGACAATTATGAAAAAATCCATGAAAGGTCAATACCAGTGCCACATAAGCACCATGCAAGAAAGAAAACACAAAATTTGAGATATCATGGGCTTGAAAAAAAGGTATAAAGGTAAAGGTCCAAATAAAATCTAGAACACATATAATCCAAAGCCTATATATCTTCCACCATTAAAACTCCAAAACCCTAAACACTAAACCCTACATAAAAGTGACCCAAATAGATTCAATTTGTTATAATTCAATCAAAGGATAGCTTAATTATATTTTTGAGGACAAGAGGGCTTTCACAAAGGTCATCTACAATCTAGTGTGATCAATTATCAAAAAATAATGACCATGGTAGTTGGTAGATAGAAATTGAAGGATGATACTAATATTTATTTGACAACAAAGAGTAAAGGCTAGATATTAAAGGATATAGAGATGGACCTTGTAACATTCAACATCTAGTGCATTAGGAATTGGTCTAAGCTATTCTTCATGATAGAAGAGTTAAAATCCATTTTTTAGGAGGAATAGAGGAATGCCACCATGATTAGGTGATACTATGACTTGGTTGTTATCCAAATGGTGGGCCTTCATCATGCCATGAAAAAACCAAAGGTATTGCATTCTATTGATGTCCTTACACCCATATTTGTTGGTTACAAAATAGAAAATGAATCGATCATTAGGGAAGGGAACTCAAAGGGAATATCTTACATTTATCCTATTGCTTTTGATAAGTACTACAAGCTCCCTCTTCCACATGTAAAAATTTCTAAGGTCAAGGATTGGACCAGTAACCATAACTTGGACACTATCCTTAGACCATGGATCCACCAAGGACCTCATATCTTTAGAAGCCTTGATGATAGAATCCCTATCATGTAATTCAAATAAGGCATTAGGGTAATAATGAGATTATTTAACTATTCCTTTTATGCCCCTTTAACTACTTATGTGAATAAGATATAGGTCCCATATGTACACTTCATGATAGAGGAAAAACTTACCCCTCCAATTTGAGACTTAATTAGTATTTTCCTAACCAAAAAATTTAATTACATTCCAAAAAAGACCTCAACTCAATTATTTATGATGTCATACATACTTGATTCCCTTTTATCCACAACCACCTTCCTTTATGATTAGGAATTGGTCCATAGAGGTCAAGGTAACCATCTTACACTACTACTCCAAGTTGCACATCTTCAAGTATAAGAATCACATGTAATTTATCTATGATTGCATTTACCTTTCTATAGTGGAGTTCATCATAGGTGTTCTCATGCTTAGGATCCACCCCCTCATCAAGAGATATGTTGAAATTATAGGGGATGTATGTTATTATCTTGATTACATAGTCATCAAGATAGAAGGAATCATGACTCAACCTTACAAACTACCATTATATGTTCCAAATAAGCTTATAGAGTAGGAAATAGCTTCCCAACTCATCCATGGCATTGATAGGACATACAAAGAGAAAAGGAAGGGCCTACTCCACCTCTTCCCCTTGAATATTGGGAAAACCATAATAAAGGATTAGAAACATGTAGTGGTTATGTCCACACACAGGGATTCATTTGGCTTCCAACTAGATGAACTCTAAATATAGGATCTAAAGAATGTAGTTGGTGACCATCTAAGGGATAAAAATATCTCAAAGATAGAATATGTACATCAACGCAGTGTCCATGATACCATACATATCAAGGTTAATAACTATAAAGAAGTATTGTCTAAGATTTAAGGCCATAACATTAAGCTTGAGCACAAATTGCTCGAGGACAATAAGCCATCTAGGAAAACATGGAAAATTCACCATTTACAATACCATTTACTACCTAAGCCATCTAGAATATCCTATGAACCACCTCAAATAGAGTTGCCACAACTCCAATAGTAGGATGAGTAAGTTTAGGGTGAATAGTGTAGATCAAAGGATAAATTTGGAGAGGTTAAGTGAGAAGAGAGGCCTAGGGAGGGGCCTCCATCTTCAACACTACCGTAGAGATCAACTTCCCTAATTCAACATGTAGACATGATAGCCTTTAAACTAGAAGAGACACTCGAGGGTGATCTCAAGTAAATTGTAGAGGCTTATGACTCTGATAGGGAAGAAGAGCCCAAGGAAGACATAAAGAAAGAGTTGGTCCCAATAACATCCCACGAGAAGAGAAAAGAAAAACTAACACTAGTCCCTATGGGACTAAAGAAGAGACCAATATTCACTTTCACTCATCCCACTAGTGAAGTAAATATATTTAGTGATGAGTTCTTAATCCATGAACCAATCATTCCTAACTAGTTCATCTATGGGAAATTATAAAAGATCTCATCTCTTTCTCTTTCTTAGGCCATGATAAGGGTCACTAATGTGGGAATACAAGATGATATTAAGCCTTGGATAAGGGCTATAATGAAAGAGTAAGAATAAAGAAGAATTGTGGTCATTAAAAGGCCAAAAGTTAAGAAGATATATGCTTTAGGTACATCTACTAGCTCAAGTGTAGAGGTCTTAGAACCTCCCCAATTCAAGGAACCAGTCACTATTATCCATTTCAACCCTAAGATAGATGGGTTGGAAATAATAACAACTAGGACAGATATGGTTGAGATAAAATAATTCAACTTTTAGAAGGTGGAACCATTTGTAAGACTAACCCCAATGGGTGGTTAGCATCATAAAGAGGCTATAATTCATAAGGAAGATGTGGAAAATCTAATTGAATCCCATTCACCACAAGCTAAATCTAGAGTCTAAGGTATGAAGTAGAGGATCCAAAACTTAGAAATAGAGAAAGAATACTTGGAAAATCAAGCCATTATATTAGTGTCATATACAATAATCAAGCTACTTGACAAGTAATTTTATGACATGTTTGAGGAACTTAAGTTGATGAAATTAAGGAAAAGTTCATTAAAAGGGCAATGTGAACTAGCCAAGAGTTTAGTCACCCAGTGGTAGGCCTCTGAGGATAAAATAGCTCAACTCCTCAATATTTAGGCAAAGAAACAAATCCAAAACATAAAGACCCTTAGTTTGGGGAATTTGGGGATAATTATAGGAATTATGATTTAAAAGGTTTAAAGTTTTATTGCATGGCACAATACTATGGAAAAGGTCCTAAAATAAGACAAGAAACTAAATGCAAGAATTGAAAAACTTATTGGGACCATACATACAGAGCCTACACAACCCAATTCCCTTGGGATAATTAGTGATGAGGAATTCAAACATAGGGCTACTTTGGTAACATAGGAAATCAAAGGAAAAGGCCAAGGCAAATATGGGGGAAAAATAGAAAAATATTGGGCATGATCTCAATGCAAGGGAAAGAGTAAATGAATCCAAGAGTATCAAAGAGACCATGGATAGAAATGACAAAAAAATTGATGACCTAGTGGATCAGGAGGAAGAATAGATCATTGAGCCTATTGTGGACCTAGACTTAATTCATAAACAACATGTGAGAGCCATCAACATGATCCAATAGTGACAGCAAGGGGTCCCACCATCAAATTTAGCATATTTTATTTTGTAAAAGTTTTGTAACATTTCAAAGTAGAATATCCCATTGTAAAGGCATATGTTGGTTTGTTATCATATTTGTTTGTAGGTTAGTACAATTTGGAAAAACACTTGTATTTTAGAACTTGTAAGGATACTTGTCCCTATCTTTATACACCTAGAATTTGTAACTGAATGATATACTAACTAGTTTTCCTATAAAGGCATGTATAACCATTATAGAGAGGGGGAGTTTTTTGAATAAATTTTTATACATGAATTAATTAATAAGACCAAGGAATTATACAAATATTGTCCATTTTTGATGTGTTAATTTCCAATATAGTTTTTCTCTCAATTGTTAGTAGAGGTCTTGAATTTGAATAGTGTCTTTGAATTCTGAATAAAATTTCTTTAATCATAAGGTTTATGATATGTGCCTATGCTATATTAATTGAAATATCTTAGGATTTTCTTCATTTCATTTTTATCTATATTCAGATGTGTAAATTCTATTTGACTATAGTAGTAAATCCCTAAAGTATACCTAGTTCTTACTTATGATTCTTAAATGTTTTCCCTTGAAGATTGCCTAATATGTAGTGAGATTTGAGCTTAGGCTATGTTGCATTATATTTTTGATAAATGTGTATTCATTTGTCACTAATACTTTTTCATAATGTTTAGGACTAAAATTGGCAATCACTCATTTCTTTTCTACCTTACGCTTCTCTTTGCTCCTTTTCACACCAAAACCACTTTAGGTTTAGCCACATTATAAATATCCACTTAGATTAGTCTATATCTTAAAGTAGGAACATAACTTACTAAGTATTAACAAATATTCACAAAGAATAGACCATGGTGGCTCCCAACCACCAAATTATATAAATATTGTGGATTAGTTATCTTACTCTATTGCTATTTCACCATAGGCAACCAAATTACCAAAACCTACAACTCATGCTCTGAATTTATTAAATTCCAAAATGAGAAGTGTTCTTTAAACACTAAGGCCACTTATGGTAAATTTAGAAGCATCAATAGGATCGCTCCCACTAATTCTAGAAAGAGGGTGAATTCTTTGAATCTTTATTGATATTAGTCTTGTTTGACCTAAATATCAATATATCTTCACGTTTTTGAGTGGATTATTTTCTTAAAAGTATAAAT
Organism: Torreya grandis; assembly: GCA_037957365.1. NCBI lineage: Eukaryota > Viridiplantae > Streptophyta > Pinopsida > Cupressales > Taxaceae > Torreya > Torreya grandis. The sequence continues at coordinate 1,573,781 of JARHVA010003374.1, read as the reverse complement.
ATCATTGATCTTTGTTGTTTCTAGTGCCCCTTTATATTTCCTTTGAAGTTATTTGAAAATTGGTGCTTGTTTATAGTAAATTTAGCTTTAAATTTGAAAATCCATGGTATCTGAGGTTAGAACAATTCATTTTGATTAAAGGTGGCCATATCTTTCATAGATTTGAGTTCCTTTAGTTTTAGACTTACAAAGATAGACCATATTTACATAAGTGGGCACACTTTTGAGCTAATTCAATCAAAGATCAACGTCCTTTGCAAATTTTCATACCACCTTTACAAAATAATCTCAATGTGTAGGTCTAACTCTTGTTCTTCATAAAATTTAACTTGACACATTGTATTTTAGGCAAGATCTTTAAATTTCAAGCTAGTATTACCTAAGATTAGAACAAGATCACACTCATTAACTTGAGATGCTTTACTTGAGCTCAAGATACATAAGAGATTCATACATGATAAAGTTAGATGCAATAGATCCAAGTCTCTTCCAACTTCACCTCTTCAAGGTACTTGTGCCTTTAACCTTCATCTAGGTATGGCATGGTTGGGGGATTCATCAATTAATGTACCAGGGGTAGTTCATGATCTCCCAAGGAATCCTAAGAAATATCTACTTATATTTAGTCCAACCAAAATAATAACAATAGAAGAACATATAAAGTCTTTTAAAGTTGACTTAAGGATACTTAATGTCATCCATGAAGATGTAGCATGTAGATTATTTCCTTTCAGTTTTAAAGATACAACTTATGAGTGGTTTTTAAACTTGCCTGATAACTACATTACAAGTTGGAATGATTTCAATAATGCATTCTTTGATCAATTTGGTAAGATTTTTAGTCCCTATGTTATTTACCATCAATTCACCACTATTAAAAGGGATGCCAGTGAGCTTATAAAGTTATTTAATTCTAGATTTCAAAAGATGTATAATAGAACCATAGAGCCTTATAAGCCTGATGATGTTCTACATTTAGACATCTACAAAGATGTAGTGGATCCTATGACCTCTATATTCTTGAAAATATCCATCCCATCTATATCTTTGTTGGCCTAGGACTACTCTAAGTTAGTGACCATTAAAGGTCAAATTTAGCCCCAGGGGAAAATGGCTTATTTAGTCCCAAATGAAAACCCACATATGCCTATAATGAACTTATTCCCCAAAAATAACTAGATTATCCTAGCCTTAAACCAACTTCCAAACTTAATTCAGTTGCCCTTAAGTCATGTGGCCTCAAATCAACATCTAAGATTCTTGAGTCATCCTAATAATGGCTTTAATGTAGGTGATCAATGAGCTTTAGTACTAGATGTAGGTGCTAACAACATTTAGGTACATAACTTTGAAATTCCAAAAAATTAGAATGAGTCTATCTTGAAAATGATTAAAAAATTAACTACTAATTTCCTTTAGTTGCAGAAATAAGTAGGCAATACTAGAAGCACCCTAGTAGGAATTTATCATTTCAAAGGTTTAATAGGCCAAGAAATAAATTTTAAAATGATAGTTTTCACAATAACAAGGCTAATGAACCATCTTATAGTAACAAGAATATGGACATTAATCTTACCAATATTGCATTACTTGACTATTTTAAGGTACATTACATAGCCAAGCATGGGGAAATTGATTGTATAGAAATTTTCAAAGTCTTTGAGGCTTTTCAAGAGGATTTGGATAAATTTTAAGTGGTCCCTAACAAATAAAGTGGTGTAGGTTCCCCTAGATCTAATCCATTAGGGTTGGCCTTCATGGTTGACACCTTTGACTTCCTCTTTCAATAGGAAAATTAGCCTGATGAGATCCTTGAAGAAGTCTAGGCCTTTCAACAATTCTTGAAAAATACCTACCCCTTAAATAATAGAGAGTATGGTTAGTGTTTGAATACCTCAATGCCTTCAAATAATTTTAGAAATCCTCATCATACCTCTTCAAGAAATAATCCAAAGCCACCAAAAGGGAGTACTTCTAAAATGAATGTTGAAATTCCTAGTTCTTCTAGTAAAACTAGGTATAACATAGTTGAGGACATGAATATCACATTACATGAACTCATGTAGATTATAGAATAGAGGGACCTCTTGTTGGAATCCTTGTCAAAGAAGCACAATAATCCACCTAAGACTGATCATGCTAATGTGACTATGCATAAAGCCAAAACTGAGTCTCCTCCTTTCTTTCTCACTATTAGGATGTATGGTAAAAACTTACATAATTTATTATTAGATTTAGGAGCATCTACCAATATCATGCCTATAATTATATGCAATCAACTTAGTTTAGCACCTATAAATTATGATAGGGTTGTCACCGAATTGGACAAATCTAGAGTTAAGGTTGTGGGAAAATTATTAAATGTTCATATGCAACTGGCTTCTAAGCATAGGGTGAAACAATTAATTAATATTCAAGGGGTTGCAATACATAATTTTTATGGAATATTACTAAGTAGGGAATGGACCAAATATTTGAATGGTTACATGTCTATAGACTACCCACATTTGTGGCTACCTTAAAAGGGGGTCCCCAATCAAATCAGGGTTAAGAGAGAACCAAGAATGAAGCATATGATAACTAAGTATAATGCTAGAAATGAGAGGGTCAACATTATTGACTTGGACTTAGGGGTCTTCACCTTAGAGATTGATAAGATATGTGATCCCAAGAATGCTCATGTTTTTCATGGATTGTGTAAATTGAATTTTGATGGTGCTAGTGTAGTACTAGATTAAGGGTTGGTGTTGTCTTGATCGATCCCACTGATAAAAATTATCATGATTCCTATAGGTTCTAATTCCATTGTACTAACAATATTAACAAGTATGAATCACTTTCCCTAGGTTTACAGTTTGCCATAACAAATAGGGTCAAAGAACTACTACTTTATGGGGATTTAGAATTAGTGGTCATCTAGGTAAGAAGCAAATACCAATGTAAACTGTCGTAATTAAAAATATATAAATTTATGGTATGGAACTTGATATAATCCTTTGATGCCTTCAACATCATTTATATCCCAAAGGAAGAAAACTAAGTTACTGATGGGTTAGCATCTGCTGCCACCAACCTCGTGCCCAACTAAGATTCTCCAAATTTTAGCATTGAGCTGATCCCTTATCCTTTAGTTCCTAATAATATTGATCACTTTCAATTCTCTAATGATGATCAACAAATATTGGATTTCATAACCAATATTAGAGCATTTTATGCTCACATTATTGATGAGGCTAATGAAAATACATCTAGGGAATATAAATTTGATGGAAAGGTCATTCAATTGAATAACAACAAAATTCCCAAGTAGATGATTAATTTAGAAAGAATTTTTGATCAATACAAACTTCTTGATACTTACAAGGTTCCTAAGGTAAATGGGAAGGACTATAATTTTATTGATCTAGGCCTTCATGATGAGCCCTGGTTGGTAAATGTTGGGAAGGCCTATACAAAAATTAAGAATAAGAAATCTAAGGAAATCCTTACTTGATACAAAGATTTCATAACATGGTCCTATCATGACTTAAATATCTTTTATCCAATGGTCATCACACATAATATATCCCTTAAATAGAGCTATAAACCACTTAGGTAGAAACAAAGGCCTGTAAACCCTATATTAGAACTAATGATCTTTAAAGAGGTTAAGAGACTTCTAGATGCTAGGATAGTATTCACCATCATGCACTCTAATTGGGTGGCTAATTTTGGTGCTAGTTAGGAAGAATAATGGTGATATTAGACTTTTTATAGGCTTCAAAATTTTGAACAAAGCGTCAGAGGACAACTATCCCCTCCCTTCCAGAGACCAAGTAATTCAATTTGTTTTAAGATTAGCTATGATGTCATTTATTGATGTATTTTCATGTTACAACCAAGTATTGGTTGATAGGGAGGACATGATAAAGATATATTTCACCACAAAGTGGGAGACCTTCGCTTACAAGAGAATGCCCTTTGAACTCATTAATGTAAGATCCACCTTCTAAAGAGTTATGGATTATGCCTTCTAAAGTATGATAGGTAAATGTATCATTATTTATATGGATGATATAATATTTTTTTCTAAAAATAGGGAAGATCGCTTCATGCATTTACAATAAGTTTCTAAAAGATGTAGAAGGTATGGTATTTCCTTGAACCCTAAGAAAAATATATTTTATGTAACTAAATAAAATTTATTGGGTCATATTATAACCAAATATGTGATCTATATAGACCTTGAAAGGGTGGAGGCCATATCTATAATAAAGCCTCCAAATAGTAAAATAGATTCAAATTCATTCTTTGGTAAAATTAATTTTGTAAGAAAGTTTATTTCTAGTTTTGTCAAAATAGTCAAACCACTGAATGACATGTTAAATAAGGATGCCAAAGTCACATGGAATGAGGATTCCAAAAAGGCATTTAATGATATCAAGAAGGCCATCAGTCAAGCTCTAACACTTATAAGTCTTGATTTTTCAAGGGACTTCTACCTCTATTCCTTTACATTTGATCACACTATGTCTGCAATGTTAAATTAGAAAATTGAAGTGTGTGATCACCCAATGTCTTTCATGAGCACTAATTTCAATAATGTAGAATTAAATTACCCATTGATTGAAAAAAAACATATTAATTAGTTAAGGTAATTGAGAAATTTAGGCATTACAACCTTAGAAATAAGGTGCATGCCATCTTACCTAACCCTACCACCAAACTTATGTTAAGTGAGAATGAATTGGGAGCACATAGAGGTAAATGGATGTCAATCTTGCAATAATATGATCTAGAGATGAAACCAAAAAAATTGGTAAGGTGCCAAGGTTTGATTGAGATGATTGCTAATACTAACCCTAGGCTAAGTATTATGTAGGTAGATCAAGAAAACTTTCAAGCTGGTGAGTGGTATGATATAATCATACATTTGATAATTGATGGTACTTGTCTAGAAGGTCTATCTAGGAAGCACAAGAGGACCTTAAGGTTAAATTTATCATACTACTTGATCAATAATTGGGTCTTATATAGGATGAATTTTGAAGATCTCTACCTAAGGTGTGTCTCTCAAGAATAAGCCACCCAAATCATGAGTACCTTTCATGAAAAGTTGGGCAATGGACATCCATATGAGAAGACCACAACCAATAAGATTCTTAGATGTGTCTATTATTGGCCAACCATTTTTAAAGATGCTCAAAAACATGTGAGATAATGCCACTTATGTTAGATCTTTAACATTAGGGAGCTAAAGGCAATAATGTCTCTAAATCCAGTCATGATTGAAAAACCTTTTGCTTAATGGGGGTTGGAATTTGTTGGTGTAATTAACCACAACTCATCTGAAGGTCACAATTATATCCTTACTACCACACATAATTTTACAAGATGTATTGAAGCTACACCCAAAAAATAATGTATAGCTAAGTAAGTGATCAATTTTTTAGAATAAAACATTTGTACCAAGTTTGGAACTCCAGTATCTCTAGTATGTGATAATGGTTCGACCTTCACATCCATAAATATGACCAAATGGGCTTATGATAATGACATAACAATCAAGTTTGCATCTAGCCATTATCCCTAAGGGAATGGAGTCTTTAAATCAATAATTAAGAATCTAATGAAATAAATCAAGAATTCTACTGAAAACAAACTCAAGACATGGCACAAGCTCCTTAAATTTGCACTTTGGGTTGATAGAATAAGAATTAATCAAGCTTTAAGAGCCTCACCATTTCTATTAGTGTATGGATAATAAACCATCTTTCCCATCACTCTCAAGTTTCCTACATACAAATTTATGCAATAATACATGGAGGAGAGTCTAGAGCTAGACAATTCTATATTACTAGACATAATTTAGATGGATTTTAGTAGGCATCAAACCATAGTGAAGAGATGGTTTGATAAAAGGTCCAATATCAAGGTGTTTAGACAAGGATACCTAGTTCTCCTCTAGGATAAAGCATCTGAGCCTAAAGGCAAAAATAGTAAATTCACATCATTGTGGATTGGCCCATACCATATTATAGAAACATTGGGAAACTAAACCTTCAAGCTCAAAGACTTACGATAAGAAGATTTTACATTATCCACTAATGGGAAATACCTCAAACACTATTTCTCTGTTGCTCCCCCTAGGGCCTTCATGGATTAAAAATATAAGATGATTAGATTAGTATAGGTAGGCTAGTTAGTTTATTTCCATGTTTTTTCCTTTTTATCCCTTGTTTGTGTGTAGGCATGTACATATTTGCTTGTTTTCCTTAGTTTTTATCTTTCTTTATATTGTGTGTTTCTTTCATATTGCTTGGTCCTTTGATTTCAATAAGTCCCTAGGGATAATCTTGAGCTTAGAAGTTATGAAGTTTTCTTAAAAACATGACCCCCAATTCAGAAATGAAGGTATGAACCCCATTCATAGAGTAATAATGGTTCTAAAATACAAATCATGATGTTATATCTTAGAAAAACTAACAAAGGCCAATGGAAAGGCCAACCATTTTGTTAGACCTTAACCATTATCTCGACCTCAAAAAAGTTTTAAGAAGACTTTCATGTATGGATGAAAACTCAAATTATCAAAATATACCCATATCTAGCACTAAATTAACATCCTTACATGGGATAACAATTTCAACCATAGATGATTTTCCAAACATCAAGTACTTGACCAAATCCTAAAACCCAACTATCCTAGCTCCTAACCTTATTCAAAACCTAAATATCTATGAAAATATAAAAATAAGGATACAATGAAAAAATAGAAGATTTCAAATACAAGTGATTCTAGTAATATCCACTAGAGCTATGGATGCCTAGCTGGTAGTGGAGCAAGGTCATGAGTGGAGCCAAAGGCATCTCTATCGAGGATATGGATGTCTAGCTAGTAGCAGAGTAATGTTGAAGCCTTCCCTAAGTTAAAAGTGTGGTTCATGATGAACATTTTAGCATAATATAAGTTAGTGTAAATGATTGAGGACATGAGACCTAGAAGTTGTTTCTTAAACCCCATGGAAACTAGTAAGTGGAATCAAAGCACACATAGTCTAGATATGTCTTAGAATTTGACCTTAAAACCACAAATACAAGGTTTTTTTCAACTATGGCTTAGTCAATATGATGATATTGATCAAATAAAGTGGATGACCTAATTATTTACCTAATCAGAGTTTATAGGTTATAATGTATTACTATGTTTCCCCTATGAGTCACCATTTGTTGGAACCAACAAACCCCATTTTTAAAAATTGGGACCCTTGATAATCCCTTAGAATAAAACATGAAAATTTCAGAATGTTAGGGTCTTTTATAGAATTTTAAAATCATCCACTTTGTTAAGAGATAGGATTATGTGGTTTTAATCTACTTTAATATAGACTAACATTATTAATGAAGTTCATTTGGTTGTTAGTTGCAGTGCCCATGGCATATATCCCCATGAATTTTATATTCTAAAACCCTAGTAAATCTTCTATTCAAATTTGAATAAAGGTGAGAACCATTTTAAATTTCATTTATAAACGTAAGTATAAATCATATATTCTAGGGTTAGTCATGTTTTTTACACAAATTGACTAAGAAACTTGATCCCCTTCATTATTTCCCCCTTTTATAAAGTTCTTTATGGCCTAACTAAATACAGTCATGCAAGGTCCTTTTATATTCCTCAACTTAACCTAAGACTTTAATACTAAGGCCCTAACATATTCATTAATATAATCAAAAACTTAGTCTTAGCACCTTAATCCTATGTTTTTATTGTCTCCATGGTGCTAACATTAACTTCCTCACACCTTGTAGGATCATATAATTGTCATTTTATCATAATATTTGATCCAATGATTTAAGGACAACCAAAATTCTAGCTTAAATAACATGCATCTTAGGTAATTTGATGACCTATTCTTAATCTCTAGGACCCAATAAAACATAGCGAAGAATAATTAATTTGTCAAAAGCATATAAGAAGATGAACTTGATGCCAACACAACCATCAACTTTAAACCCCAAAAAATTAAAACTTCATTAGTTTAAACTTTACGTCTACATAACCATAAATTGACACCTACGAGGGTGTATTTGATGTCTTTGAGACCATAAATTTTAACCCAATTAAATATCTTACTTAGTGTTAAAATGACATTTTAAAATCCTAATTTAACTCAAAAATTCTCAAAAGATGTTCAAGCAATGAGAGCCTTTGACCTACAAAAACTGGAAATGGTCTTATAATCTAAATACTTAGCCAAAACTCATATGGAAGGGTCCTCATGGAATTTTGTCACAAACCTTAAACTATGTGATTATTCTAAGTCTTATGTTATAAATGGAATCCCTTGTCACATGGAATATAATCTAACAAAATATTTTTATATGAGGTGGCATAAACTATTTAGACCCTTGCCCCTTCATTACAAATTGGAAAATGTAGGCATAGGTTCCTTAGCCTAAGGTTTATTTTATGCTTGATAAACATGAAACAAACCTTAGCTGAAGGAACTTAAGCTGAGATCATGACTTTACTAATAGAATAACTTAAGATTCAGGCATTGTTTACAGATCAATGGTTCATGCCCCATGACTGGATTTGATCTAATGGCTTGAGGGTGCCAATGAATTTTCAAATGATTGTAAGATCACCACATGGTTGATGAATGACTGAACAAAATATTTGGAGAATGAAGAAGGCATGTAAAATACCAAGAGTCATGACCATAGAATTTGCAATAGAAAAACCCAATCACATCCAAGGGACCAGATTATAATCAATGGCTCACACTAATCTAGGAATTTTATCCTATAATACAAAATGAAAGAGGTAATTTTAAATACCAAAAACTAGTTTTCAAATGACATTTATAAAAATTGTAGTGAAAGGTCAAGACCAGTACCATAAAAGGACCATGCAAACAAAAAAGGATAAAATTTGAGATCTCATGGGGTCAAAAACACAAAGGTATAAAGGTCAAGGTCCAAATCAAATTCATAACATTTATAAGATAAGTCTTGGATATCTTCCACCATTAAATCTCTAAAATCCTAAACCTTTTATAAAAGTGACCCAAATGAATTCAATGTGTTACAATTTAATCAAAGGATAACTTAATTGTGTTTTTAAGCACAAGAGAGATTTTGTAAAGGTCAGATGTAGTCTGTTATGATCAATTAGCACGAAATAGAGATCACGATAGTTAGAAGACAAAAATTAAAAGAAGATGTTGATCTCTATTTGACAACAAACAATGAAGGCCAGATATTCAAGGATACAGAGTTTGACCTCATAACATTGAACATTTAGGGCATTAGGAATTGGTTTGAGCTCTTCTTCATAATAGAAGAGTTGTAACCCATTTTTTAAGAGTAACAAAGGAATGCCACCATGAGTAGGTGATATTATGGCCTCATTTCTATACAATTGATAGGCCTTCATCATGCCATGGCAAAACTAGAGGTATTGCATTGTATTGATGCCCTTGCACTCATATTTGTTGATTGCAGAATAGATAATAAATGGATCATTAGGTAAGGTAAATCAAAGGGGGTAGATTACATTTCCCCTATTACTTTTGAGAAGTAGTATAACCTCCCTTTTCTAAATTTTGAGCTTTCTAAGGTTACAGAGTGGACCAATAACCATGGCTTACACTCTATCCTTAGACCATGGCTCCACCAAGGACCTCACATATTTAGAAGCCTTGATAGTAGAATCCCTATCAATTAATTTAGATAACTCATTAGGGTAATAAATATCCTATTTAACTGATCCTTTGATTCCCCTTCAACTACTTATGTGAATAAGATCTGGGTCCTATACATACACTTCATGATAAAGGAAAAATTTACCCCTCCAATTGGAGACTTAATTACTATTTTCCTAACCAAAAAATTTAATTCCATTCTAAAAAAGATCTCAAATCAATTATTTGTGATGTCATACCTATTTTATTCCCTTTTAGCCTCAACCACCTTCCTTTGGATTATGAATTAGTCCATAGAGGGAAAGACAACAATCTCAAACTACTATTCCAAGTTGCACATCTTCAAGTATAAGAATCACATGCAATTTATCTATGACTACATTTACCCTACTATAGTGGAGGCCATCATAGGTGTTCCCATGCTTAGGATACACCCCTCATCAAGATATATGTTGAAATGATAGGGGACATATGGTATTATCTTGATTGCACATTCATCAAGATAGAAGGTGTAGACACCAAAATAGTGTCAACCCCCCTTGGTCCATTTCTAAATTTCACATGCCTAACCTATACTTTATTAATTTAAAATTCTTATTTTAAATTAAAGATCCCCTTTAGACACCTCACCTTGGATTCCTCACCCTTAGACCATTTATCACCCTATGACTAATCATAATTACCTAAGACCTATTTCAACTCTCCCACTAACTCTCACACCCATTAAATCCATCATTGGACCATTCAACAACAACAACAAAACTTGGAAGATGGAAGAATGGGTAAAAGGCTAAAAATAGCCTTTTTACCCATTCTCTAGCCACTGACGTTGATCAACAGTAGATCAACACCAGTGGTATCACCGATGTTGATTGCTTAAAATCAAATTTTAAACTTGTTTGGAGCCCCGAACGTGAATTCTCTGACCCAGATGCTAACTCTCTTGCCCCAGAAGGTTAATTTTCTAGACCCTAAATGTGAATTCTCTTACTGCTCAGATTTGAATTCTCTTGCTCCTTGACTCTGAAACATCAAGGTAGGCTTTGAGACTAGGCATCAACATTCTATCATCACTCTTCAAGCTATAGAAACTCTGCAGAACTCACTCCAGATTGGATTGGATATTGCATGAGGTATTTAGCATCAAGCCACAATAGGTACAAGCATTTAAACACCTCTAGTTCTTCATCAAGCAAGAGCTAAGTATTCTTCTACCTTTCATTTTAGTATCTTTAGAATGGATTGGTAATCAGTCAGTTTGCTATTTTATAAGTACTATTGAGACCAAATCTGGCTTTCTTCTTGGAGAGGCTAAAAAGCCTTCCTTTTATCTTGACCCATTTTGACAACCTATCCCCTACCTTTGTCCTTCCTAAGAATCTGTCCACTATCATGCATCCCTGCATAACCCTTTTTAATCTCCTAGACCATTTTGTTGACCACAAACATACCCTAAAACCCATCCAAAGTCCATTTCCCCTACCGACATCAGCATCAAGGCCCATTGCCCCTACCGATGGTGGCAACCTAATTGATGTTGGCAACATTGACCAACTAATGATAGCAGACTAAATCGCATCAGTGATTGTGAGAGTTAGATTACAGGAATCAGGTATGCGTTATCTATTTCTCTTCATTAGCCTTTCATTATTTCTCTTTCTAGCAACACTCTTTTTTCAAATAAGTGGACTGCCATCCCTCGAGGAAGTCTTTGCACTTCTAGGACCGAGCTTTGCTTGGCAATCCACCATATATCTATCTAACATTTTCTTTGTTTAAGTCTTTCTTATCTATAGGTGTCATCCTCCATAGCCAAAGAGGATCTCCTTTAATCATTTGGATACGGTGCAAAACTTCATCTGGGTATCATCTAACCCCTGACCATTATCTTTAGTTTCTTATTTCTTCTGAATGTAAAAAAGCAAAAATGAGTAGAAACATTTTGGCATGCCCGGTGGGACCCTGGAGTTTTCCTTGGGTTCATTTCTTCTAAAGACAAACTTTCATATAGGTGCATTAGGAAAAATTTTCTTCTTGCATCCTTCTTCTATCTCTTTATCTCGAAAAGAGACCATTAGCACAAGTTAAAAAGAATCTTTCTTTTTCTTCTTGTCACCTTTTTCCTGCATCTTAGAGTAGTGAAATTCATACTCTTAACCTTTTCCCCACTTGTTTGCATCTGAAAAAAACATTTCAATTTGGGTTAAAAATATATTGCATTTCATTCCTGCTTGAATGCATTTTTAGCTCATCTAGTAATTAAAAATGCATTATGAATAAATCGTAGTGCACATATGTTACACAACCTGACCACATTCACAAAATCAAACATTTAAACATCCTGAGACAAGGCTTGACTAGGATTTCATCACGTAGCAGATACCTTACCCTTCTTGGTAATCCTACTTGTACTTCACTACCAAGGGGAGAACCCACTCTGTTCTCTGGCAGAGTATAAACTCTAGGGGAAGTATATATTGGCTAAGTGACCCAGCTTGTCTCTGGGCTCGTGAAGTGAGGGGAGCAAGATCCTAACACCAGGCCATGTACAGAACCTAATACAAATTTTGAGCACTAAAACATAACCCGAAACCAACCTTAGACTGCCTCTTTTAGGACCCATTCTAAAAGCCCAACTTCCCAAACACACTCTTCTAAGGCATAAGCCAACATGACTCTAAAATTTATTCTTAGGAATTTAACGTTTAGAGATTACTTGCCATCATCTATTTTTCTATTTTTATCTGGTTATTTGAGCTGGTAAGGATGGATTATTCTGAGCTCCAAAAACAACTCAAAACTTTCTTCTTTCTTCCAAAAACTTTCAATTTTCTGAGTTTTTGGAAATACACAGTAATCGACATCAGTTTTTCCATCGACGTTGGCAGCTGGTCTTCACTGACATCAGTTATCTGACCAACATCGGCAACTTACTTCACTGACATTGGTTTTTATACCGATGTCGATCACTGTCGAAAAAATTTCTTCTCAAACAGCAAGCTAAAACCCTGACTTTCTTTTGCTGTTAAAAACAAATTCTAGATTTCTGAGACTGGAATATATAGTTTTTTAAACTTGAATCTATTTTACCTTGGATGGTTTTGACATGTATTCAAACCAAAAATGTTGTTGACCATGCAAGGCAATAACCACTCCCGCCTTCACCTTTTATATCAAGTCACCAAATGGAGCATACTTCAAATACTGAACATACTCCTATTCAGCCATCCCCGACCAACATCCAATTGTTCCCGAAGGAGACCAAAACTTTGAGAGATTCCTTGACCACAACATCAAGGCTCTTCAACACTATCTCGCAAGAAGTCAAATGTGAGACCCTTTAGTTAATCCTATTTACAAGATGCCAACTTCCGTCACTGAAGCGGCAATGATATCAATAGCGTCTGCTACAATACCCATGACCACTCAAGCCACTACCTCAACTATTAACCCAACCATGGCCAATCATCAAGATTTGGCCTCCCCTTCTCTTTTTAGACCTACATCCATTGGGGTTTCTGTACCCCCTCAGCCATAATCAATTCAACCAAGTTCTACACCTTATCAGAACTTGATTGTCTTGACTCCACACACTATTGCACCTTTAAATGCGAGAGTGACTACCTATCCTTTTACCAATGCTGCCATTCAACCACCTTTGGTAGTATCTAGTCAACTTATGCCCTCCAACTTCATAGCACAAGCCCCCTTGACTTCAACCTCAGTCCCTATGACAAATTACCAATAAGTTGTGCCTATATAAATGCAACCAAGTACATCATACACCCCTCCTAACACCTTTCAGGTACCTTACAACCTAGGGGGTGCCCCACCTATCAATCCACTAGTCGATCTAATCAAGATGCTGATGGATAAGATGTCTAACCTTGAGACATTAATTTTTGGTTCAAGCAATGTTCTTTCATATGAACAAATTTGTAATGAACCCATCCACCTTTCAGTGCCTATTCGACCATATCCTAACTAGTGGGAACTCCCCAAATTTACTTGATTTTAGGGCAAAGAGGACCCACAACAACATCTATGAGCGTTTAGACATGCTTGTTACCTCATAGCACACGATGATGCATTATTACTTCGCACATTCCCCATGTCACTTTTAGGGGCCGCCCTTGATTGGTATAGTTCTATTACCAGTCACTCTATCTTTTCTTTCACTCAACTCAGCCAACTATTCCTTGACCATTTCTAAATTAACATCACTAAGTAGGTCTCCATTACAGACCTCTATTCTATTAAATAATTCGACGATGAGTCAATTGTTGACTTCATTTCTCATTGGAGAGGTTTGATCAACCAACTCTGCTTTTCATTACCTCAAACTGATCTCATTGAGCTCTTTTCAAGAGCATGTGCCAAGCACATCTCATCCACTTTATGGATTCAAATGTTTTGCCCATTTGATGAAGCTTTCACTATGGCCAAAAAGCTTAAACTCCATGCTATCAAAGAAGATAAGGTCAAATTACATAGTAACACAAAATCTAATGACCCTTCATCTTCCAAACCTTCTTCCCACTCCAAGTCCAAAGGAGTGGCAAACACCTTAGACCATCATCTTCAACAACAACCTACCAATCTCAGCCTTCCACATCAGACTACATCACAAGACAATTCCAACAATAGCATGTACATCATCAACTAGTCAAGCAGGGGGTCCTCAATCTCCCTCAAATCCGACCACCCCAATTTGACCCCTCAAAAGCCATCCCTATCTGGTATAGGGAAAATGACTTTTGTAACTATCATCGTGTCAAGGGTCATGACACCAACAACTGCAAAACCTTTAAAAACATTGTCCAAGACTTGCTAGACAAGGGGGATCTTGTTTTGGATAACCCAAATGCCCCAGCTAACCAAAACATAGATATCTTTAGACAACCATTTCCTAATCATCCCCCTAGTTAGAATAACATTCAGACCATAATCGATGACCTTCAAGAGCATAATATACACATAGTCAACATGGTTTCTAACCAACCTCTCCCACAGTCTGAAGAGGTTAGTCCACCTATTTGTCCATCATAGGTTGAGGAGCCTTCTTCTCCTATTTGTCCATCACAGGTTTAAGAGCCTTCTTCTCCTATTTTTCCACCACAGGTAGAAGAGCCTTCTTTTGCCATTTGTCCACCACAGGTAGAAGATCCTTCTTCTCCTATTTATCCACCACAAGTAGAAGATCCTTCTTCTCCTATTTGTCCTCCACAGGTGGAGGATAGTCCTCCATCTAAACCTCTTTTACACATAGGAGAGTCTACTTTGACCTCTCCCATATTAGAGGATGTTTTGATGGCACCAACACCGGTAGCCTCACCCTCATCCTTCTTATCATCAATGGGGGATCATACTTTCCCTACTCCTTGCTCACATGTCAAAAATATGATCATCCCTACCCTTTATCCTCTTGAGGAGCCACATTCTCCAATTCGTTCCCCACCAAGAGAAGAACTTGTCTCTTCACTTGCTTCGACCGAAGATGATCCACTAATGGTTCTCTCATGCCTTTGGCCTAAGATCACTGCATCTAACACATTTCTAGTCTCACAACCACCCACATCTTCTAAAAACCCAAAGCCTCATCTAACATCTTCAAAACCATTCTCTCGATTGGCTAAAAACTTAGGATTTATCCATTCAAGAAACTTATAGCATGAGGCATTGTGGGAGTGACTTAAAGCTCCTTATCTTACACATCCTACTTCATCTCGTACTATCGACCCTTCTACAGCAAATTATCCCAAAGTCTTCGACAAGGATCAGGCTTCTACTTCTAAACCTTTAGAAGCTCAAACATCCACATCTGAAACTAAACCCTCACAAGGAACCACCACACCAAAACAAGTTAAATATCTTGGTGTTCACCCCGTACCTAACCTCACTCACCCACAAGTGAAGGTAGATTTGAACCTTACCCCACATAATAGTAGTCCTTGCACCAAACTAAAGAAGGCTACTAAACCGCGTTAGAGAACTCCTCCCCCACCATCACCATTGCCCTCTATTTTGGGCCCACATCTTTCCACCTTAATAGGAGTGCTTCCTACTCCAACACCTATCAAAGACAAATCACATCCATTACTATCTTTACCTAGAAAAAACATACCTCCTCTAAAACATCCAACATCTATCACCACAAAAGTATCATCTACAAGTGTGGTCACACCGCCAAACAAAAAGATGGTATAGAAAACTCCTCTAACAACTCCTAAACAAAAGTTGTCATCTCCTATTACAACAAAGCACACAGACCCATTAGCAGGTTCCTATGCTTTACTATTATGCCAATTGTTACAGTCTTCTAGCATCACTCTCCCACATCTTAAACCATACCAAACTCTCAGATCAAAACCATCTTGGTTTGACAACACTAAATTTTGTGCATATCATCGCACACCTGGGCATGACACTGAGCGTTGTTGCACTCTTAAAGTTATCATTTGCCAACACCTAAAAAGGGACACCCTTCACATTAAGGACCCCTTCAAAAAACTAAAAACATTATCTCATGTCTCCCAAACCTCCTCACCTTCACACTCATCAACTCTAAGATCAAAACCATTTCCTAATTGACTCAGAATTTACATCATGACGCACAAGCATAGATCAGGGACTTATCATCTATCTTCTTTCGAAGGCCGGCCAAAACTTGAGCTCCTTAATGCCTTACATCTTTGACCATTCTACTGTTAGTCAAGTAATCATTCACTTAACATTTAACTTGAGCTCATTCCTTGAGCAACCCTCATCAATCCTATTCCCTTCAACCCTTCTTGCCTACATTAGTCAACCCTTTTGTCAAGCATGAATGCTTTGTCCTAATAAAATGGAAACCCTTATACCTCTATAGTCAAGTCCATGACAAAAAA
Organism: Torreya grandis; assembly: GCA_037957365.1. Lineage (NCBI taxonomy): Eukaryota > Viridiplantae > Streptophyta > Pinopsida > Cupressales > Taxaceae > Torreya > Torreya grandis. Next base: position 1,557,205 of record JARHVA010003374.1, on the reverse strand, counting down.
TTTAGTCAAAAAGAAAACATAAAACTAGGATTCATATTCAAAGGTCATAAAATATAAATGTAGACTGCTCCCTTGAAGGACAGCTGCATAATTGCTGTAATTGATAGACTATTCCCTTGAAGGACAACTATTCGAAGACATTCAACCATACAAAGCAAAATATAGACCAATCCCTTGAAGGATGGCTATGCCCAAAATTTTATACAAATAACACTCTCTTAGAAGCTTCCTGCATCGATCAGCTTCACATATGACCACAAAAGAAAACAACATTCCCATGTAGACTTCCCACATTGATCAGTCTACCAAAAAAAAAATTTGACTGAGAAACTATTAAGTCATGGACTTAACTATAGTCGTTCTCAGGGTCACCTATAAAAGGGGCAAATTAATCCCTGCTAAAAAGGGTTATGCTATCCTTACATATCACATAATCAAACCCATTACCCCAACACACTCAAGAGATTTTGAGCTCACTTAATTTCAAGTGATCAGAATACTTCTCTAACCCAATGGTCAACGACGTAATACATGAACGAGGCTTTTGTTTGCAAAAACCTTATCTATGCTATTATTATGGTCCTTGTCAATGAAAGATCAATGCACCTTTCACTTCTTATACATCTTCGTCATACAACCAAACCCAATCAAACCTGACCAAACCAAACCAAAACATTTTCAGACCACTAACATATCATACTCCATTTACACTAGTTTATATGGAAAACAATACACATGGAATCTAATCAACCAAACACAATTTATGTCAAGCATACACCATCACCAATATGGAACTTGCTGAAGCATAAATATACTCATTTCATTTTTTACATACACCATCACTAATATGGACAATTGCTAGGGATGAAAAACTACCCAACTAATGTTATAGAATACACCATCACACAATATGGAAAAGGCTATAACATCATCACTCATTTCATTTTTAGCATACACCATCACTAATATGGAAAATTGCTGGGTATGAAAAACCCACATCACCAATGTTACAGAATACACCATCACATAATATGGAAAAGGCTGTAACATCATCATACACTCATCATTTCAAGCATGTACCATCAGACATATGGAAAGTGCTAAACCATTAACATGACCAAATCAACTATCAACCACTTAGACCCTTCTTCCCTTTTGGGGAGAACTACATTGGCCTGAGGCCCTTGAAATAGGGGCTATGTAGGCAGCACTTAGTCAACATGGGGTCTTGTGAGGTTAGCTCAGCCATCCATTCGCCCGTTCATCTCCCTAATGACATTGGCCATCCATTTGCCTATTCGTCTCTTTAATGATGTTGGCCATTCATTTGTTCATCTACCTGATGGATAAACCATTTCACCTTTAACCATGACTTAACCTAGTCAAACCCAATCCATAATCGACTCTCTTCTTCCCTTTTGGGGAGAACTACATTGGCCTGAGGCCCTTGAAATAGAGGCTATGTAGGTAGCACTCAATTGACATGGGGTTTTATGGGGTTAGCTCGGCCACATTCGTTCATTCATTTACCTGATGGACCAACCATATTACCTTTAACCATGACTTAACCTATTCCAACCCACATCCATAACCGACCCTCTTCCTCTCTTTTAGGGAGAACTGCATTGGCCTGAGGCCATTCAAATAGGGGCTATGTAGGTAGCACTCAGTTAACATGGGGTCTTCTGGGGTTAGCTTGGCTACATTCCTTTGTCCATCCATCTAATTGACCAACTATCTATACCAACCCAAAATCATGACCAAACAACCAGCCTTGACACTATAGAAGTCACCTTAGATTTCTCATGGGGCACATTAGAGATCACATACATCTCCCCATCCATGACAAACTACACTTGAGATGACTTATATCTCAGCCTGACTCGACTAACGACCTTGGAGATCACGACTATCTCCTCAAACAATGACCACTTTTGAGATAACTTTGCCTTGGTTGTTTTGATTGTATATATGTTACCTCACAAATAGTTAACAAATTGTATGCAACCCACATTATGAACCTTACACGTATTGTCAGATCATGCTCCAGTTGATCCTCAATATTTGTGACATTTTCATGTTTTCCAGGAGCACTTCTTGAGCCTAGGATACTTGGAACATGATGACCATTGGAGCTACAGATTTGATCATTTAACCCAATCAGCCACGACTAAATGTTGGGAATCGGTTATTTCAATTTTAGCACTCCTCGACCTTTAACTGTGACAATTTGACCTATCTATCACGTGAAGTGGTGTACGCACAATCCCAACTATTTCAGCATTCACACTCCAACTTCACCATACCCATCCACTACCTATCAAATCGATACCCGATATTAGGTTACCTTCCCTTGACTCCCACTTTGAGGGGGAATACCTCATCCCATACTTGGGGTAACCTACACCTTATCGCACACCTGGGGTAACTTACTCCTATTTTTGTCTTGCAGTTCATCAAGAACAACCACCAAGATAAAAAGGGGAAAATGTAGACACCAAAATAGTGTCAACCCCCCCTTTGTCCCTTTCTAACTTTCACATGCCTAACCTATACTTTATTAATTTAAAATTCTTATTTTAAATTAATCATCCCATTTAGACACCTCACTTTGGATTCCTCGCCCTTAGACCATTTCTCACCCTATGACTAATCATAATTACCTAAGACTTATTTCAACTCTCCCACTAACTCTCACACCCATTAAATCCATCTTTGGACCATTCAACAACAACAATGGAACTTGGCAGATGGAAGAATAGGCAAAAGGCTAAAAATATCCTTTTTACCCATTCTCTAGCCACCAACATCAGTCAACAGTAGACTGACACCAGTGGTATCACCTATGTTAGTTGCTTAAAATTAAATTCTAACCTCAGTTGGAGCCCCAAACATGAATTCTCTAACCCAGATGCTAACTCTCTTAGGCTTGAATGCTAACTCTCTTTCAAAAAAAGGCTAATTCTCTGGACCCCAAATGAGAATTCTCTTGCTACCTGGATCTGAATTCTCTTACTCCTTTACTCTGAAACATCAAGGTAGGCTTTGAGACTAGGCATTAACATTCTATCATCACCCTTCAAGCTATAGAAACTCTATAGAACTCACTCCAAATTGGATTGGATATTGCATGAGGTCTTCAGCATCAAGCCACAACAGGTATAAGCATTCAAACACCTATAGTTCTTCATCAAGCAAGAGCTAAGTATTCTTTTGACTTTCATTTCAGTATCTTTAGAATGGATTGGTAATCAGTCAATTTGCTATTTTCTAAGTATTGTTGAGACCAAATCTACTTCTTAGAGAGGCTGAAAAGCCTTCCTTTTATCCTGACCCATTTTAACAACCTGCCCCCTACCTTTGTCCTTCTTAAGACTCTATCCACTGTCTTGCATCCTACACAACCCTTTTGAATCTCCCAGACCATTCTATTGACCACAAACATACCCTAAAACCCATCCAAGGCCCATTGCCCCTACTAACATTGGCATCAAGGCCCATTTCCCCTACTGACGTTAGCAGCCTAACTGACGTTGGTAACATTGACCAATCGATGATGGTAGACTAACCGACATCAGTGACTGTGAGAGGCAGATTGCAAGAATCAAGTACACATTATCTATTTCTCTTTCTAGTAACACTCTTTTGTCAAATAAGTGGACTTTCATCCCTTAAGGAAGTCTTTGGACTTCTGGGACCGAGCTTTGCTTGGCAGTCGACCATATATCTAACATTCTCTGTATTTAAGTCTTTCTTATCTACAGGTGTCATCCTCCATAGCCAAAGAGGAGCTCCTTTAATCTTTTGGATATGGTGCACAACTTCATCTGGGTTTCATCTAACCCCTGACCATTGTCTTTAGTTTCTTATTTCTTCTGAATGTAAAAAAGCAAAAATGAGTAGAAACATTTTGGTATGCTCGGTGGGACCCTGGATTTTTCCTTGGGTTCATTTCTTCTAAAGGAAAACTTTCATATATGTGCATTAGGAAAATTTTTCTTCTTGCATCCTTCTTCTATCTCTTTATCTCAGAAAGACACCATTAGCACAAGTTAAAAAGAATCTTTCTTTTTCTTCTTGTCACCTTTTTCCTGCATCTTAGAGTAGTGAAATTCATACTATTAACCTTTTCCCCACTTTTTTGCATCTGAACAAAACATTTCAATTTGGGTTAAAAATATATTACATTTCATTCATGCTTGAATGCATTTTTAGCTCATCTACTAATTAAAAACACATTATGAATAAATCATAGTGCACATATGTTACACAACCTGACCACATTCATAAAATCAAACATCGAAACATACCTGAGACAAGGCTAGACTAGGATTTCATCACCTAGCAGATACCTTACCCTTCCTGGTAATCCTACTTGGACTTCACTACCAAGGGGAGAACCTACTCTGTTCTCTGGTAGAGTATAAACTCTAGGGGAAGTATATATTGGCTAAGCAACCCAGTTTGTCTCTAGGCTTGTGAAGTAAGGGGAGCAAGCTCTTAGAACTAGGCCACGTATGGAACCTAATACATATTTTGAGCACCAAAACATAACCCGAAACCAACCTTAGACTGCCTCTTTTAGGACCCATTCTAAAAGCCCAACTTCCCAAACACACTCTTCTAAGGCATAAGCCAACACGACTCTAAAATTTATTCTTAGGAATTTAATGTTTAGAGATTGCTTGCCATCATCTATTTTTCTATTTTTATCTAGTTTTTTGAGCTGGTAAGGATGCATTATTTTAAGCTCCAAAAACAACTCAGAACATTCTTCTTTCTTCCAAAAACATTCAATTTCTTGAGTTTCTAGAAATACACAATAACTGACATCAGTTTTTCCATCGACGTCGGCAACTAGTCTTCACTGACATTGATTATCTGACTGACATCAGTAACTTGCTTCACTGACATTAGTTTTTATACCGATGTCAGTCACTGTCAAAAAAATTTCTTCTCAAACAGTAAGCTAAAATGTTGACTTTTTTTGCCATTAAAAACAAATTATGGAATTCTGAGATTGAAATATACAGTTTTTAGAACTTGAATCTATTATGCCTTGGATGGTTTTGACATGTAGTCAAACCAAAACTCTTGTTGACCACGCAAGGCAACAACCACTCCTGCCTTCGCCTTTTATATTATGTCACCAAATGGAGCATACTTCAAATACTGAACATACTCCTATTCAACCTACCCCCAACCAACATCCAATTATTCCTGAAGGGGACTAAAACTTTGAGAGACTCCTTGACCACAACGTCAAGGCTCTCCAACACTATCTCACAAGAAGTCAAAAATGAGACCCTTCAGGTAATCGTATTTACAAGATGCCAACTTCCATCACTGAAGCGACAACGATATCTACAGTGTCTGCTACCCAACCCATGACCACTCAAGCCACTACCTCAACTATTAACCCAACCATCGCCAATCATCAAGATTTGGCCTTCCCTTCTATTTTTAGACCTACCTTCATCAGGTTTCTATACCCCCTCAACCACAATCAATTCAACCAAGTTCTACACCTTATCAGATTTTGATTATCTCGACTCCACACACTCTTGCACCTATAAATGCGGGAGTGACTACCTATCCTTTTACCAATGCTGCCATTCAACCACCTTTGGTAGTATCTAGTCAACTTATGCCCTCCAACTTCATAGCACAAGCCCCCTTGACTTGAACCTCAGTCCCTATGACGAACTACCAATACATTACACCTATACATATGCAACCAAGTACGTCATACACCCCTCCTAATGCCTTTCAAGTACCTGACAACCTAGGGGGTGCCCCACCTATCAATCCACCAGTCAATCTAATCAAGATGCTGATGGATAAGATGTCTAACCTTGAGACATCCATTTCTGGTTCAAGTAATGTTCTTTCATATGAACAAATTTGCAATGAACCTATCCACCCTTCGGTGCCTGTTTGACCATATCCTAACTAGCGAGAACTCCCCATATTTACTCAATTTCAGAGTAAATAGGACCCACAACAACATCTACGAGCATTTAGACATGCTTGTTACCTCATAGCACATGATGATGCATTATTACTTTGCACATTCCCCATGTCACTTTCAGGGGCCACCCTTGATTGGTATAGTTCTATTACCAGTCACTCTATCTTTTCTTTCACTCAACTAACCCAACTATTCCTTGACCATTTCTTAATTAACATCACTAAGAAGGTCTCCATTACAGACCTCTATTCTATAAACAATTCGATGATGAGTCAATCACTAACTTCGTTGCCCGTTGGAGAGGTTTGATCAACCAACTCTCCTTCTCATTACCTCAAATTGAGCTCATTGAGCTCTTTTCAAGAGCATGTGCCAAGCACATCTTATCCACTTGTGAATTCAAACATTTTGCACATTTGACAAAGCTTTCACTATGGCTAGAAAGCTTGAACTCTATGCTGTCGAAGAAGATAAGGTCAAATTGTGTAGTAACACAAAATCTAATGACCTTCATCTTCCAAACCTTCTTCTTCCCACTCCAAGTCCAAAGGAGTGGCAAACACTATGGTCCTTAGACCATCATCTTTAACAAAAACCAACCAATCTCAACTTTCCACATCAGACTACATCATAAGACAATTCCAACAATGGCATGTACAATGTCAATATACTCCAATAGGATAATCATACGCTTCTATCTTGGATAAACTAGTCAAGTAGTGGGTCCTCAATCTCCCTCAAATCTAACCACCCCAATTTGACCCCTCAAAAGCCATCCCTACCTGGTATAGGAAAAATGACTTTTGTAACTATCATCGTGTCAAGGGTCATGACACCAACAACTGCAAAACCTTTAAAAACATTGTCCAAGACTTGCTAGACAAGGGGGATCTTGTTTTGGATAACCCAAATGCCCCAGCTAACCAAAACATAGATATCTTTAGACAACCATTTCCTAATCATTTCCCTAGTCAGAATAACATTCAGACCATAATCAATAACCTTTAAGAGCATAATATACGCACGGTCGACATGGTTTCTAACCAACCTCTCCCACAGTCTGAAGAGGTTAGTCCACCTATTTGTCCATCACAGGTTGAAGAGCCTTCTTCTCCTATTTGTCCATCACAGGTTTAAGAACCTTCTCCTATTTTTCCACCACAAGTAGAAGAGCCTTCTTCTGCCATTTTCCCACCATAGGTAGAAGAGCCTTCTTCTCCTATTTTTGCACGACAAGTAGAAGATCACTGCATATAACACATTTCCAGTCTCACAACCACCCACATCTTCTAAAAAACCAAAGCCTCGTCTAACATCTTCAAAACCATTCTCTCGATTGGCTAAAAACTTAGGATTTATCCATTCAAGAAACATAGAGCATGAGGCATTGTGGGAGAGACTTAAAGCTCCTTATCTTACACATCCTACTTCATCTCATATTGTCAACCCTTCTACGGTAAATTATCCCAAAGTCTCTAACAAGGATCAGGCTTCCACTTTCAAAACTTCAGAAGTTCAAACATCCACATCTGAACCTAAACCCTCAGAAGTAACCACCACACCAAAACAAGTTAAATCTCTTGGTGTTCACCCTGTACCTAACATCACTCACCCACAAGTGAAGGTAGATTTGAACCTTACCCCACACAAAGTATTCCTCACACCAAACTAAAGAAGGATACTAAACTTCATCAGAGAACTCCTCCCCCACCATCACCATTTCCCTCTATTTTGGGGCCACATCCTTCCACCTTAATAGGGGTGCTTCCTACTCCAACACCTATAAAAAACAAATCACATCCATTACTACCTTTACCTAGAAAAAACATACCTCCTCCAAAACATCCAACATCTCTCACCATAAAAGTGTCATCTACAAGTGTGGTCACACCACCAAACAAAAAGATGGTACAGATAACTCCTCTAACAACTCCTAAATAGAAGTTGTCATCTCCTATTGCAAAAAAAGCACAAACCCATTACGTGGTTCCTATCCTTTACTGTTACACCAATTGTTGCAGTCTTCTAGCATCACTCTCCCACCTCTTAAACCATACCAAACTCTTAGATCAAAACCATCTTGGTTTGATGACACTAAATTTTGTTCATATCATCGCACACCTGGGCATGACACTAGGCATTATTGCACTGTTAAATTTATCATTTACCAACACCTGAAAAATGACACCCTTCACATTAAGGACCCCTTTGACAAACAAAAAACATTATCTCATGTCTCCCAAATGTCCTCACCTTCACACTCATCAACTCTTAGATCAAAACCATCTTGGTTCGATGACACTAAATTTTGTGCATATCATCGTACACCTAGACATGACACAGAGTGTTATTTCACTCTTAAGGCTATCATTCATCAACACTTGAAAAAGGACACCCTTTTCATTAAGGATCCTCTTGACCACCCTTCCAACAAACCACTGACATCATCCCATGTCTCCCTAATGTCCTCAACTAAATCGGGATCCCATCATCAGACTATGGTCCCTCTACCACCTTCGCCCCTTTTGTTCAAAATCAACACTATTAATATGGCCACCAGGTCACAAACCATGAAGGATAAAGGAAAAGAGAAGGTTTCTATCCCTTAGACATATCCATTCGTCAAGCCTCCTCAACCACCAAAACCCAAGATTTCAATCTTGGGCACAACATCTTCCAAGCCAATTCATAACTCCATGGTGAAACAACTTCACCAAACCCCTATGAAGATGTCTCTGCATGACCTCATTCAAAGCTCTCCACAACATCACCAAAATTTGATCAAAGCTTTGAAAGTAGTGAAGGTCCAACCCAGAGACCCCCAACCACTAGCTTCTTTAATCAAAACATTACCAACCATTGCCTCCATCACCGTCAGTAATTCTGAGATTACAACCTCTAACCTAGAAGATCAGGATCTCACCCTCTATAACTAATCATACCAGATAAAAGCTTCATAGGATACATCCTCACATCACACTCCATATTAGAGAGAAGCTTCATCATCTTCTCTCCATCTCCTTTATCCAACTCATTGATTATCCACAATGGGTGTCAAACATTTTCTCGGTCACAAAAATGACTAGGGGAATTTGACTTTATACTAACTATCACAACATCAACCAAACATCAACCAACTTATTAATCATCTTTAACACATGACAAATATGGAAAGAATAAAATGGGGCAAGTTTGCTCCTAATTGACTTAGACATTACATCACGACGCACAAGCATAGATCAGGGACTTATCATCTGTCTTCTTTCGAAGGCCAGCCAAAACTTGAGCCCCTTAATGCCTTACATCTTTGACCATTCTAATGTTAGTCAAGTAATCATTCACTTGACATTTAACTTGGGCTCATCCCTTGAGCAACCCCCGTCAATCCTATTCCCTTCAACCCTTTTTCCCTACATTATTCAACCCTTTTGTCAAGCATGAATGCTTTGTCCTAATAAAAGGGAAACCCTTAAACCTCTATAGTCAAGTCCATGACCAAAAATTCAGTCAAAAACAAAACATAAAATTGGGATGCCTATTCAAAGGTCATAAACTATAAATGTAGACTGCTCCCTTGAAGGATAGCTACATAATTGCTATAATTGATAGACTATTCCCTTAAAGGATAGCTATTCGAAGACATTCAACCATACAAAGAAAAATATAGACCAATCCCTCGAAGGATGGCTATGCCCAAATTTTGCTACAAAAGACACTCTATCAGAAGCTTCCTGCATCGATTAGCTTCACATATGACCACAAAATAAACCAACATCCCCACGTAGACTTCCTGCATTGATCAGTCTACCAAAAAAAAAATTGACTGACAAACTATTAAGTCATGGACTTACCTATAGTCGTTCTCAGGTTACCTATAAAAGGGGCAAAGTAATCCCTACTAAAAAGGGTTACACTATCCTTATGTATCACATAATCAAACCCATTACCCAAACATACTCAAGGGATTTTGAGCTCACTCAATGTCAAATGATCAGAATACGTCTCTAACCCAATGGTCAATGATGTAATGCATGAACGGGGATTTTGTTTGCAAAAACCTTATCTATGCTATCATTATGGTCCTTGTCAATGAAAGAGAAATGCGCCTTTCACTTCTTATACATCTTTATCATACAACCAAACCCAATCAAACCTGACCAAACCAAACCAAAACATTTTCAAACCACTAACATATCATACTCCATTCACACTAGTTTGTATGGAAAATAATACACATGGAAACTAATCAACCAAACACAATTTATGTCAAGTATACACCATCACCAATATGGAACTTACTGAAGCATAAATATGCTCATTTTATTTTTAGCATACACCATCACTAATATGGACAATTGCTAGGGATGAAAACCCTCCCAACCAATGTTATAGAATACACCATCACACAATATGGAAAAGGCTATAACATCATGACTCATTTCATTTTTATCATACACCATCACTAATATGGAAAATTGTTAGGGATGAAAAACCCACATCACCAAGGTTACAGAATACACCATCACATAATATGGAAAAGGTTGTAACATCATCATACACTCATCATTTCAAGCATGTAGCATTAGACATATGGAAAGTGTTAAACCATTAACTTGACCAAATCAACTATCGACCTCTTAGACCCTTCCCTTTTGGGGAGAACTACATTGGCCTGAGGCCCTTGAAATAGGGGCTATGTAGGCAGCACTCAGTCGACATGGGGTCTTCTAAGGTTAGCTCAGCCATCCATTTGCCCGTTCATCTCCCTAATGATGTCGGCCATCCATTTGCCCATTCATTTCCCTAATGACATCAGCCATTTGTTTGTTCCTCTACCTGATAGACAAACCATTTCACATTTAACCATGACTTAACCTAGTCAAACCCAATCCATAATCGACTCTCTTATTCCCTTTTGGGGAGAACTACATTGGCCTGAGGCCCTTGAAATAGGGGCTATGTAGGCATTACTCAATTGACATGGGGTCTTTTGGGGTTAACTCAGCCACATTCATTCATTCATCTACCTGATGGACCAACCATATTACCTTTAATCATGACTTAACCTATTCCAACCCACATCCATAATCGACCCTCTTCCTCCTTGCTAGGGAAAACTACATTGGCCTGAGGCCCTTCAAATAGGGCTATGTAGGCAGCACTGAGTTGACATGGGGTCTTCTGGGGTTAGCTCGGCCACATTCCTTCATCCATCCATCTAATGGACCAACTATCTATACCAACCCAAAATCATGACCAAACAACGATCCCTGACACTGTATTAGTCACCTTAGATTTCTCATAGGGCACATTGGAGATCGCATACATCTCACCATCCATGACAAAATACACCTGAGATGACTTATATCTCAGCCTGACTTGACCAATGACCTTGGAGATCATGACTATCTCCTAGGACAATGAACACTTTTGAGACAACTTTGCCTTGGTTGTTTTGATTGCATATATGCTACCTCACGAATAGTTAGCAAATTGTATGCAACCCACATTATGACCCTCACACGTATTGTCAGATCGTGCTCTCGTTGATCCTCAATATTTATGACATTTTTGTATTTTCCAGGAGCACTTCCTAAGCCTGGGATACTTGGAACATGATGACCATTGGAGCTACAACTTTGATCGTTTAACCCAATCAGCCATGACTACATATTGGGGACCAGTTATTTCTATTTTAGCACTCCTCGACCTTTGACTATGACAATTTGACCTATCTATCATGTCAAGTGGTATACGCGTAATCCCAACTATTGCAGTGATCACACTCCAACTTCACCATACCCATCCACCACCTATCAAATCAGCACCCGATATCAGGTTACCTTCCCTCGACTCTCGCTTTGAGGAGGAATACATCATCTAATACTTGGGGCAACCTACACCTTATCCCATACCTGGGGCAACTTACTCATGTTTTTGTCTTATAATTCATCAAGAACAACCAAGACAAAAAAGGGCAAATTTAGACACCAAAATAGTGTGAACCCCACCTTGGTCCCTTTCTAACTTTCACATGCCTAACCTATACTTTATTAATTTAAAATTCTTATTTTAAATTAATCATCCCCTTTAGACACCTCACCTTGGATTCCTCACCCTTAGACCATTTACCACCCTATGACTAATAATAATTACCTAAGACCTATTTCAACTCTCCCACTAACTCTCACGCCCATTAAATCCATCTTTAGACTGTTCAACAACAACGAAACTTGGCAAATGGAAGAATGGGCAAAAGGCTAAAAATAGCCTTTTTACCCATTCTCTAGCCACTGATGTTGGACAACAGTAGACCAACATCGACATTATCACTGATGTCAGTTACTTAAAATTAAATTCTAACCTCATCTGAAGCCTTGAACACAAATTCTCTGACTTGAATGCTAACTCTCTTGGGCCCAAATACTAACTCTCTTACCCCAGAAGGCTAATTCTATGGACCCCGAATGGGAATTCTCTTGCTGCCCAGATCTAAATTATCTTGCTCCTCGACTCTGAAACATCAAGGTAGGATTTGAGACCAAGCATCAACATTCTATCATCACTCTTCAAGCTATATAAACTCTATAAAACTGACTCTAGATTGGATTGGATATTGCATGAGGTCTACACCATCAAGCCACAATAGGTACAAGCATTCAATCACCTCTAGTTATTCATCAAGCAAGAGCTAAGTATTATTCTGCCTTTCATTTCAATATCTTTAGAATGGATTGGTAATCAGTCAATTTTCTATTTTCTAAGTACTATTCAGACCAAATCTGACTTTCTTCCTGGAGAGGCTAAAAAGCCTTCCTTTTATCCTAACCCATTTTGACAACCTGTCCCCTACCTTTGACCTTCCTAAGACTCTGTCCACTATCCTGCATCCCTTGCCAACCCTTTTGAATCTCTCAAACCATTCTGTTTACCACAGACATACCCTAAAACCCATCCAAGGCCCATTGCCCCTACCGACATTGGCAAGAAGGCCCATTGCCATTACTGACGTCGGTAGCCTAACTGATGTCAACAACATTGACCAATTGATGACAGCAGACTAACCGGTGTTGGTGACTGTGAGAGGTAGATTGTAGGAATCAGGTATGCATTATCTATTTCTCTTCTTTAGCCTTTCATTATTTCTCTTTCTAGAAACACTCTTTTGTCAAATAAGTGGACTGTCATCTCTTAAGGAAGTCTTTACACTTCTAGGACCGAGCTTTGCTTAGCAGTCCACCATATATAGGTGCATTACGAAAATTTTCTTCTTGCATCCTTCTTCTATCTCTTTATCTCAGAAAGACACCATTAGCACAAGTTAAAAAGAATCTTTCTTTTTCTTCTTGTCACCTTTTTCCTGCATCTTAGAGTAGTGAAATTCATACTCTTAACCTTTTCCCCACTTGTTTGCATCTGAACAAAACATTTCAATTTGGCTTAAAAATATATTGCATTTCATTCCTACTTGAATGCATTTTTAGCTCATCTAGTAATTAAAAATGCATTATGAATAAATCGTAGTGCACATATATTACACAACCTGACTAAATTCACAAAATCAAACATCTAAACATACCTGAGACAAGGCCCGGCTAAGATTTCATCACCTAGCAGATACCTTACCCTTCTTGGTAATCCTACTTGGACTTCACTACCAAGGGGATACCAACTCTATTCTCTGGTAGAGAATAAACTCTAGGGGAAGTATATATTGGCTAAGCGACCCAGCTTGTCTCTGGGCTCGTGAAGTGAGGGGATCAAGCACCTAGCACCAGACCACATACAGAACCTAATACAGATTTTGATAACCAAAACATAACCTGAAACAATCCTTAGACTGCCTCTTTTAGGACCCATTCTAAAATCCCAACTTCCCAAACACACTCTTCAAAGGCATAAGCCAACACGACTCTAAAATTTATTCTTAGGAATTTAATGTTTAGAGATTGCTTGCCATCATCTATTTTTCTATTTTTATCTGATTTTTTGAGTTGGTAAGGATGCATTATTTTAAGCTCCAAAAACAACTCAAAACATTCTTCTTTCTTTCGAAAACATTCAATTTTTTGAGTTTCTGGAAATACACAATAACTGACATCAATTTTTCCATTGACATCGGCAATTGGTCTTCATCAACATTGGTTATCTGATCGACATCGGCAACTTACATCATTGACATCAATTTTTATACCGATCAAACAGCAAGCTAAAACCCTGACTTTTTTTTGAAGTTAAAAACAAATTCTAGAATTCTAAGACTGGAATATATAGTTTTTAGAACCTGAATCTATTTTTCCTTGGATGGTTTTGACACATAGTCAAACTAAAACTCTTGTTGACCATGCAAGGCAACAACCACTCCTGCCTTCACCTTTTATATCAAGTCACCAAATGGATCATACTTCAAATACTGAACATACTCTTATTCAGCCTACCCGTGACCAACAACCAATTGTTCCCGAAGGGGACCAAAACTTTGAGAGATTCCTTGACCACAACGTCAAGGCTCTCCAACTATATCTCATAAGAAGTCAAACACGAAACCCTTTAGGTAATCCTATTTACAGGATGCCTACTTTTGTCACTAAAGCGACAATGATATCAACAGCGTCTGCTACCCAACCCATGACCACTCAAGCCACTACCTCAGCTATTAACCCAACCATGGCCAATCATCAAGATTTGGCCTCCCCTTCTATTTTTAGATCTACCTCCATCGGGGTTTTTGTACCCCCTCAATCACAATCAATTTAACCAAGTTCTACACCTTATCAGAACTTGATTGTCTCGACTCCACACACTCTTGCACCTATAAATGCGGGAGTGACTACTTATCCTTTTACCAATGCCACCATTCAACCACCTTTGGCAGTATATAGTCAACTTATGCCCTCCAACTTCATAGCATAAGCCCCCTTGACTTCAACCTTAGTCCCTATGACAAACTACCAATATGTTGCGCCTATACAAACGCAACCAAGTACGTCATACGCCCCACCTAATGCCTTTTAGGTACCTTACAACCTAGGGGGTGCCCCACCTATCAATCCACCAGTTGATCTAATCAAGATGCTGATGGATAAGATGTCTAACATTGAGACATCCATTTCTAGTTTAAGCAATGTTCTTTCATATGAACAAATCTGCAATGAACCCATCCACCCTTCGATGCCTATTCGACCATATCCTAACTAGTGGGAACTCCCCAAATTTACTCGATTTTAGAGTAAAGAGGACCCACAACAACATCTATGAGTGTTTAGACACGCTTATTACCTCATAGCGCATGATGATGCGTAATTACTTTGCATGTTCCCCATGTCACTTTTGAGGGCCACACTTGATTGGTATAATTCTATTACCAGTCACTCTATCTTTTCTTTCACTCAACTCGCCTAACTATTCCTTGACCGTTTCTCAATTAGCATCATTAAGAAGGTCTCCATTAAAGACCTCTATTCTATTAAACAATTCGATGATGAGTCAATCACTGACTTAGTTGCCCATTGGAGAGGTTTGATCAACCAACTCTCCTTTTCATTACCTCAAACTGAGATCATTGAGCTCTTTTCAAGAGCATGTGCCAATCACATCTCATCCACTTTATGGATTCAAATGTTCTGCACATTTGACAAAGCTTTCACTATGGCCAAAAAGCTTAAACTCTATGATGTTGAAGAAGATAAGGTCAAATTGCTTCATATGCTTCCGTCTTGGATAAACTAGTCAAGCAGGGGGTCTTCAATCTCCCTCAAATCTGACCACCCCAATTTGACCCCTCAAAAGCCATCCCTTCCTGGTATAGGTAAAATGAATTTTGTAACTATCATCGTGTCAAGGTTCATGACACCAACAACTGCAAAACCTTCAAAAATATTATCCAAGACTTGCTATACAAGGGGGATCTTGTTTTGGATAACCCAAATGTACTGGCTAACCAAAACATAGATATCTTTAGATAACCATTTCCTAATCATCCCCCTAGTCAGAATAACATTCATACCATAGTCGATGACCTTCAAGAGTGTAATATACACATGGTCGACATGGTTTCTAACCAACCTCTCCCACAGTTTGAAGAGGTTAGTCCACCTATTTGTCCATCACAGGTTGAAGAGCCTTCTTCTCCTATTTGTCTATCACAGATTGAAGAGCCTTCTTCTCCTATTTGTCCACCACAGGTAGAAGAGCCTTCTTCTTCCATTTGTCCACCACAGGTAGAAGATCCTTCTTCTCCTATTTTTCCACCATAGGTAGAAGAGCCTTCTTCTCCTATTTGTCCTCCATAGGTGGAGGATAGTCCTCCATCCAACCCTCTTCACACATAGGAGAGTCTACTTTGACCTTTCCCATATTAGAGGATGTTTTGATGGCACTCACATCGGTAGCCCTACCCTCATCCTTCTTATCATCAATAGGGGATCATACTTTCCCTAATCCTCAATCACACATCAAAAATACGATCATCCCTACCCTTTATCCTCTTGAGAAGCCACATTTTCCAATTCCTTCCCCACCAAGAGAAGAACTTATCTCTTCACCTACTTCGACCGAAGATGATCCAGTAATGGTTCTCTCATGCCTTTGGCCTGAGATCACTGCATCTAACACATTTCTAGTCTCACAACCACCCACATCTTCTAAAAAACCAAAGCCTCATCTAACATCTTCAAAACCATTCTCTCGATTGGCTAAAAACTTAGGATTTCTCCATTCAAAAAACTTAGAGCATGAGGCATTGTGGGAGCAACTTAAAGCTCCTTATCTTGCACATCCTACATCATCTATAAGTGTGGTCACACCACCAAAAAAAAGATGGTACAAAAAACTCCTCAAACAACTCCTAAATAGAAGTTGTCATCTCCAATTGCAACAAAGCGTGCATACCCATTAGCAGGTTCTTATGGTTTACTGTTATGCCAATTGTTATAGTCTTCTAGCATCACTCTCCCACCTCTTAAACCATACCAAACTCTCAGATCAAAACTATCTTGGTTTGATGATACTAAATTTTGTGCGTATCATCGCACACCTAGGCATGACACTGGGCATTATTGCGCTCCTAAAGTTATCATTCGCCAACACTTGAAAAAGGACACCTTTCACATTAAGGACCCCTTAAACAAACCAAAAACATTATATCATGTCTCCCAAACCTCCTCACCTTCAAACTCATCAACTCTCGGATCAAAACCATCTTGGTTCAATGACACTAAATTTTGTGCATATCATCGCACACCTAGACATGACACTGAGCGTTGTTGTGCTCTTAAGGCTGTCATTCATCAATACTTGAAAAAGGACACCCTTTTTATTAAGGATCCTCTTGACCACCCTTCCAACAAACCACTGACACCATCCCATGTCTCCCAAACATCCTCACATAAATTAGGATCCCATCATCAGACTATGGTCCCTCTACCACCTTCGCCCCTTTTCTTCAAAATCAACACTATTAATATGGCCACCAGGTCACAAACCATGAAGGATAAAGGAAAAGAGAAGTTTTTTATCCCTTGGACATATCCATTTGTTAAGCCTCCTCAACCACCAAAACCCAAGATTTCAATCTTGGGCAAAACATCTTCTAAGCCAATTCATAACTCCATGGTGAAACAACTTCACCAAACCCCTGTGAATATGTCTTTGCATGACCTTATTTAAAGCTCTCGAAAACATCACCAAATTTTGATCAAAGATTTACAAGTAGTGAAGGTCCAACCCAAAGACCCCCAACCACTAGATTCTTTAATCAAAACATTACCAACCATTGCCTCCATCACCATTAGTAATTCTGAGATTCCAACCTCTAACCTAGAAGATTAGGATCTCGCCCTCTATAACTAATCATACCAGATAAAATCTTCATAGGATACATCTTCACATTGCACTCCTTTTTAGAGAGAATCTTCATCATCTTCTCTGCATTTCTTTTATCCAACTCATTGATTATCCACAATGGGTGTCAAACATTGTCCCTGTCACAAAAATGACTGGGGGAATTTGACTTTATACTAACTATCACAACATCAACCAAACATCAACCAACTTGTTAATCATATTTAACACGTGACCAATATGGAAAGAAGAAAACGGGGCATGTTTTCTCCTAATTGACTCATACTTTACATCATAAAGCATAAGCATACATCAGGGACAAATCATCTGTCTTCTTTCGAAGGCCAGCCAAAACTTGAGCCGCTTAATGCCTTACATCTTCGACCATTCTACTGTTATTCAAGTAATCATTCACTTGACATTTAACTTGACCTCATCCCTTGAGTAACCCCCATCAATCCTATTCCCTTCAACCCTTTTTCCCTACATTAGTCAACTCTTTTGTCAAGCATGAATGCTTTGTCCTATTAAAAGGGAAACCCTTGAACCTCTATAGTCAATTCCATGACCAAAAATTCAGTCAAAAACAAAACATAAAACTGGGATGCCTAATCAAAGGTCATAAACTATAAATGTAGACTGCTCCCTCGAAGGACAGCTACATAATTGATATAATTGATAAACTATTCCCTTTAAGGACATTTATTCAAAGACATTCAACCATACAAATCAAAATATAGACTAATCCCTTGAAGGATGGCTATGCCCAATTTTTTTTACAAACAACACTCTCTCAGAAGCTTCCCGCATCGATCAGCTTCACATATGACAACAAAACAAAACAACATCCCCATGTAGACTTCCCACATTGATCAGTCTACAAAATAAAAAAAATTGACTAACAAACTATTAAGTCATGGACTTACCTATAGTCATTCTCAAGGTCACCTATAAAAGGGGCAAAGTAATCCCTGCTAAAAAGGGTTATGCTATCCTTACATATCACATAATCAAACCCATTACCCCAACATACTCAAGGGATTTTGAGCTCACTTAATGTCAAATGATCAGAATACTTCTCTAACCCAATGGTCAATGACGTAATGCATGAATGGAGATTTTGTTTGCAAAAACCTTATCTATGCTATCATTATGGTCCTTCTCAATGAAAGAACAATGTGCCTTTCACTTCTTATACATCTTCCTCATACAACCAAACCCAATCAAACCTCACCAAACCAAACCAAAACATTTTCAGACCACTAACATATCATACTCCATTCACACTAATTTCTATGGAAAACAATACACATGGAAACTAATCAACCAAACACAATTTATGTCAAGCATACACCATCACCAATATGGAACTTGTTGAAGCATAAATATACTCATTTCATTTTTAGCATACACCATCACTAATATGGACAATTGCTAGGGATGAAAAACCACCCACCCAATGTTATAGAATACACCATCACACAATATGGAAAAGGCTATAACATCATCACTCATTTCATTTTTAGCATACACCATCACTAATATGGAAAATTACTAGGGATGAAAAACCCACATCACCAATGTTACAGAATACACCATCACATAATATGGAAAAGGCTATAACATCATCATACAGTCATCATTTCAAGAAAGTACCATCAAACATATGGAAAGTGTTAAACCATTAACATGACCAAATCAACTATCAACCTCTTAGACCCTTCTTCCCTTTTAGGGAGAACTACATTGGCGTGAGGCCCTTGAAATAGGGGCTATGTAGGTAGCACTCAGTCGACATGGGGTCTTCTAATGTTAGCTTAGCCATACATTCACTCGTTTGTCTCCTTAATGACATCGGCCATCCATTTGCCCGTTCGTCTCCCTAATGACTTCAACCATTTGTTTGTTCATCTACCTGATGGACAAACCATTTCACCTTTAACCATGACTTAACTTAGTCAAACCCAATCCATAATCAACTCTCTTCTTCCCTTTTAGGGAGAACTACATTGGCTTGAGGTCCTTGAAATAGGGGCTATGTAGGCAGCACTCAGTTGACATGGGGTCTTTTGGGGTTAGCTCGGCCACATTCATTCATTTGTCTACCTGATGGACCAACCATTTTACCTTTAACCATGACTTAACCTAGTCCAACCCATATCCATAACCGACCCTCTTCCTCCCTTTCAGGGAGAATAACAATTGCCTGAGGCCCTTCAAATAGGGGCTATGTAGGTAGCACTCAGTTGACATGGGGTCTTCTGGGGTTAGCTCAGCTACATTCCTTCATCCATCCATCTAATGGACCAACTATCTATACCAACCCAAAATCATGACCAAATAACCAGTCCTGACACTATAGAAGTCACCTTAGATTTCTCATGGGGCACATTGGAGATCACATACATCTCCCCATCCATGACAAACTGCACTTGAGATGACTTATATCTCAGTCTGACTCAACCAATGACCTTGGAGATCACGAATATCTCCTCAGACCACGACCACTTTTGAGACAACTTTGCCTTGGTTGTTTTGATTGCATATATGCTACCTCACGAATAGTTAGCAAATTGTACACAACCCACATTATGACCCTCACACATATTGTTGGATCGTGCTCTAGTCGATCCTCAATATTTGTGACATTTTCGTGTTTTCCAAGAGCACTTCTTGAGCCTAGGATACTTGGAACATGATGACCATTGGAGCTACAACTTTGATCATTTAACCCAATCAGCCATGACTAAATGTTGGGGACTGGTTATTTCAATTTTAGCACTCCTCGACCTTTGACTGCGACAATTTGACCTATCTATCATGTGAAGTGGTATACGCACAATCCCAACTATTGCAGCATTCACACTCCAACTTCACCATACCCATCCACCGCTTATCAAATCAGCACCCGATATCAGGTTACCTTCCCTTGACTCCCACTTCGAGGGGGAATACCTCATCCCATACTTGGGACAACCTACACCTTATCCCATACCTGGGGCAACTTACTCCTATTTTTGTCTTGCAGTTCATTAAGAACAACCAATAAGACAAAAAGGGGCAAATGTAGACACCAAAATAGTGTCAACCCCCCTTGGTCCCTTTTTAACTTTCATATGCCTAACCTATACTTTATTAATTTAAAATTCTTATTTTAAATTAATCATCCCCTTTAGACACCTCACCTTGGATTCCTTGCCCTTAGACCATTTATCACCCTATGACTAATCATAATTACCTAAGACCTATTTCAACTCTCCCACTAACTCTCATGCCGATTAAATCCATCTTTGGACCATTCAACAACAATAATGAAACTTGGTAGATGGAAGAATGGGCAAAAGGCTAAAAATAGCCTTTTTACCCATTTTCTAGCTGCTGACGTCAGTCAATAGTAGACCGACGCTAATGGTATTACCGACATTGATTGCTTAAAATCAAATTCTAACCTCGACTAGAGCCCTAAACATGAATTCTCTGACCTGGATACTAACTCTCTTGGGCCCGAATGCTAACTCTCTTGCCCCAGAAGGCTAATTCTCTAGACCTCGAAAGTGAATTCTCTTACTGCCCAGATCCGAATTCTCTTGCTCCTCAACTCTAAAACATCAAGGCATGCTTTGAGACCAGGCATTAGCATTCTATCATCACTCTTTAAGCTATAGAAACTCTATATAACTCACTCCAGATTGGATTGGATATTGCACGAGGTCTTCAACATCAAGCCACAATAGGTACAAGCGTTCAAACACCTCTAGTTTTTCATCAAGCAAGAGCTAAGTATTCTTCTATTTTTTATTTTAGTATATTTAGAATGGATTGGTAATCAGTCAATTTGCTATTTTCTAAGTACTATTGAGACCAAATTTGGCTTTCTTCCTAGAGAGGCAGAAAAGCCTTCCTTTTATCCTAACCCATTTTGACAACCTGTCCCCTACCTTTGTCCTTCCTAAGACTCTGTCCACTGTCCTACTTCCTTGCACAACCCTTTTAAATATCACAAACCATTCTATTGACCACAAACATACCCTAAAACTTGTCTAAGGCCCATTGCCCCTACCAATGTCGACAGCCTAACTGACATCGGCAACATTGACCAATTGATGACTGCAGACTAACCAACATCGGTGACTGTGAGAGGTAGATTACAGGAATCAGGTACATGTTATCTATTTCTCTTCTTTAGCCTTTCATTATTTCTCTTTCTAGAAACACTTTTTTGTCAAATAAGTGGACTATCATCCCTCAAGGAAGTCTTTGCACTTTTGGGACCGAGCTTTGCTTGGCAGTCCATCATATATCTATCTAACATTTTCTTTGTTTAAGTTTTTGTTATCTACAGGTGTCATCCTCCAAAGCCAAAGAGGAGCTCCTTTAATTATCTGGATACGGTGCACAACTTATTATAGGTATCATCTAACCCCTGACTATTATCTTTAGTTTTTTATTTCTTCTGAATGTAAAAAAGTAAAAATGAGTAGAAACATTATAGCACGCTCGGTGGGACCCTAGAGTTTTCCTTGGGTTCATTTCTTCTAAAGGCAAACTTTCATATAGGTGCATTAGGAAAAAATTTCTTCTTGCATCCTTCTTCTATCTCTTTATCTTAGAAAGACACCATTAGCACAAGTTAAAAAGAATCTTTCTTTTTCTTCTTGTCACCTTTTTCTTGCATCTTAGAGTAGTGAAATTCATACTCTTAACCTCTTCCCCAATTGTTTGCATTTGAACAAAAAATTTCAATTTGAGTTAAAAATATATTACATTTCATTCCTGCTTGAATGCATTTTTAGCTCATCTAGTAATTAAAAACACTTTATGAATAAATCGTAGTGCACATATGTTACACAACCTGACCACATTCACAAAATCAAACATCTAAACATACCTAAGATAAGGCCCGACTAGGATTTCATCACCTAGCAGATACCTTACCCTTCTTGGTAATCCTACTTGGACTTCACTACCAAGGGGAGAACCCACTCTATTCTCTGGCAGAGTATAAACTCTAGGGGAAGTATATATTGGCTAAGCGACCCAGCTTGTCTCTGGGCTCGTGAAGTTAGGGGAGTAAGCTCCTAGCACTAGGCCACATACGAAACCTAATATATATTTTGAGCACTAAAACATAACCCAAAACCAACCTTAAATTGCCTCTGTTAGGACCCATTCTAAAAGCCCAACTTCCCAAACACACTCTTCTAAGGCATAACCCAACATGACTCTAAAATTTATTCTTAGGAATTTAACATTTAGAGATTGCTTGCCATCATCTATTTTTCTATTTTTATCTAGTTTGTTGAGCTGGTAAGGATGCATTATTTTGAGCTCCAAAAACAACTCAGAACTTTCTTCTTTCTTCCAAAAACATTCAATTTTCTGAGTTTCTAGAAATACACAGTAATTGACATCAATTTTTCCACCGACATCGGCAACTGGTCTTCACTGACATCGGTTATCTGACCGACATCGGCAACTTACTTCACCAAAATCGGTTTTTATATCGACGTCGGTCACTGTCAAAAATTTTTCTTCTCAAATAGCAAGCTAAAACCCTGACTTTTTTTTGCTGTTAAAAATAAAATTTGGAATTTTGAAACTGGAATATATAGTTTTTAAAACCTGAATCTATTTTGCCTTGGATGGTTTTGACATGTAGTCAAACCAAAACTCTTGTTGACCATGAAAGTCAACAACCACTCCCACCTTTGCCTTTTATATCAAGTCACCAAATGGAGCATACTTCAAATACTGAACATACTCTTATTCAGCCTACCCCTGACCAACATCCAATTGTTCCTAAAGGGGACCAAAACTTTTAGAGATTCCTTGACCACAATTTCAAGGCTCTCCAACACTATCTCGCAAGAAGTCAAATGTCAGACCCTTTAGGTAATCCTATTTGCAGGATGCCAACTTCTGTCACTGAAGCAGCAATGATATCAACAACGTCTGCTACCCAACCCATGACCACTCAAGCCACTACCTCAACTATAAACCCAACCATGGCCAATCATCAAGATTTGGTCTCCCCTTATATTTTTAGACCTACCTCCATCCGGGTTTCTATACCCCCTCAACCACAATCAATTCAACCAAGTTCTACACCTTATCAGAACATGATTGTCTCGACTCCACACACTCTTGCACCTATAAATGCAGGAGTGACTACATATCCTTTTACCAATGCCACCATTCAACCACCTTTAGTGGTATCTAGTCAACTTATGCCCTCCAACTTCATATCACAAGCACCCTTGACTTCAACCTCAGTCCCTATGATGAACTACCAATACGTTGTGCCTATACAAATGCAACCAAGTACATCATAGACCCCTCCTAATGCCTTTTAGGTACCTTACAACCTAGGGGGTGCCCCACCTATCAATCCACTATTCGGTCTAATCAAGATGCTGATGGATAAGATGTCTATCCTTGAGACATCCATCTCTGGTTCAAGCAATGTTCTTTCATATAAATAAATCTACAATGAATCCATCCACCATTTGGTGCCTATTCGACCATATCCTAACAAGTGGGAACTCCCCAAATTTACTCAATTTCAAAGTAAAGAGGACCCACAAGAACATCTACGAGTGTTTAGACATGCTTGTTACCTCATAGCGCAAGATGATGCGTTATTACTTCGCACATTCCCCATTGATTGCCACCCTTGATTGGTATAGTTCTATTACTAGTCACTCTATCTTTTCTTTCACTCAACTCACCCAACTATTCCTTGACCATTTCTCAATTAACATCACTACGAAGGTCTCCATTATAGACCTCTATTCTATTAAACAATTTGACAACAATTCAATCGCTGACTTCGTTGCTCGTAGGAGAGGTTTGATCAACCAACTCTCCTTCTCATTACCTCAAACTGAGCTCATTGAGCTCTTTTCAAAATCTTGTGCCAAACACATCTCATCCACTTTGTAGATTCAAATGTTCCACACATTTGATGAAGCTTTCACTATGGCCAGAAAGCTTGAACTCTGTGTTGTCGAAGAAGATAGGGTCAAATTGCATAGTAACACAAAATCTAATGACCCTTCGTCTTCCAAACCTTCTTCCCCCCACTCCAAGTTTATAGGAGTGGCAAACACTGTGGTCCTTAGACCATCATATTCAACAACAACTAACCAATCTCAGCTTTCCACATCAGACTACATCACAAGACAATTCCAACAACGGCATGTACAACATCAATATACTCCAATAGGAGAATCATATGCTTCCGTCTTGGATAAACTAGTCAAGTATGGGGTCCTCAATATCCCTCAAATCCGACCACCCCAATTTGACCCCTCAAAATCCATCCCTACCTGGTATAGGTAAAATGACTTTTTTAACTATCATCGTGTCAAGGGTCATGACACCAACAACTATAAAACCTTCAAAAACATTGTCCAATACTTGCTAGACAAGGGGGATCTTGTTTTGGATAACCCAAATGTGCCGGCTAACCAAAACATAGATATCTTTAGACAACCATTTCCTAATCATCCCCCTAGTTAGAATAACATTTAGACCATAGTTGATGACCTTTAAGAGCGTAATATATGCACGGTTGACATGGTTTCTAACCAACCTCTCCCACAGTCTGAAGAGGTTAGTCCACCTATTTGTCCATCACAGGTTGAAGAGCCTTCTTCTCCTATTTGTCCATCATAGGTTAAGGAGCCTTCTTCTCCTATTTGTCCACCATAAGTATAAGAGCATTCTTTTGCCATTTTTCCACCACAAGTAGAAGAGCCTTCTTATCATATATATCCACCACAAGTAGAAGAGCCTTCTCCTATTTATCTTCCACAGGTGGAGGATAGTCCTCCATCCAGCCCTCCTTCACACATAGGAGAGTCTACTTTGACCTCTCCCATATTAGAGGATGTTTTGATGGCACCAACATTGATAGCCCTACCCTCATCCTCCTTATCATCTATGGGGGATCATACTTTCCTCACCCCTCACTCACACATCAAAAATACGATCATCCCTACCCTTTATCCTCTTGAGGAGCCACTTTCTCCAATTCCTTCCCCACCAAGATAAGAACTTATCTCTTCACCTACTTCGACTGAAGATGATCCAGTAATGGCTCTCTCATGCCTTTGTCTTGAGATCACTACATCTAACACATTTTTGGTCTCATAACCACCCACATCTCCTAAAAAACCAAAGCCTCATCTAACAACTTCAAAACCATTCTCTCAATTGGCTGAAAACTTAGGATTTCTCCATTCTAGAAACTTAGAGCATGATGCATTGTGGGAGTGACTTAAAGCTCCTTATCTTACACATCCTAATTCATCTCGTATTATTGACCCTTCTGCAGAAAATTATCCCAAAGTCTCCAACAAGGATTAGGCTTCTACTTCCAAAACTTTAGAAGATCAAACATCCACATCTGAACCTAAACCCTCACAAGCAACCACAACACCAAAACAAGTTAAATCTCTTGGTGTTCACCTTGTACCGAACCTCACTCACCCACAAGTGAAGGTAGATTTGAACCTTACCCCACACAATAGTAGTCCTCGCACCAAACTAAAGAAGGCTACTAAACCACGTCGGATAACTCCTCCCCCACCATCACCATTACCCTCTATTTGGGGCCCACATCCTTCCACCTTAATAGGAGTGCTTCCTACTCCAACACCTATCAAAAACAAATCACATCCATTACTACCTTTACCTAGCAAAAACATACCTCCTCTAAAACATCCAACATCTCTGACCACAAAAGTGTCATCTACAAGTGTGGTCACACCACCAAACACAAAGATGGTACATAAAACTCCTCTAACAACTCCTAAATAGAAGTTGTCATCTCCTATTGCAACAAAGCACATAGACCCATTAGCGGGTTCCTATGATTTACTATTACGCCAATTGTTACAGTATTCTAGCATCACTCTCCCACCTCTTAAACCATACCAAACTCTCAGATCAAAATCATCTTGGTTCGACGACACTAAATTTTATGCATATCATCGCACACCTGGGCATGATACTAAGCATTGTTGCACTCTTAAAGTTATCATTCACTAACACCTGAAAAAGGACACCCTTCACATTAAGTACCCCTTTGAAAAACCACAAACATTATCTCATGTCTCCCAAACCTCCTCACCTTCACACTCATCAACTCTCGAATCAAAACCATCTTGGTTTGATGACACTAAATTTTGTACATATCATCACACACTTGGACATGACACTGAGCGTCGTTGCACTATTAAGGCTATCATTTGTCAACAATTGAAAAAGGACACCCTTTTCATTAAGGATCCTCTTGACCACCCTTCCAACAAACCACTGACACCATCCCATGTCTCCCAAACATCCTCACCTAAATCGGGATCCCATCATCAGACTATGGTCCCCCTACCACCTTCGCCCCTTTTATTTGAAATCAACACTATTAATATGGCCACCAAGTCACAAACCATGAAGGATAAAGGAAAAGAGAAGGTTTCTATCCCTTGGACATATCCATTCATCAAGCCTCCTTAACCACCAAAAACCAAGATTTTAATCTTGGACACAACATCTTCCAAGTCAATTCATAACTCCATGGTGAAACAACTTCACCAAAACCCTGTGAAGATGTCTTTACATGACCTCATTCAAAGCTCTTCACAACATCACCAAACTTTGATCAAAGCTTTCCAAGTAGTGAAGATACAACCCAAAGACCCCCAACCACTAGCTCCTTTATTCAAAACATTACCAACCATTGCCTCCATCACCGTCAGTAATTTTGAGATTCCAACCTCTAACCTAGAAGATCAGGATCTCACCCTCTATAACTAATCATACTAGACAAAAGCTTCATAGGATACATCCTTGCATCACTCTCCTTGTTATAGAGAAGCTTCATCATCTTCTCTCCATCTCCTTTATCCAACTCATTGATTATCCGCAATGGGTGTCAAACATTGTCCCTATCACAAAAATGACTGGGGGAATTTGACTTTATACTAACTATCACAACATCGACCAAACATCAACCAACTTCTTAATCATCTTTAACACATGACCAATATGAAAAGAAGAAAATAGGGCAAGTTTGCTCCTAATTGACTTAGACTTTACATCATGATGCAAAAGCATAGATCAGGGACTTATTGTTTATCTTCTTTCAAAGGCCGGCCAAAACTTGAACCCCTTAATGCCTTACATCTTTGACCATTCTACTATTAGTCAAGTAATCATTCACTTGATGTTTAAATTGAGATCATCCCTTGAGAAACCCCCATCAATCCTATTCCCTTCAACCCTTTTCCTTACATTAGTCAACCCTTTTTTCAAGCATGAATGCTTTGTCCTAATAAAAGGGAAACCCTTAAACTTCTATAGTCAAGTCCATGACCAAAAATTCAGTCAAAAACAAAACATAAAATTGGGATGCCTATTCAAAGGTCATAAACTATAATTGTAGACTACTCCCTTAAAGGACAGTTGCATAGTTGCTGTAATTGATAGACTATTCCCTTGAAGGATAGCTATTCGAAGACATTCAACCATATAAAGCAAAATATAGACCAATCCCTCGAATGATGGCTATGCCCAAATTTTGCTACAAACAACACTCACTCAGAAGCTTCCCGCATCGATCAACTTCACATATGACCACAAAACAAACCAACATCTCCACGTAGACTTCCTACATCGATCAGTCTACCAAAAAAAATTTGACTAACAAACTATTAAGTCATGGACTTACCTATAGTCATTCTCAGCTCACCTATAAAAGGGACAAAGTAATCCTTGCTAAAAAGGGTTACGCTATCCTTACATATCACATAATCAAACCCATTACCCCAACATACTCAAGGGATTTTGAGCTCACTTAATGTCAAGTGATCAAAATACTTCTCTAACCCAATGGTCAACGACGTAATGCATGAACGGGGCTTTTGTTTGCAAAAACCTTATCTATGCTATCATTATGGTCCTTGTCAATGAAAGAGCAACGTGCCTTTCACTTCTTATACATCTTCGTCATACAACCAAACCCAATCAAACCTAACCAAAGCAAATCAAAACATTTTCAGACCACTAACATATCATACTCCATTCACACTAGTTTCTATGGAAAACAATACACATGGAAAGTAATCAACCAAACACAATTTATGTCAAGCATACACCATCACCAATATGGAACTTGCTGAAGCATAAATATACTCATTTCATTTTTAGCATACACCATCACTAATATGGACAATTGCTAGGGATGAAAACCCACCCAACCAATGTTATAGAATACACCATCACACAATATGAAAAAGGCTATAACATCATCACTCATTTCATTTTTAGCATACACCATCACTAATATAGAAAATTGCTAGGGATGAAAAACCCACATCATGAATGTTACAAAATACACCATCACATAATATGGAAAAGGCTATAACATCATCATACACTCAAAATTTCAAGCATGTACCATCAGACATATGGAAAGTCCTAAACCATTAACATGACCAAATCAACTATCAACCTCTTAGACCCTTCTTCCCTTTTGGGGAGAACTATATTGGCCTGAGGCCCTTGAAATATGGGCTATGTAGGCAACACTCAGTCGACATGAGGTCTTCTAAGGTTAGCTCAGCCATCCATTCACCCGTTCATCTCCTTAATGATGTCGGCCATCTATTTGCCCATTTGTCTCCCTAATGACATTGGCCATTCATTTGTTCGTCTACCTGATGGAGAAACCATTTCACCTTTAACCATTACTTAACCTAGTCAAACCCAATCCATAATCAACTCTCTTCTTCCCTTTTAGGGAGAACTACATTCGCCTGAGGCCCTTGAAATAGGGGCTATGTAGGCAGCACTCAGTTGGCATGGTGTCTTCTAGGGTTAGCTTGGCCACATTCATTCGTTTGTCTACCTGATGGACCAACCAAATTACCTTTAACCATGACTTAACATAGTCTAATACACATCCCTAACTGACCCTCTTCCTCCTTTTTAAGGAGAACTACATTGGCCTGAGGTCCTTTAAATAGGGGCTATGTAGGCAGCACTCAGTTCACAAGGGGTCTTTTAGGGTTAGCTCGGCCACATTCCTTCATCCATCCATTTAATGGACCAACTATCTATACCAACCCAAAATCATGACCAAACAACCAACCCTGACACTGTAGAAGTCACCTTAAATTTCTCATGGGGCACATTGGAGATCGCATACATCTCCCCATCCATGACAAACTACACTTGAGATGACTTATATCTCAGCGTGACTCGACCAATGACCTTGGAGATCATGACTATCTCCTCAGACCACAACCACTTTTGAGACAACTTTGCCTTGGTTGTTTTGATTGCATATATGCTACCTCATGAATAGTTAGAAAATTGTACGCAACCCACATTATGACCCTCACACATATTGTCAGATTGCGCTCCAGTTGATCCTCAATATTTGTGACATTTTCATTTTTTCCAAGAGCACTTCCTAAGCCTGGGATACTTGGAACACGATGACCATTAGAGTAAAATCTTTCATCATTTAACCCAATCAACAATGACTAAATGCTGGGGACCGGTTATTTCAATTTTAGCACTCCTCAACCTTTGACTGTGATAATTTGACCTATCTGTCATGTGAAGTGGTATATGCACAATCCCAACTATTACAGTGTTCACACTCCAACTTCACCATACCCATCCACCACCTATCAAATCAGCACCTGATATCAGGTTACCTTCCCTTGACTCCTACTTTGAGGGGGAATACCTCATCCCGTACTTGGGGTAACTTACACCTTATCCCATACTTGGGGCAACTTACTCCTATTTTTGTCTTGTAGTTCATCAAGAACAACCAACAAGACAAAAAAGGGCAAATGTAGACACCAAAATAGTGTCAACCCCCCTTGGTCCCTTTCTAACTTTCACATGCCTAACCTATACTTTATTAATTTAAAATTCTTATTTTAAATTAATCATCCCCTTTAGACACCTCACCTTGGATTCCTCACCCCTAGATCATTTATCACCCTATGACTAATCATAATTACCTAAGACCTATTTCAACTCTCCCACTAACTCTCACACCCATTAAATCCATCTTTGGACTGTTCAACAACAACAACGGAACTTGGCAGATGGAAGAATGGGCAAAAGGCTAAAAATAGCCTTTTTACCCATTCTCTAGCCACTGACGTTGGTCAATAGTAGACCAATGCCAATAGTAATTCCAATGTCAATTGCTTAAAATCAAATTTTCACCTCGGCTGGAGCCCTGAACGTGAATTCTCTCACCTAGATGGTAACTCTCTTGGGCCCGAATGCTAACTCTCTTGCCCTGAAAGGCTAATTCTTTGGACCCTGAATGTGAATTCTCTTGCTACCTGGATCCAAATTCTCTTGCTCCTCAACTCTTAAACATCAAGGTAGGCTTTGAGACCAGGCATCAACATTCTATCATCACTCTTTAGGCTATACAAACTCTACAAAACTCACTCTAGATTAGATTGGATATTGCACGAGGTCTTCAACATCAAGCCACAATAGGTACAAGCGTTCAAACACCTCTAGTTTTTCATCAAGCAAGAGCTAAGTATTCTTCTACCTTTCATTTCAGTATCTTTAGAATGGATTGGTAATCAGTCAATTTGCTATTTTCTAAGTACTATTGAGACTAAATCTGGCTTTCTTCTTGGAGAGGTTGAAAATCCTTCCTTTTATCCTGACCCATTTTGACAACCTGTCCCCTACCTTTGTCCTTCCTAAAACTCTGTCCACTATCCTGCATCCCTGCACAACCCTTTTGAATCTCCTAGACCATTCTATTGACCATAAACATACCCTAAAACTTGTCTAAGGCCCATTTCCCCTATCAACATTGGCATCAAGGCCTATTGCCCCTACCGATGTTGGTAGCCTAATTGACATCGGCAACATTGACCAACTGATGATGGCAGACTAACCGGCATCGGTGACTGTGAGAGGAAAATTACAGGAATTAGGTATGCATTATCTATTTATCTTCTTTATCCTTTCATTATTTCTCTTTCTAGCAACAATCTTTTATCAAATAAGTGGACTGTCATCCCTCAAGGAAGTCTTTGCACTTCTGAGACCGAGCTTTGCTTGGTAGTCCACCATATATCTATCTAACATTTTCTTTGTTTAAGTCTTTCTTATCTATAGGTGTCATCCTCCATAGCCAAAGAGGATCTCCTTTAATTGTCTGGATATGGTGCGCAACTTCATCTGGGTATCATCTAACCCTTGACCATTATCTTTAGTTTCTTGTTTCTTCTAAATGTAAAAAAGTAAAAAACTAGTAAAAACATTTTGGCACGCCTGGTGGGACCCTGGAGTTTTCCTTGGGTTCATTTATTCTAAAGGCAAACTTTCATATAGGTGCATTAGGAAAAAATTTCTTCTTGCATCCTTCTTCTATCTCTTTATCTCAGAAAGACACCGTTAGCACAAGTTAAAAAGAATCTTTATTTTTCTTCTTGTCACCTTTTTCCTACATCTTAGAGTAGTGAAATTCATACTCTTAACCTTTTCTCCACTTGTTTGCATCTGAACAAAACATTTCAATTTGGGTTAATAATATATTGCATTTCATTCCTGCTTGAATGCATTTTTAGCTCATCTAGTAATTAAAAATGCATTATGAATAAATCGTTGTGCACATATGTTACACAACCTGACCACATTCACAAAATCAAACATCTAAACATACCTGAGACAAGGCCCGACTAGGATTTCATCACCTAGAAGATACCTTACCCTTCTTGGTAATCCTACTTGGACTTCACTACTAAGGGGAGAACCCACTCTGTTCTCTGGCAGAGTATAAACTGTAGGGGAAGTATATATTAGCTAAGTGACGCAGCTTGTCTCTAGACTCATGAAGTGATGGGAGCAAACTCCTATCACCAGGCCACGTATAGAACCTAATACAAATTTTGAGCACCAAAACATAACCTAAAACCAACCTTAGACTGCCTCTTTTAGGACTCATTCTAAAAGCCCATCTTCCCAAACACACTCTTCTAAGGCATAAGCCAACACGACTCTAAAATTTATTCTTAGGAATTTAACATTTAGAGATTGCTTTCCATCATCTATTTTTCTATTTTTATCTGGTTTTTTGAGCTAGTAAGGATGCATCATTTTGAGCTCCAAAAACAACTCAAAACTTTCTTCTTTTTTCCAAAAACTTTCAATTTTCTGAGTTTTTGGAAATACACAGTAACTGACATTGGTTTTTCCATCGACATTAGCAACTAGTCTTCACCAACATTGGTTATATGATCGACATCGAAAACTTACTTCACTGACATTAGTTTTTATACCGACGTCAGTCACTTTCAAAAAAAATTCTTCTCAAACAGCAAGCTAAAACCATGACTTTTTTTGCTGTTAAAAACAAATTCTAGAATTCTGAGACTTGAATATATAGTTTTTAGAACCTGAATCTATTTTGCCTTGGATGGTTTTGACGCGTAGTCAAACTAAAACACTTGTTGACCATGAAAGGCAACAACCACTCCCACCTTTGCCTTTTATATCAAGTCACCAAATGGAGCATACTTCAAATACTGAACATACTCCTATTCAGCCTACCCCGACCAACATCCAATTGTTCTTGAAGGGGACCAAAAATTTGAGACATTCCTTGACCACAATGTCAAGGATTTCTAACACTATCTCACAAGAAGTCAAATGCGAGACCCTTCAGGTAATCCTATTTATAGGATGCTAACTTCTGTCACTGAAGTGGCAATGATATCAACAGTGTCCACTACCCGACCCATGACCACTCAAGCCACTACCTCAACTATTAACCCAACCATGGCCAATCATCAAGATTTGACCTCCCCTTCTATTTTTAGACCTACCTCCATTGGGGTTTTTGTACCCCCTCAACCATAATCAATTCAACCAAGTTCTACACCTTATCAGAACTTGATTGTCTCGACTCCACACACTCTTGCGCCTATAAATGTGGGAGTGACTACCTATGCTTTTACAAATGCCACCATTCAGCCACCTTTGTTGGTATCTAGTCAACTTATGCCCTCTAACTTCATAGCATAATCCACCTTGACTTCAACCTCAGTCCCTATGACGAACTACCAATATGTTGCACCTATACAAATGAAACCAAGTACATCATACACCCTTCCTAATGCCTTTCAAGTACCTTACAACCTAGGGGGTGCCCCACCTATCAATCCACCAGTAGATCTAATCAAGATGCTAATGGATAAGATGTCTAACCTTGAGACATCCATTTCTGGTTCAAGCAATGTTCTTTCATATGAACAAATCTGTAATGAACCCATCCACCCTTTGGTGCCTATTCGACCATATCCTAACCAGTGGGAACTCCCCAAATTTACTCAATTTTAGAGTAAAGAGGATGCACAACAACATCTACGAGTGTTTAGACATGCTTGCTACCTCATAATGCACAATGATGTGTTATTACTTCACACATTCCCCATGTCACTTTCGGGGGCCGCCCTTGATTGGTATAGTTCTATTACCAGTCACTCTATCTTTTCTTTCACTCAACTCGCCCAACTATTCCTTGACCATTTCTTAATTAACATCAATAAGAAGGTCTCCATTACAGACCTCTATTCTATTAAACAATTCAAAGATGAGTCAATCATTCACTTCGTTGCCTGTTGGAGAGGTTTGATCAACCAAATCTCCTTGTAATTACCTCAAACTGAGCTCATTGAGCTCTTTTCAAGAGCATGTGCCAAGCACATCTCATCCACTTTGTGGATTCAAATTTTTTTCACATTTGGTGAAGCTTTCACTATGGCCAGAAAGCTGGAACTCTATGTTGTTGAAGAAGATAAGGTCAAATTGCATAGTAACACAAAATATAATGACCCTTCATCTTCTAAACCTTCTTCTTCCCACACCAAGTCCAAAGGAGTGGCAAACACTGTGGTCCTTAGACCATCATCTTCAACAACAACCAACCAATCT
This sequence comes from Torreya grandis, assembly GCA_037957365.1. Classification (NCBI taxonomy): domain Eukaryota; kingdom Viridiplantae; phylum Streptophyta; class Pinopsida; order Cupressales; family Taxaceae; genus Torreya; species Torreya grandis. Next base: position 1,522,398 of record JARHVA010003374.1, on the reverse strand, counting down.
CAGCCTTCCACATCAGACTACATTATAAATCAATTCTGGCAATGGCATGTACAGCATCAATATACTCCAATAAGAGAATCATACGCTTCCATCTTGGATAAACTAGTCAAGCAGGGGGTCCTCAATCTCCCTAAAATTTGACCACCCCAATTTGACCCCTCAAAAGCCATCCCTTCCTGGTATAGGGAAAATGACTTTTGTAACTATCATTGTGTCAAGGGTCATGACAACAACAACTACAAAACCTTCAAAAAGATTGTCCAAGACTTGCTAGACAAGGGGGATCTTGTTTTGGATAACCCAAATGTGTTAGCTAACCAAAACATAGATATCTTTAGACAACCATTTCCTAATCATCCCCCTAGTCAGAATAACATTCAGACCATAGTCGATGACCTTCAAGAGCATAATATATGCATGATCGACATGGGTTCTAACCAACCTCTCCCACAGTCTGAAGAGGTTAGTCCACCTATTTATCCATCATAGGTTGAAGAGCCTTCTTCTCCTTGTCCATCACAGGTTGAAGAGCCTTCTTCTCCTATTTGTCCACCATAGGTAGAAGAGCCTTCTTCTACCATTTTTCGACCATAGTTAGAAGAGCCTTCTTATCCTATTTATCCACCATAGGTAGAAGAGCCTTCTTCTCCTATTTGTCCACCACAGGTGGAGGATAGTCCTCCATCTAGCCCTCTTTCACACATAGGAGAGTCTACTTTGACCTCCCTATATTGGAGGATGTTTTGATGGCACCAACACCGGTAGCCCCACCTTCATCCTTCTTATCATCAATGGAGGATCATACTTTCCCTACTCCTCACTCACACGTCAAAAATATGATCATCCCTACCCTTTATCCTCTTGAGGAACCACATTGTCCAATTCCTTCCCCACCAAGAGAAGAACTTGTCTCTTCACCTAATTTGACTGAAGATGATCCAGTAATGGCTCTCTCACAGCTTTGGCCCGAGATCGCTGCATCTAACACATTTTCGGTCTCACAACCACCCACATCTTCTAAAAAACCAAAGCCTCATCTAACATCTTCAAAACCACTCTCTCGATTGGCTGAAAACTTAGGATTTCTCCATTCAAGAAACTTAGAGCATGAGCATTGTGGGAGTGACTTAAAGCTCCTTATCTTACACATCCTACTTCATCTCGTACTATCAACCCTTCTATGGCAAATTATCCCAAAGTCTCTGACAAGGATCAAGCTTCTACTTCCAAAACTTCAGAAGCTCAAACATCCACATCTGAACCTAAACCCTCACAAGCAACCACCACACCAAAACAAGTTAATTCTCTTGGTGTTCACCCTATACCTAACCTCACTCACCCATAAGTGAAGGTAGATTTGAACCTTACCCCACACAATAGTAGTCCTCACACCAAACTAAAGAAGGGTACTAAACCGCATTGGAGAACTCCTCCCACACCATCACCATTGCCCTCTATTTTGGGCCCACATCCTTCCACCTTAATAGGAGTGCTTCTTACTCCAACACCTATTAAAAACAAATCACTTCCATTACTACCTTTACCTAGCACAAACATACCTCCTCCAAAACATCCAACATCTCTGACCACAAAAGTGTCATCTACAAGTGTGGTCACACAACCAAACAAAAACATGGTACAAAAAACTACTCTAACAACTCCTAAACAGAAGTTGTCATCTCCTATTGCAACAAAGCATGCAAACCCATTAGTAGGTTCCAATGATTTATTGTTACACGTATTGTTACAATCTTTTAGCATCACTCTCTCACCTCTTAAACCATACCAAACTCTCAAATCAAAACCATCTTGGTTTAACGACACTAAATTTTGTGCGTATCATCGCACACCTAGACATGACACTGAGCATTTTTGTCCTCTTAAGGTTGTCATTCATCAACACTTGAAAAAGGACACCCTTTTCATTAAGGATCCTCTTGATCACCCTTCAAACAAACCAATGACACCATCCCATGTCTCCCAAACATCCTCACCTAAATCGGGATCCGATCATCAGACTATGGTCCCCCTACCACCTTCGCCCCTTTTGTTTGAAATCAACACTATTAATATGACCACCAGGTCACAAACCATGAAGGATAAAGGAAAAGATAAGGTTTCTATTCCTTAGACATATCCATTTGTCAAGCCTCCTCAACCACCAAAACACAAGATTTCAATCTTAGGCACAACATCTTCCAAGCCAATTCATAACTCCATGGTGAAACAACTTCACCAAACCCCTGTGAAGATGTCTTTGCATGACCTCATTCAAATCTCTCCACAACATCACCAAACATTGATCAAATCTTTGCAAGTAGTGAAGGTCCAACCCAAAGACCCCCAACCACTAGCTTCTTTAATCAAAACATTACCAACCATTGCCTCCATCACCTTCAGTAATTCTGAGATTCCAACCTCTAACCTAGAAGATCAGGATCTCACCCTCTATAACTAATCATACTAGACAAAAGCTTCATAGGATACATCCTCGCATCACACTCCTTATTAGAGAGAAGCTTCATCATCTTCTCTCCATCTCCTTTATCCAACTCATTGATTATCCACAATGGGTGTTAAACATTATCCCTGTCACAAAAATGATTGGGGGAATTTGAGTTTATACTAACTATCACAACATCAACCAAACATCAACCAAATTTTTAATCATATTTAACACGTGAGCAATATGGAAAGAAGCAAATGAGGCAAGTTTGCTCCTAATTGACTCAGACATTACATCATGATGCACAAGCATAGATCAGGGACTTATCGTTTGTCTTCTTTCGAAGGCTAGCCAAAACTTGAGCCCCTTAATGCCTTACATCTTTGACCATTCTACTATTAGTCAAGTAATCATTCACTTGATGTTTAACTTGAGCTCATCCCTTGAGCAACCCCTGTCAATCCTATTCCCTTCTACCCTTTTTCCCTACATTAGTCAACCCTTTTGTCAAGCATGAATGCTTTGTCCTAATAAAAGGGAAACCCTTAAAACTCTGTAGTCAAGTCCATGACCAAAAATTCAGTCAAAAACAAATCATAAAATTGGGATGCCTATTCAAAGGTCACAAACTATAAATGTAGACTACTCCCTCAAAGGATAGCTACATAATTGCTATAATTAATAGACTATTCCCTTAAAGGATAGCTATTCGAAGACATTCAACCATGCAAAGCAAAATATAGACCAATCCCTTTAAGGATGGCTATGCCCAAATTTTGCTACAAATAACACTCTCTCAGAAGCTTCCTACATCAATCAACTTCACATATGACCACAAAACAAAATAACATCTCCACGTGGACTTCCCGAATTGATTAGTCTACCAAAATAAATAAATAAATAAATAAAATTTTGACTGACAAACTATTAATTTATGGACTTACCTATAGTCATTCTCAGGGTCACCTATAAAAGGGGGAAAGTAATCCCTGCTAAAAAGGGTTATGCTATCCTTACATATCACATAATCAAACCCATTACCCCAACATACTCAATGGATTTTGAGATCACTTAATGTCAAGTGATCATAATACTTCTCTAACCCAATGGTCAATGACATAATGCATGAACAGGGATTTTGTTTGTAAAAACCTTATCTATGCTATCATTATGGTCCTTGTCAATGAAAGACCAATGCGCCTTTCACATTTTATACATCTTCGTCATACAACCAAACCTAATTAAACCTAGCCAAACCAAACAAAAACATTTTTAGACCACTAACATATCATACTCCATTCACACTAATTTCTATGGAAAATAATACACATGGAAACTAATCAACCAAACACAATTTATGTCAAGCATACACCATCACCAATATGGAACTTGTTGAAGCATAAATATACTCATTTCATTTTTAGCATACACCATCACTAATATGGACAATTGCTAGGGATGAAAAACCACCCAACCAATGTTATAGAATACACCATCACACAATATTCAAAAGGCTATAACATCATCACTCATTTCATTTTTAGCATACAACATCACTAATATAGAAAATTGCTAGGGATGAAAAACCCACATCACCAATGTTACAGAATACACCATCACATAATATGGAAAAGGTTGTAACATCATCATACACTCATCATTTCAAGCATGTACCGTCAGACATATGGAAAGTGGTAAACCATTAACATGACCAAATCAACTATCAACCTCTTAGACCCTTCTTCCCTTTTAGGGAGAACTACATTAGCCTAAGGCCCTTGAAATAGGGGCTATGTAGGTAGCACTCAGTCGACATGGGGTCTTCTAAGGTTAGCTCAACCATCCATTCACCTGTTTGTCTCCCTAATGACGTTGGCCATCCATTTGCCTATTCATCTCCCCAATGACGAAGGCCATTCATTTGTTCATCTACCTGATGGACAAACCATTTCACCTTTAACCATGACTTAACCTAGTCAAACCCAATCCATAATTGACTCTCTTCTTCCCTTTTAGGGAGAACTACATTGGCCTCAAGCCCTTGAAATAGGGGCTACGTAGGTAGCACTTAGTTGACATGGGTTCTTCTGGGGTTAGCTCAGCCACATTCATTCATTCATTTACCTGATGGACCAACCATGTTACCTTTAACCATGACTTAACCTAGACCAACCCACATCCATAATTGACCCTCTTCCTCCCTTTTAAGGAGAGCTACATTGGCCTGAGGCCCTTCAAATAGGGGCTATGTAGGTAGCACTCAGTTGACATGGGGTCTTTTGGGGTTAGCTCGGCCACATTCCTTCATCCATCCATCTTATAGAGCAACTATCTATACGAACCCAAAATCATGACCAAACAACCAGCCCTGACACTGTAGAAGTCACCTTAGATTTCTCATGGGGTACATTGGAGATCGCATACATCTCCCCATCCATGACAAACTACACTTGAGATGACTTGTATCTCAGCTTGACTCGACCAATGACCTTGGAGATCATGACTATCTCCTCAAACCATGACCACTTTTGAGACAACTTTGCCTTGGTTGTTTTGATTGCATATATGCTTCTTCACAAATAGTTAGCAAATTATATGCAACCCACATTATGACCCTCACACGTATTGTCAGATCGCGCTCCAGTTGATCCTCAATATTTATGACATTTTCGTGTTTTCCAGGAGCACTTCCTGAGAAAGAGATACTTGGAACACGATGACCATTGGAGCTACAACTTTGATTGTTTAACCCAATTAGCCACGACTAAATGCTGGGGACTGGTTATTTCAATTTTATCACTCGACCTTTGACTGTGACAATTTGACCTACTATCACGTGAAGTGGTATACGCTCAATCCCAACTATTACAACATTCACACTCCAACTTCACCATACCCATCCACTGCCTATCAAATTAGCACTCGATATCAGGTTACCTTCCCTCAACTCTTGCTTCGAGGGGGAATACCTCATCCCATACTTGGGGCAACCTACACCTTATCCCATACTTGGGGCAACTTACTCCTATTTTTGTCTTGCAGTTCATCAAGAACAACCAACAAGACAAAAAGGGGCAAATGTAGACACCAAAATAGTGTCAACCCCCCTTGGTCCCTTTCTAACTTTCACATGCCTAACCTATACTTTATTAATTTAATATTATTATTTTAAATTAATCATCCCCTTTAGACACCTCACCTTGGATTCCTCACCCTTAGACCATTTATCACCCTATGACTAATCATAATTACCTAAGACCTATTTCAACTCTCCCACTAACTCTTGCACCCATTAAATCCATCTTTAGACCATTCAACAACAACAATAGAACTTGGCTGATGGAAGAATGGGCAAAAGGCTAAAAATAGCCTTTTTACCCATTCTCTAAGCACCGATGTTGGTCAACAATAGACTGACACCTATGGTATCACCGATGTCGATTGCTTAAAATCAAATTCTAACCTTGGCTGGAGCCCTGAACATGAATTCTCTGACCTAGATGCTAACTCTCTTGCGCCTGAATGTTAACTCTCTTGCCCCAGAAGGCTAATTCTCTGGACCCTGAATGCAAATTCTCTTGCTGCCTGGATATGAATTCTCTTGCTCCTCGACTCTAAAACATTAAGGTAGGCTTTGAGACCAGGCATCAACATTCTATCATCACTCTTTAGGCTATAGAAACTCTATAAAACTCACTCCAAATTGGATTGGATATTGCATGAGGTCTTCAACATCAAGCCACAATAGGTACAAGCATTCAAACACCTCTAGTTCTTCATCAAGCAAGAGCTAAGTATTCTTTTGCCTTTCATTTTAGTATCTTTAGAATGGATTGGTAATCAGTCAATTTGTTATTTTCTAAGTACTATTGAGACCAAATCTAGCTTTCTTCCTGGAGAGGCTGAAAAACCTTCCTTTTATCTTGACCCATTTTGACAACCTATCCCCTACCTTTGTCCTTCCTAAGACTCTATCCACTATCTTGCATCCCTTCACAACCCTTTTAAATCTTCCAGACCATTCTATTGACCATAGACATACCCTAAAACTCATCTAAGTCCCATTGCCCCTACCACCATCAGCATCAAGGCCCATAGCCCCTACCGACATCAGCAGCCTAACTGATGTCGACAACATTGACCAACCAATGATGGCAGACTAACCGGTGTTAGTGACTGTGAGAGGTAGATTGCAAGAATCAGGTACGTGTTATCTATTTATCTTCTTTAGCCTTTCATTATTTATCTTTCTAGAAACACTCTTTTGTCAAATAAGTGGACTGTCATCTTTCAAGGAAGTCTTTGCACTTCTGGGACCGAGCTTTGCTTGACAGTCCACCATATATCTATATAACATTTTCTTTGTTTAAGTCTTTCTTATCTATAGGTGTCATCCTCCACAGCCAAAGAGGAGCTCCTTTAATCATCTAGATACAATGTGCAACTTCATCTGGGTATCATCTAACCCCTGACCATTATCTTTAGTTTCTTATTTATTTTGAATGTAAAAAAGCAAAAATGAGTAGAAACAGAAGGAATCATAACTTAACCTTAAAAACTACTAGTATATGTTTCAAATAAGCTTAAAGAGTAGGAAATTACTTCCTACCTCATCCATGGCATTGATAAGACTTGAAAAGAGAAAAATAAGGGCCTACTCCACCCCTTCCCCTTGAATGTTGGGAAAACCATAATAAAGGACTATACATAGGTAAAGGTTATGTCAATACATAGGGATTCATTTGGCTTCCAACTGGATGAACTCTAAATATGGTATCTAAATAATGTATTTAACAACCATTTAAGGGATAATAATATCTCAAATCTATAATATGCACATCAAATCAATGCCATGACACCATATATATTAGGGTTAATAACTATGAAGAGGTATTGACTAGGATCTAAGGCTATAACATTAAGCTCGAGCATAGATTAGTTAAGGAAAACAAGCCATAGAGGAAGATAGGGAAAATACACCCTTTATAATACCATTTACTACCTAGGACATTTTTAATAACTAATGATCCACCTCAGATAGATCATCCACAACCTCAATAGTAGGATGAGCATGTCTAGGGTGAACAGGGAAAAAGAAAGGAGAAATTTGGAGAGGTCAAGTGAGAAGAGAGACCTAGGGAGGGGCCTCCATCTTTAGCACTACCTAAAAGGCCACCTTCCTTAATTCAAAATATATACATGATAGCCTTATAATTTAAAGAGACACTCAAGGGTTCTCTCAAGGAAATTATAGAGGCATATGACTCTAATAGGGAAGAGGATCCCAAAGAAGACACAAGGAAAGAGTTGGTCCCAATATCATCCCATGAGAATAGAAAAACAAAACTAGCACTAGTCCTTATGAGACCAAAGAAGAGATTGAGATTCAATTTCACTCATCCCACTAGTGAATTAAATCTATTCAGTGATGAGTTCCCAATCAATGGACCAGTCATTCTTGACTAGTTCATCTATGGGAAATTACAAAAGATCCCCTCTCTTTCTCATTCTTGGGCCATGATAAGGATCACTGATGTGAGAATACAAGATTTTATGAAGCCTTGGATAAGTTATATAATTAAGGATCAAGAAGAAATAATAATTTTGGTTGTTAAAGGGCTTAAATAAAATAAGATAGATGCTCCAGGAGCATCTACTCGCTCAAGTGTGGAGGTCCCAAAACCTCCCCAACTCAAGGAACTAATCACTACTATCCATTTCAACCCTAAGACAACTGGGTGGAAATAATAACTAGGACACCTATGGTTGGGATATAATGATTTGCCTTTCAAAATGTGGAACCATATTTAGGATGAACCATAGTGGGTGGCCAGTAGCCTAGAGAGGCAACAATTCATGAGGAAGATGTAGAAAGTCTAATTGAAGCCCATTTAACACAATTTAAGGCTGGAGTTCAAGGTATGAAGTAGAGGATCTAAAAATTGGAAAGAGAGAAAGAAAAATTGGAAAAACAAGTAATTTTATTAGTGTTAGATATAATAATCAAGTTACTTGACAAGTCATTTAATGACATGTTTGATGCACTTAAGTCGATGAAATTAAGGCAAAGTGCATTAGAAGGGAAATGTGAACTAGCCAAGAGTTTAGTCACCAAATGGGAGGCTTATAAGGATGAAATATCTCAACTCCTTAATATTTAGGCAAAGAAGCAGATCTCAAACTTCAAGATGATCAGTTTGGGACATTTGAGCACAATTCTAGGAATTTTGATTGAAAAGGTTTAAAGTTTGAGTGTATGGCACAATAATATGAAAAGGGTCCTAAAATAAGACAAGGAACTAATTTAAATAATTTAATAACCTATTTGGACCATGTTTACAGAGACTACACAATCTAATGCCCTTGGGATCATTAGTGATGATGAATTCAAGCATAGGGCTACTTTGGTAACCTAGGAAATCAAAGGAAAAGGCCAAGGAAAATTTTGGGGTGAAAATAGAAATTTTTTGGGCATGATACTTAATGCAAGGAAAATAGTAAATTAATCCAAAAGTATCAAAGAGGCCATAGATAGAAAAAATCATTAAGTCTATTATGGACCTATACTTAATTGATGAATAACATGGGAGAGCCATGAACATTCTCTAATAGTGACAATCAGTGACCCACCATCAAATTGAGTATATTTTATTTTGTAAATTCTTTTTTAAAATTTTGAAGTATAATATCCAATTGTAAAGGCATATGATAGTTTGTTACCATATTTTCTTGTTGGTCAATAAAATTTGGAAAAGCACTTGTATTTTAGAACTTGTAAGGACAATTGTCCCTATCTTTGTACACCTATATTTTGTAACTGATCAGTATACTGCCTAGTCTTCCTATAAAGGCATGTATGACCATTTTAAAGTGGGGGAGTTTTTTGGGAAATTTTTTTATACATGAAGCAATTAATAAGATCAAGGAATTCTAAAGGGATTTTCCATTTTTGATGTGTTAATTAATAATATAACTTTTCTCTTAATTGTTAGTAGAGGTATTGAATTTGAATAGTGTCTTTGAATTCTAAATAACATTATTTAATCATAGGGTTTATGATATGTGCCTATGCTAGATTAGTTTAAATATATTAGGTTCTACTTCATTTCATTTTGCTATATATTCAAATGTGTAATTGCTATTTTATTATAGTGGTAAATCCCTAAACTAGACATGGTTCCTACTTGTGATTCTTAAATGTTTTCCCTTGAAGTTTGGTTGATATATAGTGAGATTTGAGATTAGGCTATGTTGCATTATATATTTGATAAATGCATATTCAGTTACCATTCATAATTTTTCATAATGTTTAGGATTGAAATTGGAAATCACTCATTTCTTTTCTACCTTACCCTTCTCTTTGCTCCTTATTACACCGAGACCACTTTAGTTTTAGCCACATTATAAATATCCACCTAGATTAGCTTATAGCTTAAATTAGTAACATAACTCACTAAGTATAAAAAAAAATCATGAATAATGGGCTAATGTGTTCCCATCTACCAAAGTATATAAATATTATGGATGAATTATCTTACTCTACTACTATTTCACCATAGGAAACTAGATTGCCAAAACCTGCAACTCATGCTCTGAGTTTCATAAATTCTAAAATGAGAAGTGTTATTTAAACACTAGGGGCACCTATGGTACATTTAGAAGCATCGATAGTTCCATCCTTAATTTCCTAGTAATCTTTAATATTAGATCTCCATCTTTTCTTGAGGTTTCTATAACACCCAACCCAAATCCCCTGAGTAGAGAGGGGGGTGGGAGATAACTAGATGTCTTCCTGGAAGTCAATTTTCTCACTGTTACCAATTTTCCATAAGATGCCTTTATTCAATATGTCATTGTAGCTATTTATGGATTTATAGAAGGTGGATCCATTAGTAGGGACTTGTTCCCATAGGAATTCATCCTCTTCCACTCCTTTTATGTATTTGGTTTTTATGGTTCTTGCCCATTCCCCATTTTCCTTCAAGTGTCAGCCCATTTTTGCTAACAAAGCTATGTTCATGGATTTGTTGTTTCTCATGCCAAGACCTCCATTAGATTTGATAAGATAGACTTTATCCCACATAATGAGATTGAATATAAATATTTCTTTAGTTCCTTTTTACAAGAATTTTATTTTGATTTATTTAATTTTATAGGTAATGTTTGATGACATTCTAAAAATAGACATTTGGTATATGGGAATGCTCTAAATTGAGGCCTTGAGGAGTTGGTATTTCCCTACTTGGGTAAGAATGTGTCCTTTTTATCCCACTAATTTTCTTTCGATGTGATCAATTAAGGGGATCCAAAGTTGAGAGTCCATTTTTCTTACAAAAAGAGGGATGCCTAAGTATCTTGCCATTAGTTTTCCCACTTGATAGTGTAGGATTTTGGTGATTCTTTTTTGTTGTAGGGGTGGGGTATTGATGAAGAATAAGGAGCTATTTTGAAATTTTATACATTGGTTGGACACATTTCATAGATGTTTAAGATGCATTTTAGATGTTTATCTTCTTCAACATAAGCATCTCCTAAGATGATAGTGTCATCAACAAACTGTTGGTGAGTGATAGGATATATATTATAGGCCACTGAGATGCCCTTTATAAGGTCCTGAGTATTGTTTCTCTTTCATTTGGATACATTAAAATTATTGTTTTGGTTTTATAATTTATACATTTATTATATTCTTAGATTTAACATATTTATTAGAATATTATAAATCTAAATTTGTTTAGTTAGCCTGCTTTGGAATAGCGTACTCCAAGTTTAATTAGGTTATTCCCCCTAATGTAATTCCTAAAAGGGTTAAACATAAAATTAAGTATAAATACACCCCTAAAACTAATTCAAAAATTAATTTTATAATCAAACCATGTTATAAGGTTAAACTAAATGATAATAAGAATGGGGCAAATATTATAGTAAATTTAATGTCACAACCTAAAAACTAGTTACAACTCACATCTCCACCAAAAAAGGTTTTTTTGTGATTACCATCCCCTCCTCATGTACAACTAAATAATTTACTTGAGTGAAAAACTATCATACCACTTCCTTATCAAGAGATTGATCCCAACTGACCTAGACCAAAGAACTATTATGGCAATTCATATTGTGATTATCATAAGATTTTGGGATGTTCAATGAGCAAATGCCTCAAAGTAAGACATAAGATACAATATATTGTAGATGAAAAATTAATCAATTTGATAAAACTTATAAAGGAATATATAAAACATAATGTAAATATAAAGTTAAATATATTTAATGGTCATTTTCTTAAACATGAGATAATATAAAATGGGGACACCTCAAAGTTACATTATGCATATAACACGCATCTTCCAATTGTGATGTATGTTCATAGAGTTAATGTTATTATTGAGACACTTATATATACTTCACCACAATTTCTCAAGATCACATTTGATGAAAAAGAGATAGTTATTGATGATTAAAATTTTCATGTACTCTTCATAAAATATTACATTAATGAAAACCCCATATATAGTATCATGATTATCAATGGTTCATATGGGAACATTTTCACGATGACACTCTTCCATTCATTGTCATAAACATGAAAATATTTATGAGAAACATATAAATTAGTTAAAGGATTATAGATATAAAAATATAATACCTTGTGATATATAATATTACTTCTTCAAGTAACATCCACTATATTAAACACACCTTTCCTATTTTTATATAGTAATTGGGATTTTGACATGTTCTTATGATTCCATTGGATGCAAAAACTATGTTTTGTCCTATATACAATGCACTAATGTCTAAATTAAATATAGTACATTAGGTTAATCATAATTATAGGTGTATAATATGAGTATCCTCTACAACCAATGGTATCTCTTCCTCCACCCCAACCACCACCATGATTGGTTGATACACCTAATCATTATCAGTATATAAATTATTTGTTTCATATGTACACTCAATTTATAGGAACATAAGCCAACCAAATATTCATTGTCAATCACATCCAAAATTTACTAAAGGCATACTCAATTATCACTAAATATGATTCAACATGATCTAAAATAAACATGAATATATCTGGTCTCATTCTATAGAATAAACCCCATATAATCCTTGACTAATTAGAGATACCCATCATAAAATAAATATTATGATAAAAAATCATGATATTTATGACACACTATATTAATTATTAACATATCTTGACTCACCCATGTTAAAAGGTATCATATAATAAATAATACCCTTAAATTATTTTATACATGCAATTATCATGATACATGCAATTCAAAATTTTAAATGTTCCAAAAATATAAAAAATAAAACAATGAGAAAATTAAAAAAACATTAAAAAATGTAAAAAACAAATCAAGACCTGAGAATGACATGATTACTAGGTTACACTATTTACATATGTCATTTATGATTTGTTTGCTTGACGTAATATTATTTCCACACATGCATTTCATGGTATATGACTGTCATGTAGGAAATACATGTTGTTGGTTCCCAATTGTACACCTCTCTGATCTAGCCTTGCACATTTGAAGCAAATGACAAACAAAAATTAATAACCCACTAAAATGTCATTGTAGCTAGTGAAGGGTTTAGCATCAAGAATGGAATAGACTTAAGAAACTAATTGGGAGGCACTTACAAGGGGTATGGTTATTTCCCTACTACCTCTAGCTTCACCTGAACCAAGGTGAGAGGACCTGTGGGGTAGTTAACTCATATGAAGAGATTTTATAGTTTACCCTCCATGTGAATTACTAACATAAAGACACACAAATTTAACCATAAAATAACCAAGTTTGCTCAATCTGCCTAAGAAGGGTTATCACAAAGAATGAGCAAATATCTTGAACCAAAAAATAAGCTACTAAAGATTGATAAATATGTGACTGCAACCTTCAATTTGACAATAGATTTGGACAAATTAATAAGTGAGAGATTAAACATTGAGATTTAAATCACATAGAGAAAACACATTTAAAATATGCAAAGCTTCATGCATATACAAGGTAAACAATGCTTATGATATACAAATGGTGTACTAGCTATAGGGCAGGACATGGTAAATCCAAGTTAATTTGAATTATGGATAAGGGTGTGGATGGCTTAGAAAATGAGTATGGAGATGTTCACATAATAACTATGTTACCTTCATTCAACAAATGCTTTTTAGTTCAAAATAGATAAGATGAAATCATGCACAAATGACCCTTAAAGTTTTACCTACAACATTGTAAATAACATTCAAAAATTCCTACCAATTGAATTCATAAACCTAGGATTACCCTTAAGAAAGCTATCAATTCTCTATTCTCACATATCAAAATGGAAAAGATTTTATACTCTATATTTGAAACCTAAATGACTACCATAAAGAAACACATATCAAATAACCAATCCACTAAGCATGTGACATAAATCATTATATTTCAACAATAGGAAGAAATAATGAATCATGAACATATTCCATATATTAACTAAATAAAAAATGAATACAATGTGTCTTGAAAATTACATGTCAGAATACCATGTAAAACATTTCTGTAACAAGGGAGACATTTTGAATGCTCTCAAATCTTACCAATGATTTTACAAGGGGAATCAGTTTGGCATTAGAAAATTACATAGGGAAAACTCTCTTAAGCTATAGCTTGTACTCAAAAATTAATCGGCCCCTATAAAGAGACAAACCCACTTAAATTATACAATTTTAGTTAAACTTAGCACACTCCTAAAGATTCTCTAGCTAGAAAAATCTTTCTCATGCCTAGAGTCTATTATAACAAACTTGATTCTTCAGACTTGTGCTCGTGCTTCCAAGATGATAATAAACATGATACTCCATCATGGCAGAACATTTTTGGTTAGACACATGTGAAAAAAACCCTGTAAAGAACAAAACAACCTTTGCATCCTTGCACAATTAAAAAAATGTCCCTTATTTATACACATGGTTATTCAAACTAACCTCAAAATGGATGTGCCACTGATGGGTGAAGTACAATAGTTTCTAAGTGGGAAACAAGAATAAAGAATGAGAGAGAGAGAGAGGTAGAGAAAGAGAGAAGGAGATAAAATAATATTGTTAGATAAGAAGAAACTAGAATGATTGGTTATGCTCTAGAATCAATATTGATAACTAAATCCTTTACCAACTTGTTCTTGTAATTGGTATACCTATCAATCATAGAGGTAATAGCCTTTCATATGGGCCAGCTTGGTATTTGAATTTGACATCAGATTCCTGTAACCAAGTGGTTATCTTTTGAATTATGGCCTTTTTTTGCCTAATGAGCACTTTGAGTAGGTCATAATCCTTCTCAAATGCTACTATCTAATTTTGTGGGCATACAAATCTCCTTGAGGCACATCAATGAGGCTTTTAGAGCCCTATGTATTTCCCCTTCTATCAAATTACTTACCCCATCAAGGTTCACCCTTTTTCTAAGGCTAGCACCTATTTCTTTGGTAACAATCTTGAGATATTTCTCTTCTCCTTTTAAATCAAATATGCCCTCCTTGAGCACTGTCAACTAATGTTTTATTTCCATTTGATATTTTCTAGACTTATTACGATCATCTAAAGAGACAATTTTATTTGTTGTTAAAACATAGCTACCCATATTACACATTTCATTTACCCTAAGTTAGATCTCCTACTAGTTTTTTATGTCTACATCATAAAGAGACATCTAGTTTTCACAATCTTTCCCTTTATCTATTATTTCATCCAAGAATTCTAATGTTAAATAGATGATCCCTTTGGATCAGGTGCTCAAATATTCTTGAGATTCTTCTCTATCCCACCCTCTAGATTTTAGCTCATCTCCTCAACCAAAATATAGTTACCCCATGGGGAAAAGAGGAAGGTCTAGAGTCTTAATGGTAGTCAGAGTTTCTACCTTTCACTTAATAACTTTTTCAAGTATTGAAACATAGCCTAATTTTCCACTTTTAGCTCTTCCATGATGGCTTTATCTTTGTCCATCCTTTGTGCCACCATGTTAGCTAGAACCTGTGAACTATGCTTCAACTCCTTTCGTGATGGCTCCCTCAGATCATAACTATAAATGGAGTAACTCTCTAGGGGAGCATCTTTCTTTAATTCATCAAGAGGGGGAATAACTACCTCAACATTTCTTTCCCCTTTGTCTATGTAAGTGGTCCTAGAGTAAGTTTTAGCATTCTTATGGGGTCTTAACCTTATGATTTTGAATGATCTATGTAACATCAATGTCCCCTATTTTCTCATAACATCTTCTTTTATTTTCAGTTACTTCATGACTTAGATAAGGGGATTAGTTTGGAAACCCATCAAGGTTGCAAACATTTTGGAAAGCCTTGAATCAACATGGGGTGGGTACCAATGAAAAGGAAACTACATGGAGTTCCATGGGGTTGGGTGGGGGCTCAAAATGAATTTATCAATGACATCATAACTACCATGCCCTGTTCCATCCCATTCTTCAAAACTTCAAAATTTAACCCTAGCTATTGGGACTCCATGAGCAATTTCTTTATGGATCTCCCCTATACTCTGGTCAAATTGAAAGGCTCAACAACCACCATTCCTTATTTATTTGTTTGAACCCCTAGGTTAGAAAAGGCTACAATGACCTCCCTACTGCATTCAGGCAACTCTTCACCAATCATGACCTCAGGGCCTTTATTATGGACTAGATCATGAACTTTGATGAGAGGAAGGAGACCTTAGGGTACTTTAATGGAAGTACCACTTCCCAAGATATCCTCCTCAACATCTTTATTTGTTGGATCCAACTCTTTATTTTCATCTTAAAGGGTGGATGAACCCCTTCAGAGGTTTGTTCCCCCATCTCCCTCTACCTCTACACTATCAATGGGAACTTGGTCACCATATTTCAGCTCTTTCTCAACTCCCCCATCAAGTCCTTGACTATCAATTCCTTTGTGAACTTTATCCTAACCAAGTGACTAAGAGATGACATTTTCAACAAATTCATTTATATCTAGGGAGGCTCCCTCTTTCTCAATAGGGACTTATGCCTAGGTGGTTGCCTTTAATACATCATATACAACTTCATCAAATGATAGAGGGTCATCTAAGGTTAAGGTGATCTCCTCATCACCTTTGCTTTCTATCATCAATACCTCTTCTTCTATGGACCAATCCCATGTTGGGGCCTTTACTGGGGTTTGTGGCCTCTCCCTGTGAGTCCTTTTTCTAGTCTTTACTTAGGTAGGGGTGAAGGCATGTTGTTTCTTCATTTCTTTATCAATTGTTCTACCTTCATCTAAATATTCTTCCTCACTCATGTCCCTCACTCTTTGGGCATATAAATCCTGGTCCTCTCTTCTCTTCATAGGGATTTCCTTAGAGAGCAAGTCTTTGAATGCAACCTCCCTTTTTTTCATAGGTGATTTACTTGGGGGTTGTAGACTCTTATTGACTCTCTTTGATCTCAATTAATCCTCTTGGTCTTCCCCTCCTCTTTTCCTTACATATGTCACTGGGGGAGGATAGACTAATGCTTGTTGTGTGGGTGGAGCATGTGGAATTATAGTTGGGGTAATTTTAGGAGAAATCATTAGAATGGTCAAAATTTCTAGGGATCCCTTTGCTTAAATGGAGATGGGGGTAGCACTAGATTTCATGACATACCCTACAAGAATCTTGTCCTAGTTCTCTACCAAGATTTTTATTTTGAAAAGGATAACCCAACCTCAGATCATTTCACTATTATCTTCTCCACATCCACTAGTTTAGTGAACTCAGTATCCCCAAGCTTATGTTTACCCTTATTGGTTATGGCTAAAGATGGAATCATAGTGTCACCACTATATCCTATGAGAAAGGACTTAAACTCCTTAACCTACCTTAGTTATTTAAGATTAGGAGTGTCATATGTGCTAAGGTTGACCCAATGCTCCTTAATCCATCAAAAGCTTCTCTTCATAATTCACACTAATCTCCCACAGATGGAATCATCCTCTTTGAGTACTAAAATCAGGCTAAATAATGAACTATGCTTTAATATTATTGGTGTTGTACAATGAATACATTAATAATTTATCATCTACCATGTCATTGGGGATGGGATCAATATTGTAGGATATCAATTCCTACATAGTCAGCCTTATAAATTTCAACTTTTTGACATATTCCTCTATGGTGAAGTCAAACCAATTGTCTTCATAGTGAGACTTATGCAACATTACATTAGTGGCATTATTTATTAACCACCTAATGTCAAAATTGGGTTGGTGTGGCATTTTATCAAGTGCATATGAACTCATCTCCTATTATAACCCCTTTGCCTTAGCCACAAAAGGACATGAATAAAACCCTATCACCATAAGAAATTTGAAATGATTTTTTATCTTTTTTGATGTAATCATTTCATGTGGTGGTACCATTTGTTGGCTTATCTCCATCACTACCAAATTGTCATCTAGGTACTAGGGCAATTTGAGTGGGCATCTAGTATAGCCACTCACCCTAATGTATGTGAACATCCTAAACTATATGTAAGTGGTGCCATAATTCTCAATCACTTACTTGGAAGTTACAATCATTTTGTTTAAGATTTTTAACAAGAAGAAGACACTCATCATTACATTAAAAAAGTAGTTCTAAAATTTACAAAAAAAATCTTGAATCCTTCCAGGGTAACCTCTAGATATACCTCATATATTTTCATTCCTGAAAGATTCCTGGTGAGCCCTTAGAAATTCCTATTGTATATAAGGTGGTACATCAAATAAGAAGACATATAAAAGGTACCTAAAAATTCTTCTTTAGAAATAATTTTAGCTTGGAGCTACATCATTTGTATATGTAGGTTGTTACTGAGTATGGAGGCCTAGCCCAACTTCTTCTTTCCATCCAACACATAGATCATAATTAGGAACATCAATGGCTTAGAATTTTCAATGGTAGGCATCCCATAAATCCTAGAGGCCATGGAATTGATTCATTGGGGAAACTCATTAAACTTTATTATTTTCAAGCTCTTGGGCATTCTAGAGAATTTTTATCTCTTCTTGGCTTGCCATCAAGAATTGATAATTTTTTAGATAACTTTGTCCTTTTTTCATACTTGTGGCATTCCTCCAAGGAGACTGAAATGCCATCTAGATAGGGAGGAATTACTAACATGGTACTAATGGAAAAATGGGTAAAGTATCATACAAAATAATGACCACCATCAACAACAGTCCTTGTCTCTAGTTGGTATGCTCGAGTACATGCAATAATGAGTTTTAGGTATGAGGTAGCCAAAGGAAATGTTACTGTAGGTGTGATGTCACTAGTGCTAACATTAAAAATTACTTGGGGGGGTTCAGGTTGTTATACAACATTCAATAGGGCCTCAAAATCCAACCCCACAAAATTAGTATCCCTAATTGAATCACAAATTGAAACACCATTGCCTTTTATTGTGGTAGAAGATGATACCATTTTTCCAATTCTTAAATGCAATATTTCTATACCAAAAAAAATATTCACTTGAATAACCCTTACATACCTCTTAATTCTCTTGAAATAACACAACATGAGGAGAAAATGGAAAACTTATTATTTAATCTAGATGGATACACACACTAGAATTTGAAAGTATGTGAAAAATTCACTATAATCACATTCTTATACTACACTTAGCTCTAATACATATAACTCAAAAGCATGGATGAAAGCTCTGAATTCAAAGGGTAATTTTTGAATGAATATAAATACCTAATTTATAGTCCCTTGCATCTCAATATTAGGGATACCATTAATGTGCCAAATATCAATAGCTAATCACCACCTACTTCTCAATAATTGATCAAGCTTTATTTGAAAAAGAGAGGGAAAACACAAATGCTCCCATATTGCACCAAATAATACTCCTTATAGGGTGTATATTTACATGAGTGGGACATGCATTTATGACATCTTTTTGAGCCTCTAAGGATGTTTACACCTTTTCACTTGTTATTTTCTGGAGGTACAAAAGTGCAATGAGCTTTGAACCATCTTTGAGACCAAGAACAACATGTGCCATAATTTTATCTCATAAGTTTAGGTGTTTGGGCCTTTGGGTTTTTTTTTATTATTCCTACCAAGAAGTAAGTGTGGTGATCTTCAAAAAGTGTCAAAAACTAATTTTTTTTGAGGAGATACCATGTGCCATCAATATTTCTTACAAGTTCAAATATTTGAGCCTTAAGTATTTTAAACACCTTGCCCTAAACACAGTAAGATGGGAAAATTTTCAAACAATCCCAAAACATCCAAAGCCTGGATAATCTTCCATGTGTCTAATTTAAACATGAGTTTGGATTTCTCAGCCACTTTTACCATTTTGCACTTGTTCTCCTTACTTGGGGAAAGGTGTAAGAGTTCTCCAACCCCTGAGAACACTTATGAAAAGTTTCTTAAGATAAATACATGTCTCTCATTCAATTCATCGAGTTATTTCACACATTAATCATCAAAATACATCATGTGTAAATCAAAAATTTCATTCAAAGTCCCAAAAACCTTTCTCTTGAGCATGAAACATCTAATACAAACATAGAGAAAAGCTTGGTCATACACTTGTCTCCTCACCATGAATTCTCCCACCATGGGAAATTTTAATCAACATTTTTCAATTCTTTTAAAGCTATCAAGTGTAACTTCCATCTTCAGAAAGTACCCCTCAAGAATTTTGTGAGTGAGAGAACACTTCCATTTGGTGAAATAAAATACATGTACATGACTAATCATGAATATGTATTCTAATATTTTGATGGGCTGAGGCAAGTGATTAAAACATTGAAAATTATCTAGTTTAGACATGGTAATTTTACTGATAGGGGCCCAATTTCTCCAATACAAATTTTGGCACCAACATAGGCTCTTACTCAAGGATGGGTACCCTTAGTGGGTACACAGAGAACATCAAATTGGTTACCTATCCAATGGGCCACATAGTCCAAGAATTTCAAAATAGAGTTACAATAGGGTAGCTCAAAATTACCAATAAAGAAAAAAGGGAATGAAAAAAATATACAAACACAACCAACTACTAGACTACAAAGATGAGAAAGGAAAACACATTATGTACATATTTACAAAGACAATCATGAACTCAATCTAGGAAATGTTTGAGGTGTTTACCATTAACTAGAAGTTCTAAAATTTCTCCATAAATATCTCTAAGATAAAATGTATGGTTCCCTATCTAGTAATCAATAGTGTAAGGTCCCATCCATAAGGAATTAAACTTACCATGATTTCCTTTATTCTCATGCCTTATATCCCATAATAGAACTATATCACCAATATGAAAGGTTCTTGGGGTGTATTTCTTGTAAAAGATAATTTTGAGGTGCTCCTTACACTTTACATGCATTTCATGAGCTTGTCTTTAAGATTCATGGTCCTCATTTTGGTTCATTTCCCCCTCATTCTTAGCTATTTATTGCATGAATTAGTAGGTGGGTAACTATATAGTCAAGGGTAAGACAACTTGAGTTCCATAAAAAATCTCAAAAGGGCTCTTCCCAGTAGATATTTTTAGAGTTAGCATGTCTACACAAATAAAAAACTTCAACTACTCACACCATTTTATTTTATTAGCATCTAGGGTCCTTCTAATGATTTTTAACAAATTCTTATTATTGGACTTGCCCTGCCCATTTCCTTGTAGATTATGATTGGAGGCATATGCTAAATCAATCCCATATTCTTCACATTATGCACTTAATTATTTGGATATAAATCACATATAATTATCACAAATGACCTTGGTTGGCACTCCAAATAAACATATTATGTTATTCAATAGGAAATCAATGACCACCTAGTGAGTTGATCTTTGAGTGGGGATTGCTTCAACCCATTTTGTGAAGTAGTCAATAGCCACTAAAATCCATTTATGACTAGTACATGAGGCATATGATATTTCACCTACATCACCTATTGCCTAAAATTTCCATCAATAGAGATTGATTATAGGGGAAGTGATATGGATGCCTTCATTCTCCCAAAAAATCATTGACATTCTTCACATCTTCTTACAATGGCATTGACATCCTAGAATAGGGTGGGCCACCAATACCCAACCCTTAGAATCTTGTGGGTAGTGAATTTAGGATTTAATTGACCACCAAACATACCATTATGAAATTTTTTAATCACTAAAGAAATCTCATTTTCCACCAAACATCTCAAGAGGATACCATCTGGGTTTCTCCACACTAGATCATCTTACAACAGAAGATAGTTTTGAGATACTAACTTTAGTGTCCTTATTTGATTTTTTTCTAAATGGGAGTTTTAATTCATATTATTTATATAATAGACTTTATCTTTTTACCATGGAGATTGGCTATATTTAGACTCAATATTTTCAACCACTCTTTCTACATCATTTACTTCCATAGACTATAAATTTTCTTCAATAATTAGCTTAGCCAAGCCCATACCCCTAGACAAATTAGTAGTTTGTTTCTCCAAGTTATATTATTTAAGATTTTTGACCCATCAATATATTTTATTAGTAGCTTAATTTTGAGTCAATATGTCCTTCACCATAGTACAAGGAACATAGGCCACAATATTTGAACTCAAAACGTAAGGTTTAAACTACATGATATCCTTAAAAAGGGTGAAGGCTTATTTTTACATTATGGTATATCTTAGCTTAGATCATTATAGTGCCTTGCCAAAAAAGGAAATTGGTTGCTCATGGCCTTCATCATTCTTTTATAGTAGCACTATGGCAATAGTATGCATGGAGGCAAATGAAAAGATTTAGAAATCTTTCTTATAATTTAGACTATCAAGCACTAGGGAAGTTTTCAAGGCTTCTTGGATAGCTTAAAAATATTGGGTGGACTTCTCCTCCTACTTTATAATTTAATCCTTTTTAAGCATAGAAGTGATAGGCAAAGTAATCTCTACAAATTTGGAAACACATCTTCTAAAAAAATTAATCTGGACAAAGAAATATTGAATACCTTTCTTGATCTGTGGGATGGGTACTTTGTCGATGGCCTATACCCCCCTAGGATCTATAATTAAACCTTTTTGGGACATAATATGTCCCAAAAACTGTCTTTTATATACAAAAGTGGTATTTTCTAATATTGAGGGAGATCTCAAACTCTGTGCAACTAACTAGTATTTATTCCAAATGTACGAAGTGGTCACTTCTATTTTAGAGTACATTGTAAGATCATCCTGGTACATAAAAATTAATTAGTTAATTAATTTGATGAAGGATACATCCATATCTCTTTGGAAAGTGGCACCTACATTCATCAAACCAAACAACATTTGAATATACATGTAGGTGCCCCATGGGGTAGTGAAAGCAATCTTGGACCTTTTAGAGTCCTTTACCACCACCTGGTTGTAACCAAAAAAACATCCAGAGTAGATATCAACTCAGATCTAGTAACATATTAGAGCATGTTATCCATGTTAGGCAATGGGTAATTATCCTTTAGAGAAGCCTTATTTAACTTTCTAAAATCAACACAAAGCTAGATGTCTCCATTCTTCTTTCTGACAGGGACTAGGTTTCCCACTCATGATGAATATCTAATGGGTTGAATGATCCCATCATCTCTTAAATTCTTAAACTCTTTCTACATCTTAGTGGCCAATATGGGGTTGATGGGTTTCTATTTTTAGCAGAATGGTTTTTCATTTGGGTGAAGAGGGATTACATGTTGGAATAAATCTTCCCAATAAGCTTTTAACTCTGAATATGACCACGCTAGGAAATCTTGGTACTTATTTAATAACACAATAAATTATCATTTTTATTTTTCACTTAGATGAGTGCCTATCCAAATTTTATTTGGATTTTCTATTATCCTGATATTAATCTCATTTACATCCTTTGATATGAAAATGTTCCTAGATTTGACTCTATTAGCTCCATCAAAGGTTGTTTCTAGGCTAACCAATCCTATTGGGATAGTATTATTTTTCAACTGGATTATTTATTTTCCATACAAGGTTTCTTTTCCATCATAGATTTTTACCATAGAGTCCAACTCTGTGATATTTCCTTCAAATTCATTTATGTAGCATAAAAACCTCTTTATTTGTTTGTCATTGTCAAAGACTTGGCAATGATTGATGTTATTTGGGACAGAGGGCCTTACCAATATCTCAAACTCATATTAATAAGGAAAACCCTCATGTTTATCTCTAAATTATATAGCTCTCTTTGCCTGTATATCTACCAAGTGATTAAGCTCTTGGGAATGGTATTAAATATTGAAATCTTTGAACCTTTCCAAGTAGTCCCATACACCATTTTGGTACTGCTTCAACCTATTATGATTTGTGTAGTGAGCATTTTGGACTTGTTTTTCCACTAATTTTGAATCACCCTTGACTAGAAACTTATTTAATCCACATTCTTTAGTGATTTGGAGACCTATCAGGAGTGTTTCATACTCTACAATATTGTTAGTGCACATAAAGCTAATTGAAAAGAGTAATTATAAACTTGACAATCAGGGGTATAAAAACAACCTTAGACCCATTTTTGATTCTTGAACATGGTCCATCAAAATTCATGATCTAGATGGATTCTTCATTAGTCATATGAGAGTCAAGAGGCATTTTTATGTATTCAACATTTCTCACAAAACTACCAATGTCTATATCTAGATACAACACTTCATTCAGGTCCTCTAAAACATGGATCATTTTTTTCTCATGACTAAAATGAACCATTTTCCCATCTAATGGGATAGTTTCATAGGAAAAATCCATCTGAACACTACCTCCAATACTAGCTGCCCATTTTCTAGATAGTAGCATACCCCATTTTGGTGGACAATCCACAATAATAATGTCCATGCTTAAATTTTTTTTAGGGTACTATGCAAGTTGTACCACCAATTCTTTGACTATGCCATTAATAGGTACTTATCTATAATCCATAACAAGGCATCATCCATATGCTACAATTATCCTTATATAAAGCTCATTCAACACTGTCAGTAGCATGATATTACAAGATGGACTAGAGTCAAATATGCAATTATGGACAATTAACCCATTAATTAGCAAGGTGGTGTAGAAAGGATCAACATCCATTTGACTTTATACCAATTTTGTTTCTATGTATACCTCTAAATGGTGCTCAAGATGCCTTAATGCACTCTATCTTCTCATAGAGAGAGTGAGAGGAAGTTTGACTTCAAAAAACACATTATTAGTGATCTTCTCAATGAATCCTACATATTCAAAATCTCTCTTCCTATGCTTAGGTATTCTAAGTAACTCAAAAAATGATATGGTGACCTTTAAGAGACTTAAGACTTGAGCTACATCATAAATACTAAACTTGGGCAATGGAGTATCATCAAGTAGGCTTGTAACTATATAATTTAGGATATATCCTTCAAGAGTCATGGAAATAAAATCTAGGGAACTAGCACTCTTAACTTCACTTTTCAAGGGAGGCTTCATAGGTTCATCCTTCCTTTAGATACTAGACAATAAAGGAGTTTAGATTTTGGCCTAGGTATTTCTTGGTTTTGTACTATAAGGTATAGACCCAATCCTAGTGGAACCATAGGTTTTTTTACACCCCATGCTCCCCTTTTCTTTAGTCTCTGCTCTAAGGGGAACATCATCCTTTTCTTTTGGAGGAGCACCTTGGTCCTTACTCCTCAAATTATATGCCTTCTTTTGTTGGGAAATTTCATCATTGATCATCAATTTTTGATCTTTAATTGATGGAGGGGAGTTTCCATACTTTTATTTCATCATTAAACTCAAGAACTCAAGATCATGAGTTGGAAACTCATACTCATGCATCATGTTTATTTCAAAAATAAAATATAGAAGAGGTATCCTTGCCTTTTCACATGCTATCTAAAATACATGAGTAGTGTTATCACTCATTAACTTTATTGATGGAGAAGTTACCATCACAACAAGCTCATCAACTTAAAATGTAAAACATTCATATGTTAGGGTATCCTCAGAACCAAAGACCTTTGATACATTCATGAAATATTCCTTAAAATTGTGGCTTTCCGTATTTAAGAAATTGACCATATACATGCCGTATTCATCAAACACAACTTTAAATTCAGTTATATCTTAACCACCATCATCAATTGTGTGAAAATAGGGATGAGGAAGGAAACACTTGTCATACCAGTCGATGTCACAATCAATTGTGTTAATATTTATAGCTAAAGGATCTGGTACTTCCCTACCAGCTCCCCTATTTTGATTTCATTCATGCCTATCATTCCTTGCAAGGCCTTTTCCCCTACCATTGTTTTTGGATAGGAACTATGGCCTTCCTTAAACTTGATCTTGAGGATGATTCTTTTCATCTCTCTTAATGTTCCTTTTGTCATCATGGTTACTAAGTCCCTAAGATAGTCCCTTTTTGGCTCTAGCTAATTTGTAAGAAATATATTTTACTGTAGTGGCTAGAGTATTTACCATATCCTCCAATTCTACACTCTTTTGAGATGATTGAGGATTCTCAAGATTCACCAATTTGACATTATCCCTTTTGTTTAAAGTCTTACCCATGACTTTTATGTTATTTTCTATCTAGATAGCTAGATTGAAAGCCATCCTTAAATTTGTGAGAGCCTTGTCTCAAAGATAATAGGCTACCTTTTTGTTGAATGCATCAGAATACTTGATCAAAGAAGCAATACCACTAGGCCTAATATACTCTAGCAATCTCCTTAATACCTTACTAAGTATTGAATTTAAGTCCTTCACACACTCATTTGGATTCTTTTTTAGGTTCTCAAACTTAGCAAGTAGGAATCTAATATCTATGATATCATCATATTTCATCTTAAAATCATCAATCATATCTTTTTAGGTATCTATGGATCCATCAGGGAGGGATTTGAACCATTCCCAATCCTCATCCTCAAGTGTGTTCATAAAGAGTTAAATACATACATCTTCAAGATATATCTCATAATCCTCAATAAATTTCAAGAAGGATTTCAAATGTTGTTCCCCAGATACTACATTTTCCCCTTGGAACTTACATAGTATATTTTTAACCTTTATAGGGACCTCATTGGGTAAACTAGGCATACAATTAAAGTTAATAGGTTGAAACCTTGGGATCATAAAAGGTATGCATCTATTAGCCAAACCTGGATCATCCTCTCCATCATTATCATTGTCAACATTAAACATTATTCTCCTCAAGCCATGGTCCCACATCTCTAAAACTTAAGATGAAGATGAACTAGGGGATGGTTTGGGATAAACAAAGTGTGAAGGACTTGAAGGAGGGGAAATAAAGTGAATCTTTAATAGCTTGGCAAGAGGAGAAAAACCCCTTTATAGAGAAAGAGCTTAACTCATAGTGAATTTAGATTTGTCAAATGTGCTCTAGTATCCTTCCACCAAAGAGATATTAGAGGAAAAGGGGTAAATATAATGGGGAACAAATTGATCAAGTCTTACTTGATTGCCTAGGAGTTGACCCATAACAAGATTCCACACTTGTCTTCTTCTGGATGAGATTTTTAATTATGGGATAAGTTCCTTTGATGGATTCCTCTAAAAGGAAGATCTAGTACCCTCTAGCTTTGTAAATATAAAGATAATTATTCAAATTAGAGAAGGGAATATACAATAGGCACTGATCTTCAAACCTTGATACAATGGAGTCACCACTAGAAGTAGGACTTCTAGACTAGAAAATAAAGCTACATAGTAATTTGATGAAATATCACCTCCAAATGTTGAAAATAACATGAAGAATATAGAATATTTCAGTGAGATAGGGGTGCATATATTTAGTGAATTCATCTAAAAAACTATAAGGATATTAATGAACTTAACACAAATATCCCATTATAGAGACAACACAAAGCACTTTTAGCTCTCTGCAAGAGTCCTCAACAACATAGGTGACAAGAACTGTCCCTAGTAATAACACTAGAAAAGTGTCATTTCCTAGTTGTACACCTCTCTAATATAGCCTTGTGCATTTGAAGTAAATGATAAACAAAAATGAAGAACCCACTAAAATATTGTTGTAGCTAGGGAAGGGTTTAGCATCAAAAATGGACCAGACTTGAGAAAATGACTGGGAGGCACCTACAAAAGGTATGTTTATTTCCTTTCTACTTCTGGCTCTACATGAACCAATGTGAAAGGACATATGGTATATATTGTTCATATGGATAGATTTTATATTTTACCCTCCATGGGAATTATTAATGTAAAGACACACAAATTTGACCAAAACATAACCAATCTTGCTCAATCTACCTAGGAAGGGTTGTCACACAAAATGAGCAAATATCCTAAACCAAAAAATAAGCTACTGAAGATAGATAAATATGTGACTGCAACCTTCACTTTGACAATAGCTTTGGACATCAATGAATAAGTGGGAGATTACAATACTGAGGTTTAAAGCACATAGGCCAAATGCATTTAAAATATACAAATCTTCATGCATCTACAAGGCAAATAATACTTATGATATACAAATTGCATACAATCTATAGGGTAGGATAGGGTAAAACCAAGTTAATTTGAATTATGGATAAGGGTGTAGATGGCATATCAAATAAGTATGGATATGTTCACATAATAACTATGTTACCTTCATTCAATAAATGTTTTTTAGTTCAAAATGGATAAGATGAAATCATGCACAAACGACCATCAAAAGTTTACCTACAACACTACAAATAACCATTCAAGAATTCCTATCAGTTGAATTCATAAACCTAGGACTACCCTTAAGAAGGCTATCAATTTCCTATTCTCACATATCAAAATGGAAATGATTTTATACTCTATATTTGAACCCTAAATGACTACCATAAAGAATCACACATCAAATAACCAATCGACTAAGCATGTGAAATAGAGCATTGTATTTAAACAATAGGAAGAAATAATGAATCATGAACACATTTCATATATTAGCTAAATCAAAGCTGAATATAATGTGTCTTGAAAATTACATGTTAGAATACCATGCAAAACATTTTTGTAACAAGGGAGACATTTTGAATGCTCTCAAAGCTTACCAATGATTTTACAAGGGGAATCAGTTTAGCATCAAAAAAATACATAGGGAGAACTCTCCTAAGCTATAGCTTTATACTCAAAAATTAATTGATCCTTATAAAGGGACAAACCCCCTTTACCTATATAATTTTAATTAAACTCAGTACACTCCTAAAGATGCTCTAGCTGGGAAAATATTTCTTGAGCCTAGAGTCTATTATAACAAACATGATTTCTCAGACTTGTGATCATGCTTCCATGATGATAAAAAACATGATACTTCATCATGGTATAACATTTTTAGTTAGACACATGGGGAATAAACCTAAAAAGGACAAAATAACCTTTGTTTCTTTGTGAAAAAAAAATGTCCCTTCCTTATACACATGATTATTCAAACTAACCTTGAAAGGGACATGCCACTAATGGGTGGAGTACAATGGTTTCCTAGTGGGAAATATGAATAGAGAGAGAGAGAGAGAGAGAGAGAGAGAGAGAGAGAGAGAGAGAGAGAGAGAGAGAGAGAGAGAGAGAGAGAGAGAGAGAGAGAGAGAGAGAGAGAGAGAGAGAGAGAGAGAGAGAGAGAGAGAAGAATAGAAAATAATATTGTTAGCTAAGAATAAACTAGAATGACTAGTTATGCCTCAAAATCAATATTGATAACCAAATCCTTCACCAACTTGTTCTTATAATTGGTACACCTGTCAATCATGGAGGTGATAGCCTTTTGATCCAAGCCAGATTATTATTTGAATTTGACATTATATTCCTCTAGCCATGTGGCTATCTTTTGAATTATGGCCTATTTTTTCCCAATGATCACTTTGTTTAGGTCACAATCCTTCTCAAGTACTACTAACTATCTTATTTTGTGGGCATCAAAATCTCCTTGAGGTGCATCAATGAGGCTTTTAGAGCACTGTGTGTTGTTCCTTCCATCAAATCAACTACCCCATTAATGTTAACCATTTTTATAAGGGAGGCATCTATTTCTTTGGTAGTGGTATTTAGAGACTTTTCTTCTCCTTTTAAATCAAAGATGCCCTCCTTGAGCACCATCAGTCAATGCCTTATTTCCAATTGATATTCTCTATACTTCTTGTGATCATTTGAAGAGTTAATTTTATCTGTCATTAAAACATCAATTCCTATATTGCACATTTCATTTAGCCTAAGATAAATCTCCTATAATATTTTTATGTCTACATCATAAAGATACATCTGGGTTTCACAATCTTTATCCTTGTCTATTATGTCATCGAAGCATTCTAATGTTGAATAGATGATCCCTTTGGTTTGGGTGCTCAAAT
Source organism: Torreya grandis (assembly GCA_037957365.1). Classification (NCBI taxonomy): domain Eukaryota; kingdom Viridiplantae; phylum Streptophyta; class Pinopsida; order Cupressales; family Taxaceae; genus Torreya; species Torreya grandis. The sequence continues at coordinate 1,492,616 of JARHVA010003374.1, read as the reverse complement.
ACTCTTGCCATTCTTCTATAGCCTACCCTTTGTATTTTAGCTCATCTCCTCAAACAAAATATAGTGACCCAATGGGGAAAAGAGGAAGGTCTAGAGCCTTAATGGTAGTTAGAGTTACTACCTTTTTCTTACTCAATAACTTCTACAAGTATTGGATCATAGCCCAATTTTTTGCTTTTAGCTCTTCCATGGTGTCTTTATCTTTGTCCATACTTTATGCCACCATGTTAGCTAGAACCTATGAACTATGATTTAACTCCTTTCATGATGTCTCCCTAAGATCATAAATATAAATGTATTAACTCTATATGAGATCATATTTCTTCAATGCATCAGGAGGGGGAACAACTACCTCAACATTTATTTCCCCTTTGTATAAGTGATGATAGAGTAAGTTTTAACCTTCTTGGGGGGCTTATATTTATGCTTGTGAATGATCTCTATCACATCAATGTACCCTATTTTTTTCATAACATATTCCTTTGTTTTCACTTGATCCATGACCCAAATAAGGGGCTTAGTTTGGAAACCCACTGAGGTTACAAACATTGTGGAAAGCTTTGACTCAACATGGGGTGGTGCCAATGAAAAGGTAGTGGCATGGAGTGCCATGGGCTTGGGTGGTGGGATCAACAAAAATTTCTCAATTTCATCATCATTGTCATGCCCTTTTCCATCCCCTTATATTCCATGCTTTTCTTGCAATACTGATTTTACCTGCTTCAAAACTTTAAAATATGAAACTGGCTAGTGGGACTCTACAAGAAATTTCTCGATGGAGCTCCCCTATGTTATGGTTTGGCTATAAGGTTCAATAACCACCTTTTCTTATTTATTTTTTTGAAACCTTAATTTAGAAAAGGATATGGTGACCTCTTTGCTGCATTCAAGAAACTCTTCACTGATCATGGCCTCAGGGCCTTTATTATGGACTAGATCATGAACTTTAATGAGAGGAAGGAGACCTCAAGGTAATTCAATGAAATTATAAATTCTTGAGATATCCTCCTTATCATATTTATTTCATGGATCAAACTCTTTATTTACCTCTAAAATGATGGGGCTACCCCCTTTTCAAGTTTGTTCCCCCATCTCCCTCTACCTCTACACTATTAGTGGGGACTTGGTCACCATATTCTGGCTCTTTCTCAACTCCCCCATCATGTCCTTGACTAGGTGACTCGGAGATGACATTTTCAAAAAATACCTATATATTTAGGGAGGCTAGCTTTTTCTCAAGAGGGACTTGGGCCTGGGTGGCTACCTCTGGTCCAACCTATACAACTTCATCAAATGACAAAGGGTCATCTAAGGTTAAGGTGCCCTCTTCATCACCTTTGCTTTCTATCATCAATACCTCTTCTTATATGGATCGGTCCCATGTCAAGGCCTTTATTGGGGTTTGTGGCCTTTCCCTATGAGTCCTTTGCCTAGTCTTTTCTTGGGGAGGGGTGAAGGCACGTTGTTTCTTCATTACTTCATTAATTGGTCTACCTTCATATAAATCTTCCTCCTCACTCATGTCCCTCACTCATTGGGTATATGAGGCCTAGGCCTATTTTATCTTCATAAAGATTTACTTAGAGATTAGATCTTTGAATACAACCTCCCTTTTATTCATAGGTGATTTACTTGGGGGTTACAGACTCTTATTGACTCTCTTTAATCTCAGTTGCTCCTCTTGGTCTTCCCCTCCTCTTTTCCTTGCATATTTCACCAAGGGAGGATGGAATTCTGCTTCTTGTATGGGTAGAGTGTGTGGGACCATAGCTAGGGTAATTTTATGATCAACCACTAGAATGGTCAAAATTTTTGGGGCTCCCTTTCCTAAAATGGAGATGGGGATAGTACTAGCCAGTGTGATCTACCCTATAAGAATATTTTACTAATTCTCCGCCAAGCTTGTTATTTTAAAAAAAGATAATCTAGCCTTAGATCATGCCACTATTATCTTATCCATGTCCACCACTATTATCTTATCCATGTCCACCAGTTTGGTGAACTTGATATCCCCAAGCTTGAATTTGTCCTTATTGGTTATAGCTAAAGATGGAACTGTAGAGTCACCACTATATATTGGGACAAAAGCCTTTAACTCCTTAACCTACCTTAATTATTTAAGAGTAGGAGTGTCATATGTTCTAAGGTCAACCCCATGCTCCTTAAGCCATATGAAGGTTCTCTTCATAATTCACACTAATATCCTAGGGATGGAATCAGCCTCTTGAGTACTAAAATATGGTTGAGCAATGGGTTTTTCTTTAATATTATTGGTGTTTTATAATGAAGACAATGTTAATTTATCACCTACCATGTCTTTGGGGATGGGAGTAATGTCTTAGGCTATGACTTCCTACACAGTCAACCTCACAAATTCAAACTTTTGGACATCTTCCTCCATGGTGCACTCAGACCAAATGTCCTCATAGTGAGACCTATGAAACATTAAATTAGTGGCCATGTTTATCAACCACTTGACATAAAAATTGGGTTGAGGAAGCATTTTATCAAGTGCATATAGACTCATCTCCTATGCCATCCCATTTTCCTTAGCCACAAAAGGAGATAAATAAAATCCTATCACCACAAAAAATTGAAAGGATTTTTTATCTTTTTTATTAGAATCATTGCATGTGGTGTTACAATTTATCCTCTTAACTCCATCACTACCAAATTGTCATCTAGGTACTTGGGTAATTTAAGTGGCCATCTATTATAACCACTCACCCTGATGTATGTGAACATCCTAAACTATATGTAAGTGGTGTCATATGTCTCAATCATTTGCTTGGTAGTTTCAAACATTTTGTTTAGGCTTCTTAATGGGAAGAAGAAAATCATAATTACATTAAATCCTTCTAGGGTAACCTTTGGATATACCTCATATATTTTCATTCCTAAAAGATTCATGATGAGCCCTTGGAAAATCCTATTGTGTACAAGGTTGTACATCAAATAGGAAGACATATAAAAGGTACCTAAAAATTATTCTTTAGAAATAATTACAACTTAGAGATACATCATTCGTATATGCAAGTTGTCATTGAGTATGGAGGCCCAATCCAACTTCTTATTTCCATTAAACATGTAGATCATAATTAGGAACATGAATGGCTCAAAATTTTTGGTGTTAGGCATCCCATAAATCCTAGTGGACATGGCAATGACATATTAGGGTAACTCATTAAACTCTATTATCTTCAATCTCTTAGACATTTTTGACCTTTTGTCTCCTCTTGGATAACCAGTAAGAATTGATAATTTCCTAGATATCTTTGTCATTCTTCTCTACATACTTGTGGCATTCCTGTAAGGAGAGTGAAATGCCTTTTGGCTAGGGAGGAATTCCTAACATGGTGTTGAGGGTTGAAGGGGTAAAGAAACATAAAAGATAATGATCACCATCAATAATAGTCCTTGTGTTTGGTTGGTATGCTCAAGCACATCCAATAATAAGTTTTGGGTATGGGGTAGCTAAAGGGAATGCTACTGTAGGTGTGATATAACTAATTCTGGCATTGGAAATTACTCACAGGGTCAAGTTGTTGTAGAAAATTCAATATGACCCCATAATCCAACCCCACAACATCAATATCCTAATTGAATCCAAAATTGAAACAACATTGCCTTTTATTGTGGTAGAAGATGCTTCCATTTTTCCAATTCTTAAATTAATTTTTTATACCAGACAAAATTTTCACTTAAATAACCCTCAGCTACCTCTTAATGCTCTTCAAAGAACACAACATGAGGAGCAAATGGGAAACTTACTATTTAATCTAGATGGTTATGCACACTAAAATTTGAAAGTCTATAAAGAATTTATTGCAATCATATTCTCGTACTACACTTAGATTAGGCACATATAAATTGAAAGCATGGATGCAAGCTCTAGATACAAATGGTAATTTTATAATGAAGATAAATACCTAAGTTATAGTCCCTTACATCTTAAGATTATGGCTATCATTAATGTGATAAATATTAATGACTAATCACCACCTAATTCTCATTAATTTCTCAAGCCTTGTTTTAAAAAGAGAGGGAAAACACAAACACTCCCCTATTGTGCCAAACAGTCCTCCTTGTAGGGTGCAAAGTGACATGTGTGGGGCATGCATTTATGACATCTTTTCAGGCCTCTAGGGATGTTTATACCTTTTCACTTGTTATTTTTTGGAGGTGAAAAAGTGCAAGAAGCTACAAACCCTCTTTAGGACCAAGAACATCATATGTAATAATTTTATCTCATAAGTCTAGGAATTCATGCATTCCCACCAAGAATTAAGTGGGGTGGTCTTCAAAAAGTGGCTAAAACTAAAAAATTTATGAGATGCTATCATGTGCCATCACTTTTTATTACAAGTTTAGTTATTCAATCCTTGGGGAATTTAAACACCTTGCCCTAAACACGATAAGAGGGGCAACTTTAAGAACAACCCCAAAACATCCAAAGCCCTGATAATCTACCACGTGTCTAATTTAGATGTAAGTTTTGATTTCTCAGCCATTTTTACCATTTTTCACCAGTTTTCCCTACTTGAGGAAAGGTGAAATATTTCCCCAAACCTTGAAAACACTCTTAAGATAAATACATGCCTCTCATTTAATTCATCAGGCTATTTCAAACCTTAGTCATCAAAAATACATAAAGTGTAAATTAGCAATTTCATCTTAAGTCCTGAAAACCTTTCTCTTGAGCATGAAACATCCAATCCAAGCATAGATAAAATCTTGGTCATACCCTTGTCTCCTCACCATGAATTATCCTTCCATGGGTATTTTAATCAACATTTCATGATTCCTTCAAATCTATCTAGAGTAACTTCCATCTTTAGAAAGTAACCCTCAATAATTTGGCAAGGAGTAAGAGAACACTTACCATTTGGTGAAATTAAATAAATGTACATGACTAATCATGAATATCTATTTTGATCTTTTGATGCACTGAGGCAAGTGAATAAAACGTTAATAGTTATCTAGTTTGGACATGGGAATTTTACTAATAGGAACCCAATTGCTCGAGTATAAATTTAGGAACCAACACATGTTACACATGGATATATGTGTGTGTGTTAGAATTTCATCTACCCAATGGCCATGCCAATGCTATGGGAATATTATTACATAATTTTCATAATTAAATTTTATATACTTCTAAGATATTCTTACATTTTGAACTATCTATATTTATTACACATGTATTTATAGTTACTCATATGTTACACAATGCTACATGTATATGATATTATACTATTATCCTACATTGATACATATGGATGGTATAGAATAGTTCCATTTTCATCTATTGATGTTATTAATATCTTACATGATAGGTTACTTTGTGATTATCTATTGTGTGTATCCCTTTGGCCTTTCAAGAAAATTTTGCATGTCCCCTGAGTTTGGATTTTGGCCTTGATTGATGTGACATATTTGATGTCCCTTTTGAATGAAATATTTATGTGCCATTATATGTACCCCTAGGTCTTATGTGTGAAATTAACACTTGAACTTAATGAGCATGTTAAACTTGTGTGGTTATATGATTTATATCATGCACTTTTACTCTATATTGATATTTAGTGAACCTAATATTGCATGCGTTATTGATACATATATATAGACATGGCACTTATATGTCATACATTACATAAATTCCATAATTTACTTGATTAACATATATGTTAATATGATATTATACTCTCCACATATTTAATTAACATTTCATGATGCTATATTTATACATGACATGATAGAATTAACTCTTATTTTGAGATGATTGAGTTATAAGACACATCCCTCATCTCAAAATGGGGGAATCACAGTGGGCTTGTCATAGATACATAAGCCTCCATGAACAAAATATCATATCACAATCTAGATTTCATAATTTTAAAATGGTTTAGTTATCATATGGTTAAGTTATATGATAGATATTGGCACATTAGTTGGGGCATATGACATGCATATAAAAATGCTTTACATGGAATTGAGTATATATTTGTACATGTTTTAGAGCACATGCAAGGGGTAGAGTACATAGTTTATGTATACACAATATGTTTAAACTTTATCAATTATTGATGCTCTCTCTCTTGTAGGAAATGACCAATTCTCAATATCTATGAGCTCACATCCTAAAGGGAACATTGAGAAAGGGGTGGGAAGATCATTGGTAATTTACAAAATTGTTATCCCTTTACTACCACTTTTTATCTACACAACCATCTCCTAAAAACATTCCCTAAGCTTTTCATCCTCTTTTACACCCTCCTCTAGTCACTTTCTACCCTTATTAGCCATTCCCTATCCTAAAATAAATTTTAAAAGTTTACAATACAATGTGAAACCATCAACCGTATACTATAATTGACAAAACTCATTTATATTCTAGGTCAGCCCTTGGCTGACCTAGACTAGGACCTAATCTTATTTTGTCAACAATGATACATAGTCGATTACACTGACCATATTGGTTAAAATTTAAAAAAAGACTAGGGTTAGATTCAACTATATAAACACATTCACTTCATCATTTCTTAGAGATAAAATGAGTTAATTATTCATTTGTGATTATTTACAATATTCTCTTACACCATTATACTTAAGGAGTCTTAGCTTAGGGTTTCCACTTGAAGAATATTCTCATCTCATGGAAAATTATTTGATGCTTTAACCTTTTTTAGTGATCTTAGAAACCAAAAAAACCTCTTAGAAATCACCTTTGTCTAATGGAGAGATTGAATATTAATGGGTTCATCTTCAAGGTAAGTATCTTTATGATCCTCTCTTTAGAAATAGAAGTAACATTAGTAACGGCTTTTGAATATATTACTCTCTCCATTAATTAGGGTCATACGTATACATAACTTAAATAGGATTCTCTTATGCATGTTTAATTTTTTGTTTACTAACACCCACTTTGTGCCTCAAGATTTGGTGAGAAATAGATTAGAATTTTACTTTACTAATCATTTACTTTTTGTGAATATGAAAACATATGGCCTAGTTAGGGTTATTACATAGTTTTACTTGACTGAAGGATTTGGAACCCTCCCTAGTGATATTATTATGGTAATGGATCCCTTGGATAGGTCTAGTGGATCCATATTGGTATTGAACCTAAATATTTAATGTATCGATAATCATAAGTGTAAGTAGGATTTATCTTCTTCGATCTAGGATTGATTTATAGATCAATTGCATTTCCCTTTGCATATATTTTGGTAAACCTGACATAAATCTAGCCCTTGTAGGTTTTCCTTCACACCATTATTTTTATAGTTTAATTATATTTTTCTATATTTAAATTACTATATTAAACCACTTGTTATAGTTATAACTTTATGTGCACAAGTTTAACCCATAGTCACCTCAAAATGACTTTGTTTTGTCTGTGGAGGTCTTCATTAACTACATGCTTACTAGATCAAATAATTCAATAGAATATTATTATTCAATTTGAGATTATCATATATTATCAAACAAGTTGACTTTATTTTCTATTTTATTATACCAACATAAAGATCAACAAACAATGTGAAATAGGTCAACTCTATTCGTTATTATTCTTCAATGTATAGGGTTTTATAATGGTTCGACCCAGTTTAGAATTTGAAAGAAAAAAATTAAGTATTACAACATAAAAATTTTAAATATAAAAAATATTCAATCCCATCAAGGTTCTATTTCTTCTTATCATCTCTCTCTATCATTTTATTTCTTCCTTTAGTTTTATTTTTCATAGGTTAGCAGTCTTCAAAAATGCAAACCTATAGCTAACTAGGTCAACCCAGTTGATGAAGATTTGTAATTTGTCTTCTATCTAAGAGACATAGTTGATTAATTTGACTCTATTCTTAAAGACCTTTATTTTGCAAAACAATAGTGACCTAGTCGACTCTATTTTGTATTATTTTCATATAGTGTCACTTGAACTGACTCTGTATTATTCTTAAATAAGGAATTAACATCTATTTATTAGTAATTAATTCAAATTTACTTTATTAGTTGTTTGGATGCTTAGAGTAACTCCCATAGTCTAAATAGGTGTTTTTTAAATTACCATTTTAGTTACACTAGTTTACTCTTTTATATAAACTTCCAAATCACTTAACATTAAAAAAATTAAACATTTATCTTCCCAAGGCTTACCTAATTAGGGTTCATCACCAAAGGGGAAGTCAACTTGGTTTTTAGGCCAAATATAAATACATGTTAATGGTATACATTGGAAAATAATCTAACACCCTTATCACTATGGGATTATGAAGTGAGGGGGTAGGCCCAATACCAAGCTAGTACCATTTCCAATATATATCCATTTCAACTCAAACATCGTAAAACTAACTTTAGACTACTTTATAGTTCCCTATTTTAGCCAAATTTCCTATCACATTAAAATTAAAAGTTTATAATAGTCTAATAATACTTAAGGTGACCAATTAGTTATCATTTCATTTTTATTTTATTATTTTCTCTTTAATCATTATGTGTTGTATTTCAAAACTTGCATTGGCCAGCATTGGTGTAAGGTTTTTAATTTGTGCCCCAATTGGATCAATCACATTGATCAAGTTATTTTTGTATTTGATTTAATTCTTGTTTCAAACTATATATTAAAACTTTTCCCCTATTTCATAATGTTGTAAACTTGGTCACTAAAGTCTCTTATAGACTGTGTTTCTCACCTTCTTGTCTACAATACATAGTCAACCCAAATGATTGTGTATTCCTATCTCTTTGTTTTATACCCTATCAAATAGTACACATTTGACCCATATGAATATATACTATTCTCATCTTTTATTTTAGTAGTACATTGTTGACCCAATTGAGTTAGTACTTATAGGTTGACCCTGTCCCTTTTTGGTTGACCTTATTCTTTGTCTAGTTGACCTTATTCTCTATTTCACTGAATCTAACATTGATTTCCTTATTCTTTCATAAATTATATTTATTTCATAAATCATAATTAAACCCCCTATAATAATATTTTTGTACAACCTAAATCCATTTATACACTATATGGGATGTTTTTTCCTTCCTATCTTTTCTTATCTTTTATTCTTATTTTCAGCCTTTGGAGCATCTTGCAATACACACCCACATATCACATCATCATTTAGGGAATATTTTGATGTATATACATACATGAAATTACCCAATGGGCAATCTTATAATGCACACTCTTATTATACATTGCATGATACCAAACTAATTTAACTTCAAGAAACCTTCTGAGACACATAGGCTTGTCTCTCACATGTTCATCCTTTGTATAGATGTTAGCCTAGATCTTTCCCTTATTATCATGATTTATATATACTATCCTTCTAACACTTTTTGTAGGATACTTACATAGGTCTCACCCTTTGCAATAGTCCCTATTTTTGCAACTTAGTCCTACCTTCTGGTCCTTTGGTTTCTATTTTTTCATGAGTTGCATTGTAAAACCTCAGACAATACCCAATCTTCCTCATGATTTTATTTTTATTCTCCTTATTTCCTTGCTTTCCCATACTTTTTGGTACCCCTTGGGTTTTTATTTTTATGAGTTATAGTGTTATACCATATATAGGACCTGGCCTTCCTCACAAACACCATATTTATCATTTATATTTTACATTCTTTATGCACCCTCTTGGGTTTTTCTATTATGATTTACAATGTAATACCATGGATAGTACAAGTCCTTCCTCATAAAATCACCATATTTAAATTTTGTGTTTCTTCTCAAGTATATTTCACAATGGGTATGAGTGTTTTTATCTTTATTCTTAGCTTTAGCTTTTTCTTCTTTTGAAGATAAAATTTACACCACAATAAAGTGTTAGAATGTTTTATTACACTTCCCTAGTTCTTATGATAAGGAATCACACTTTACTATCTTTGTATCCATTTTTTTCCCTTTGTCACATTTTTTTTTATTTGAAGTAATTCAAATTATTTCATGTTATCATTCCTCTTGATTTTATTTCCTTTCACTCCACACTGGATAAACCAAGGTTAAAGTCAAGATATCAGTCTCATTTTAGTTGAATTAATAAAAATATTAAAAACCATGCTCTCTAAGTTCTTTTTTATCAACCAAGTCCAAAGTATTTAAATTAAATCCATATTCAGAACCCATGTTTGGTTTTCCAAATATATATGAAGAAGGAGTATAAAAATATATCACAAAATTTAAAATCTAAATCATTTGAAAGAAAAGCCAATCATACAAAAGTCAACATTAAAAAAGTAAAACATTCAAAATCAAACCAAAAGACATGATTCAAAACACACTTTATATCTCTAATCTAAGCTCAAAATCCACAGTTGGCCTCATGATAGAGCTAAGGTCCATTGGAGTATAGTAAGCTAGTAGATTGGACTAGGAGAATTCAACAAACTCTATGGTGCTACCTAATATCTCATGCAAGTACCTAATCTTCATAGTAGACCGATGAATCTATAAGGGGTCTTGAGGAATGGGAAACACATTGTGGAAAGGTATATACAATTTAATTTTCATTCATATAGCCTTCATGGGATGTTTTACATAATTTATTTGTTAACCTAAGACTTTTGTGGCTAGGATAAGTTCTTCAAAGTCCTTAATGTTGAAATTCCTTCTATTTTGATAAACCTAATTTGAGTGTCTTGAATTTGATAGAGTTCTCTACCTTAGTTTTCCCCTCCACCCATTTCATTTCCCCTTTTGATAGGCATGTGTGATTCTAAATTTTCTTTCCCTCTTATATATTCCCTTTTATTCACATATTAAAACATGGTAGTGTAATTTTTTTTTTGTTTTATCACTTAAAACAACTATGAATTACTTTTATTTACACCATTTATTCACATACCAACATTAATTTGCTTTATTTTATGATTTTTCCATTATTGTAATATCCATTTTATTGGAAACCCAAGTTCATTTATACTTTCATATACTTTTTCCATTATTGAGTGAGGTTGGATTGTCACTTCTCACTCACCAATATTTTTCCTTTCATGCACTTTTTCCATTGATGATTGAGTAAGGATTGTTATTTCTCACTCATAAATGTTGTTTTACCTTTTTCCTATCCATCTTTGTTTAGGTAAGGATTGCTACTAATTTCGCATTGATTCTTGATTACCCTTTTTGACATGTATCCTTGGTTTGACATGGTGAGTTTTTATTAATTACTTAAGGTTTACTTGTTTGATTTTTTTGGTATTTAATAGCATTGGCTTTTGGGTTACCTATTCTTGTAAATGTTGACTTAATCATTTGGTCTAACTTAGCATTTGTCACCCTAGGTATCAAAATTTCTAAGTATGTCCCATCCACATAACATAAATTATATTGCATTTATTGCATTTATATAACTTTTCTCTTTATTTTTGTATCCTTGGGTTCATCAAAAGTAGTCTCGAAGGCCTCCACAATAATAACTACAAACACAATAGACAACCATCTAATGACAAACATAATTTAAGGTACACATACATTAATTTTATTTTTAGTTATTTATATTTTAGTCATTTATTTTATGCTTTAAAAATACTATAATTTATTAGATTCAACATTATATGATGCTATGTTTTTTTCTTGAAGCACCATCTCCTATTTCACCTGAGTGACACATGATGAGATTCCAGTGGAGCATATGTATACACATAATATTTTTAAACTTTATCAATTATTGATTATTTCTCTTTAGTATGAACCCATCAAGTCTCAATCTCTTTGAGTGTGTGCCTTAAGGGGTGCACTGGGAAAGGGGTGGGTAGACCATTGGTGCTTTCCCAAATTTTTGTCCCTTTACCACCACTTGTTATTTACAAACCCATCTCTTAAAAACATTCCCCTAAGCTTTGCCTCCTATTTTTCACCCTCCTCTAGTCATTTTCCACCTTCATTAGCCCTTAATTAGCCTAAAATCCTTTATGATGATATATGATATATTGTCAAACCCATCGACCCTATAATTTAATTGATAAAACTCATTTAGAGTCTAGGTCAACCCTCGGCTGACCTAGACCATGATTTAATTTGATTTTGTCAACAATGATATAGAATCTATTGGAAAACCCCTATTGGCTAAAATTTTGGAAAGGACTAGGGTTAGATTCATCTATATAGACACATTCATTTCATCATTTATTACAAATAGGAGTTAATTTTTTATTTTAGATTCTTTACAATATACTCTTATACCATTCTAATTGAGGAGTCTTAGCTTAGGGTTTTTAATTGGATAAGAATCTCATTTTTTGGAAAAGTATTTGATGTTTTGGCCTTTCTTAGTGATCCTTATAAACCATAATAAGATCTTGTAAAGAGTATTTGGCCAAGGGAGAGATTGAGTCTCAAAGATTTCATCTTCAAGGTAAGTATCTCTAACTTTTCTCCTCTATTTAATAGATATAAGTAGCATAAGTAATGGCTTTTTAATATATTTCTCTATCCATGTATTAGGGTCATACATATACATAGCTTAAATAGGATTCTCTTATGCATGTTTAATTTTATGTTTACTAACCCATACTTTGTACCAAAAGATTTGGTGAGCACTAGATTATAATTTTACTTTACTAATCATTTACTTTTTGTGAATATGAAAACATAGGACCTAGCTAGGGTTATTGAATAGTTTTGTTTGACTAGAGGATTTAGAACCCTCCCTAGTGATATTATTATGGTAATAGATCCCTTGGATAGGTATAGTGGATCCATCTTGGTCATGAAAAAATATCTAATGTATCAATAATAAAAAGTTTAAGTAGGATTTATCTTATCTGAACTACGATTGATTTATAGATCAGTTGCATTTACCTTGGCATATAGTTTATACAATTATGAATTACATGTTTATACATACATATACAATTGAGATAGTTTACAAAACTTTATATATATATATATATATATATATATATTAGACGGTACATATTCAGGGGGCATGATACTTTTTTATGTACACATACATGATAATAGAATTTAAATTTGACTTATGATTGGCTTTCATTATGATTCACACTTATCATATCTATGTTCATGATTGATGTGTGGAAAATTTTCATTATCTTTTCATCATGAATTTATATTCCACATTGAGTGAAACTATACAATCAAAAATTTATTCATGATGGGTTTTTCATTCCATTGCGATCATGTTTCTTGTTTACATGGAATGAAATTGAAAGAAATAGATTAAAAAAAATATATAAGACAATAAATAAGAAAATTGTAGTGGCTTATTTAGTTTATTTGATCCAACCTATCTTTATGGTTCTGTATTTTACCTATCTTATTATTTTGGGTATGTTATACCCCACTAGGCTAACCAATAACTTCACTATGTTTTTCTATCGCATGAAATTACTCATAAAATAATTTATAATATCTATTTAGTGTTTGATAACCAACTAAATCTAATCAATAAATGTTGTAATAAAATTAACCCACTAGATAAAATCCAATCCATTTAGTACTCAAACAATAAAATAGACTACAAGCTAAATAACTATAAATAAGTACAATAGAATGAAGTACATCAAATAATTATATAATCCATAAATCAGCCATAAATATGCTTACAACCATTGTTGAATAATAATTTTAGAATATTATACAAATTACATAGCCACTACTATGTTTAATATCTATAAAAGAATAAGGCATAATATTGTACAATATCAAATATTTAATATAATTAGTACATCAATACAAATGAGCTACTCAAACAACATGATCCATCACATAGCTTTAATATAATCCAGAAGGTTGAATCAGATGATAGAGGGAAAGCATCATTTGAGTGATTTACCTCCAACCATAGACTAATGGTATCTCACACACCTCCTCACTTAGAGTGGTTGTCCTTCATGGAGGGGAAGATAAGAACAATGAAAATATAGATAAATTAATCAAAACCCATGTGTGCGCTATCATTTTTACACATAAAAATCAAATAGACCATGGAAGACAATCCTCTATATAAATTAATCATCATATGAATGTTAAATATAAGTATAATGAAATGACAATTTCTCATCTATAACATTACTTTGGCCAAATTTTTCATTATAGAATTCAGATTTAAGAATCTGAGTCATTTTCAATCACACAAAACTATTTGTTATATAATCACAACTTTACATGATATGAGGGGATAGGTATATGAGTTACCCATTGGAATACTCATATATATATCTCTCATTATCTAATTATAGTCCATATATATAAATATTCAAAATTAGATAATATAACTTAGCATAATTTAATCATTTAACACTATTTGAAGCAAACAAATATTAATCATGATCCTCATTATTTTTAATCATAAAATTAACAATGTATCAACCTAAGATTATCAAATAACTACATACCATGCCAGATAGGCATAATGGAATAAAATAAGAATCAAGTCATTCTAACTCCTTTATATCTCATCTTTCAACACTCTTTATGAATACAAGTATAAAATCGATGTCTACTCAAATTCAAAAAAATAGATCCATGAATCCTAAACCTCTATCATAAATTAGGACTACATACCACCCTTTTTAAAATTTTGCCTTTTTTTATTTTATCATAATCTATTATGAAATAAAACATTTCTAAGATCATACTATATACATTTTATACTCTATAACAACATATTCCATATATTTTAATATAATAGAGTCATAAGTCCTTGCATAATCATAAAATGGATACTCTATGTGTATATATGTTTATCCTAAATCAAACAAATCAAAAATCAATCATCCACCTTGTAATATGAACTTGACATAGATATTATATAGTTATTAAATATGTTACTCAAAACTCCAATTCATTATTTATGGTTGCACATGAATCTTTTTTATACACATGAATGTGTTTATTACATCACCTATTTGTATAATGAAATCTATTCCTATAGTATATATAAATATGTATATTCATATATATAAACATCCTTATAATGTAATTTATAAAGGTTTATAACAACCATTTTATCTCCCATTTCCAAACCCTTTCAGTATGCCATACAAATCTAAATAATATTTAAACATTATACTAAGTATCCAACTTGAACCACTTCACCCAATTTCCTTCTCTTTTTTAATACTTGAGAATTTTATATACTAAT